>JAVDPK010001288.1:36143-53460 GCA_034780415.1 Cichlasoma orientale | reverse complement strand
CTCAACCACAGAATATGGCACACCACGATCTTTCCTCCCCCACTTTTTTTTTTTTTTTTTTCCCCAATTTCCATTCCTGTCCAGTTTCTTCCTGCACGGGGTGGTGCTGAGAGGAATTACAGGAATGTTTCTGGGGTTTTCCCAACTTTGCGCCGGTGCAGTGTACGGACACACGCTTTCATGGCCCAGATAGACAACTAAAGGCCTGCTGACATGCATGGTAGACTCACGCACACACACGCACACACAGGCTCAGATGACATCTGGCCATCAGTTCAGGGTGTGTTTTAGAGGGGAAAAGCAATAAAAGTGCAAGTTAAAATATGCATGGTATGAATGAGAAAGCTGAGGAGCACACTTTTTTTTTTCTCATCCTACTTTTGACTGTTTAGACACTGAAGAGTGTGTGTGTGTGTGGGGGGGGGGGTGCATCCGTGTAATTTCTTATTGCAAAATGACAGCTCTATTTTCAGGTGTGACTCAATCTCTCACTGAGCTGGCAGATCTTGCAGACAGGATGTCTCATGGGCAAGGTGTTTCATTTGTTTTTTAAAGTGTGTGTGTGTGAGAGAGTCAGGAAAGCTTTTGTCACAGCTGAGGGAGGATGCACACAAACAGCAACTGTCCGGCCATTAAAACCCCAACAAACACCCAGATGATACACTACAGAGGAAGAGGTGAAGAGAGGGGTGGATTGGGCTTTGAGAGCTTGGGAAGGGTGGGAGTTGGCTGAAATGTGCATGTAGGCAGCAACAAAGTGATATTGTCAAAAGTTACGCAGCCTGACAACTGGGATTTGTTTTGGTAGAATGAGATCCCACGCTTTGCTTGTTGACACACATACTGCATAGACAAGAACCAGGGATGTGTGTGTGTGTGTGTGTGTGTGTGTCATCTTCTGTTTTCCAGGCAAAGTGATTCTCTAGGTCAGACCACAAGCCATAAAAATCATGCACTGTCGTGCACCCACCATACAATCACACACACGCAATATACATGTACGGAGACAAACATCCTCTTTTCATATAAATCTGTGCCCACAAAGGGGAACTTCCCATCAGCCCTTCCCACTCTAACTATCCTCAGGCTGGTCGGCGGTCTGAGAGACCGGAGTCACCGGGCTGTCTGCAGAAAAGCAGCAGTGGACATGAAGTGGACAACAGCACGTGTACACGTCTATTTTTGAGACACGTGTTAGGGACATTTCTGGATTTCCATAACCTTTTATGGAAATCCAGAAATGTCCCTAACACGTGTCTCAAAAATATCACGACTCCGCTTTGGAGGCTCGTTAATAAGAACCTTGGGCTGAAAAATCAGCAAATATCTGTGTTTAAGTTGTGTCTACAGCGAGTCTTATACTGATGCTAAAGTTGCACTTTTTTTTTTTTGGATATTTTATGTAAATACAAGTTGAAGTGACTTGATGTTCAGGGTCGCTTGTACAGTCCTGATCAGACTTATTAAAACCCCCAAAAGTTAGGTTTCATTATTTTAGAATATTTAAAGAAAAAAATGCATAAAGTATCCAAAGTTATTGGGCAGCAGCATAAAGGCATTAAAGAAACTGTAAATGGAGACATATTATTTTTGATAAATACAAAATAGAAAAAATACATGCAGCGATTGTGAAACTAAATATTTAGCTAATGTGACATTGATGTGCACAACAGATGAACTCCGGCCGCAGCCCTCTGTGAATATCTTCTTATTTACTCATTAGCTGATAACAGATAACAAGGCTGGGAAGTAATGTGCCGAATTTTTAGTGTTCGCACTGCGTGACTTAACTGTTGCTGACTTAACTTAATGATGCTTTTGCTCCATAAAAGGGTTTAATTGTTCCCACTTTATTTCTTCATTTTTCACAATTGCAAGAGAGCTGTCTGAGAGTCTGAGAGATGCTGTTATCAGCTGGCAAAATTCTTCAAAACTTTGGCGGAAATGGAAAGCTTATGTCCAAAAAGTGGCACAAAACATCCACATCAAGGCACTCGAGGTCGGTTTGGAAAAGTAAAGGCCTTTTATTAGTTTTCCAAACCGACCTCGAGTGCCTCGATGTGGATGTTTTATGCCTTTTTTAAAAAAATGTATTTATTTATTTTGGGTGGGTGGGTGGGGACAGCACTAGACATCTAAGTAGCTTCAGGCTGACCTGGAGAGGTGTAAAGTGGTGGCTCAGTGCATATATCATACACTCCTCACTGACCTAAGTAGCAAAGGCAAATCTTGAGATTACCATATTTGCACGTGTTTGCAAAAAATTTTGCATATTGTTACTTTAGTCAAGTCAAGCTTGGCCTTCAATCTGGTACATCATCTGATTTCATCTTCAGCTGATAGCCTAGCTGATCCCCTTCTATGCATTTTACTGGCAAATCAAATGTAAGGTGGGCTATTTAGACTGAAACTCCTTCTTTCTCTGCAGGCTGCTTTGCAACCCACCTCCACACCAGCTCCTCCTCTTCATGCTGATTCAATCAGTGTCATGCCAGCTCTAGTGACTGTGTCGTGAGTACCAAACGGAGTAAACCAGAGCTCTCAGATCTTCACACAGATGTTCCCAGAGCGCTGGCTAAATTGTGTTTGAGGAGCGGTTAGTCTCCATTCAAATGACAGGTTAAACAGAAGGCTCACATACGTCTGGAGCTGAACAAACCACACAAAGAAAGTCGGGGATGATTTGGTGGTCGCTGGCGTATGAAAAAAGAAATGGATAGTCATGCGGTGGAATGAATGGGGGGGCACTTGGGATGTGGTGTGTGTGTGTGTGTGTTTATATGGAGTTTGCATGGAAAACATTGCGCAGTGCAGCTGATATGCATGTAGAAGTCATTATGTGTCACCCTGGTCTAAGGTTAGGGGACCGTTCGAAATGTGGGTCAGTTGGTGGTTTATGGAGGGGCTTCCTGGCTGCTGATCAGATGACTTCTGGATCGACCTGCTCTGCTGCCGGCAGGCTCCGGCAGTCATCCTGAGTAGTCTGCCGCCGCTGCAGCACGCTGTTTAGGCTGCACAGGATGATCCGTTCTGGCTTTATTGCAGGGGAGAATCTAACTGAGAAATAAAGGTCTGCAACACTAATGTAGACAGATAAGCTCCCATAACAGCAATCTATTGTGAATAACAGGGTAATTTCCTCTCAGTGTTGTGTCCTTCTGCTGATTCTTTGCTCATTAGTTTGTGGCTCAGAATGAGGTCAGGAAATGAGAGCGGAAAAACTGGAAGGAATGCAGGAGTGAGTGCCAAACAGGTATACTGCTGTGTGTGTTTATGCGTGCTCTGGCTGCTGCTGCTGCTGAACATTTGCATAACCATCAAAGTGCAACTAAAATGTAGGGGTTTGGTTCTGAGGAACTTGGTTTCTCTAAAAGCCTTAAAAAGCAATCTGTTAGTGCTCATGGTGCTGATTCAAAAAAGCTCATTTATTCTTCTGTTGCACAAGAGATTTCCTCTTAAACCTTTCATCCTCTTCTCTTTTAATTCTGGTGAATCAAAACCTGCTCTGTATTTTAGACTTTAGGGTTTTCTTCTAAAGGCAAAAACATATCTGTCAGTTGAGAAGGCCTTCCAGCAAGGCCTCCTTCTTCATCATCTTCTTCTTTTTACCAATGTATCGTAAGCCTGACTCGGTCCATTTTGGAGCCTAAACACGTGTGATTGTTATGTTTTTAAGATGCATTTTTTCTTAACACGCATTTCATGCATGCCCAAGTTAGCTAGTGTATCTCATCAGCCTGCTGTTACATTTACATATTAATAAACAGACTGAAAGAGTCCGCCTCCTGGGGTGCACGCGTAGTTGGTGCATTGTAATGTAACGTCTCTGCAGACGAGGCCGCGTGGTCTCAAGAAATTGGCAGGCACGCATTTTGTAATCAAATTTTGATCACAAACTGAAGAAGCCTCTTGGGTAAGAGGTGAAGCATCTTGTCGTAACCTTGGACACGTTTCGTAGACTAAATGATTGATCAGTACCGAGTTAAGCTGCATGTGTAGAAAACACTCATTTTGCCTCAAGGAGCAGGACAGATGTTGACTCTGGGAGCTGTGAACCTCCAGATTTGTGTCTGCTCTAAGCCGTAAACTGAACCCGAGAGTGTAAGAGCAGCAGCAGTCAACTATGTGTGTTTATCAACTCGTGTGTGTGTGTGTGTGTGTGTGTGTGTGTGTGTGTGTGTCCTCTGTTCCTGCTTACTTTATGTTTTTTTCCCCCCGTATTGCTCATATTTTCCATTCTGAATAAATGCCCTAAGCATAGTTGAAGCTTGAAGTCAGTCAGGCCATTAAAACACACATGCGCGCACGCACACACACACACACGCACGGTGAGAAACCAACCTCGGGCCAAGTCTTTCTCCGTATATCAGCTTTCAAGTTGTATTCTTAATCCTTAATTCTTGTCCTGCGATCGTTTCCCTGGTCATGTTTTGAAGCAGGAAGGTTTGTGCTGCAGGCCAAGTCATGTGTCTGGCCCTCATGTAGTGTTGGCTGATGGAAACCTCTAGTTGGGTTTTCATTGACTGGACTGCTTCAGATGCTGAAATTCATTTTGTTGCGGTGTGTGTGTGTGGATGAGATTTCAGGCAGCTCCAGGGGTGGTTTGGGCTTTTGTTAAGCTGTGATGTGGAGAATGAGAGTCAGAAGCAGTGTTTCCCACACATAGATCATACTTAAGTGGGTAACAGAGGTATAATAATGACCACCAAAGTACCAAAATTATTTAATTTCTATTTTTTTATTATTTTTTTTATCCTTCTGAGAGAACCACATCATCCAAAATTGATTTGCTAGGGGCTCTTAATTTGAAAGTCCAGTCGCTCGATGTCTATATCATCTCCATTCTCTCACCCCCCTGAATGCTTTTACTTTAACTCCATTGTTTTGGACTGCAGTAGGTGGAAAACTATCTAATATGGTGCTACTCTGAACTCACTGAGGCTGCAGTGCAGAGCAATGACTGCCATGACCTGCTGCAGTCCAAGACGGTGGAGTTCATCTACAGGGTGAGACACTCGCTGGAGAGGCAGCTGATTATGCTGCTCGCTTATTTATTTGTCACAAAGTCCTCGGCAAAATCTGAAATCTGGAATCAAAAAATGCTGGAGAAAAATAGACATTATTGATTTGTTAGATAAGCCAATATATAATGTATGGTGTACTGTTATGTTGACGTAGCAGCAAGTCTGTGTTTGCACAGTTTGCCTGCTAAGTGGTATGGCATCGAAGGCATGAAGGTAAATGTTTGTGTCTTTGTTTTGTTTACAATAATTCTTATTTATATTTCATTGGGCTTTGATGCAGCCGCTCAGCAACCTACATATAAAGCAATTTGCTACTCACGCTTAGGGGTGGGCGATGTAGCCTCAAAATTATACCGTGATATTTCAAGAAAATTTGTAGTAACTTGCAGGCAGCAGCATTTAGAAGTGCAAGTGGATGGAAAATGCCCTTCATTTTTCCTTTCCAATGAGCTGCTGTCATTGATGGAAAACTTCCTAATTTGAAGTGTGAATCTACTGAAACAAGGTTCCTGCAGCATTATAGTGCAGCAGCAGGGACGCAGTGTAAGTCAAATGTTAGCACAAAAGTAACCTGGGTGGTGTTTTCCCTGGGGAATTTTAAGTAAGGGTATAAAATAACATAACATTTTAGCTTAAACAGTAACTAAAGTAACTTAACCTTGTAATGCATCAGGAGCTGCACAATATCATTATATAATCAACCTGAAAAATATTTTCTCCCTGCGATGTTTTGTGCTTTACCATCAACAGCATCAGTAACGTGCATCCACTTTGCTCTTCCTGTCCGATGGAGCGCAGCTAGTGAGGGCCCCTCCTTCGTATCTTGGCTGTTTTTGGGGTTTTTTTGTTTGTTTGTTTTTTTTTGCCTCGAGTGGTGAAGCACGTTTGTTGTTTTCCACCTGTAGCGGGAACAGCTTTCTTGCATATCTTGCAGAGTTGGAGGTTACTGAAGTTGCTCCATTTTACGTACTAAATAGCCATTTGAGGCAGGCGCGTGGCTCTCGCTCTCAGACATGTCTGCTTCCTGTGGTGACGCCCCTTTAAGCCAACTTTCTTCTGAGCAGCTCCTCCTCACAAACAGATTTGAATAGCACACCTGAGTTGACCTTATTAGGGATGTCTGCTCTCTCAGTATGGGTTTATATTAGCCTGCATTTGACTTGTTTTTGCTTCTACTTTTTCTTTCTTTGGTATGAAGGACAGTGAGTAAAGCTTCAGTGAGTGACACCACGTTTCTGTGTTTCCCAACCAGTGATTCGAGCAAAGGTGGTGGGAGAGAGAGAGGTGGATTCTGGGAATGATATCTATGGGAACCCCATCAAGAGGATCCAGTATGAGGTCAAACAAATCAAGGTGAGCATATCCACAGTGTTTTAGTCCACAGGGTTTGACAATGAGTCTGTTTTTATGACCCGTACACTGTGGTTTTCTTTCAGATGTTCAAGGGGCCGACCCAGGACATCGAGTCTGTCTTCACTGCTCCCGTGTCCGCTGTTTGTGGCGTTACCCTCGATGCCACCGGCAAGAAGGAGTATCTGATCTCAGGTGTGTGTGGGGCGCTCTCCTGTCTCCTTCCTGTCTCTTTAAAGTGATATTACACATGAAAACTGAAAATCTCAACCAACGTGTGGAAAAGAAGCAGCTTGATTTCCATTCTGCTCATGGAAAAACATCCCTGTTACAATTTTGGAGGGGGGGGGGGGCTGCCGTATATAAATATATAAAACAAAAAGTGAAAGAATACAAAGACAGACAGACAGAAGCACAGCAGGAATTCAGAAACAGATAATCAGATATGTTCCTGCAGGTGCAAACAGCCAGGCAGGCAAACATGAGACTGCATAAAGAGTAGTGGGTAGTGTTGCATGTTGGTGGGGCAGCTGTTTATGTTATTATAGGTAATGATACTCTGCTAGCTAAATCCTGTGGAGACTGGGCGGGGCCTTGCCTGTTGTGGTACAGCTTAAGCTCAGAGGTATTTTGTGCCTTAGTGACTGTTTACATCTGCATAACATCTGCGTCATTTTTCAAGATTTGTAAACTCACAGCAGCTGTAGTCATTTTTTTTTTAAAGACTAACAGCACACCACATGACTACTTTAAAGTCAATGGAGTGGTGAATAAACCTTATACACTCAAAGTAACACATTTCAGCCAGTTGTTTACCTCTCTGACCACAGCTTTGCTCTTTGGCTTTGGTGTCGCTGCTTCAATAGCACCGATTCAATAACAGGCAGCTGTTTGTTTTTAGAGGAAAAGCTCTGAAACCCACTGTCCCAACAACCAGTCTCTAGGCCTGTCTGACTGAGGCCTGTCTGACTGAGGCCTTAGCTAGTTTAGCTTAGTTTGTCTTAGATTTTCACTTGGGGTGTGAGAGATCCTGGGTCTAGAAGAGCCCCCATTCCCCATGAAATCCAGGGGTTAGTTAATGAGAGTGGACAGAAAGTAGTCCGGCACATCGTTTTCAGTTTGGTTTGAATGAAACAATATTTTAAAGTTAAAAAAAACAACAACATGTTATTCAAAGAGCATTAGCAGTATAAGCAGGCTGATAACAGAGCACGGATGGCTGAGTTTCCAGTCATTCATAAGCTCTGCTGGGTGTAACATCATACTGAGCAGGCACATAAGAGTGTAGTATCAGTCCCAGGCAAAAGATGACCAGAGGAAGGTGTGAAATCATCAGGGCTGCACAAACTGCGGTCCAGAACATTATGTAATTTTTGTCTTGTTTTTCTTTCCCTTTCCTTTTCTTCACGATTTGCTCTTTTTGTAAAGCGCTACTGTCATTTTGACATGTTTTGGGTTTATGTTTTTTATGTTTAGTGCTCTCTATGGGTTATATACCATGCTGCAAGTGCCACCCACAGCGCTTCCTCACTTAACCTCCTTTTCTCGAGATGTTGGACTTTAATTGTAACACTGATGAAGACTTAGAAGTTGGGTTTTTTTTGCCAGACTGCTTGAAGAATAAACTCCATCCATGCATCCAGTTTCTTATCCAATTCAGGGTCATGGTTTGCTGGAGCCTGTCCCAGCTGTTATAGGGCGAGACACAGGGTACATCCTGGTCAGGTCATCAGTCTATTGCAAGGCAGAGGCAGACAACCATCCACGCTCGCATTCATTCACACCTCCGGCAGTATAGAATCACCCCGATGTGCTTGTCTTTGGACTGCTGGAGGAAGACACGTGGACTACCACACCACCATCCTGCCCTTCAAATACAATCTTACCTGGACACAGAGTACCTCAGTAGTTTTCTTTGCTTGCGCCACATAATAATATCTAGCATGTTTTTTTGGTTGGGGGGGGGGGGGGGGTTACAGCTCACTTCCAGGATTGGTGGCTGGGATTTTATTTTTATTTCTTTAAAGCAGCACAGGGAGTCGGCGCCAGAATGAGACGCAGTACAGCGAGTAGAGGAGACACAGAGGATCATGATGTCATTCGTGCTCTGGTTTCCCCATCACAGACAGAGATGCGCCCGCAAACACTCGCCCTTAATTACAGAGAGTTGTAAGAGGAGGAACTGCTGAAGCCAGCGTTTCCTCTCTGGCTCTCTTTTCTCGAGATGCAGGGACTCGTGCAGTGGGAAAGAAAGTTACATTTCTGCTGAGCAGGGCATCTTCCAGAATGATTCATCTTTTCTTTAGTGTGAAGGGTTAATTTTCTTTTTTTTTTTTTAAGGAGTTCAATGAAATGTGAGTCAGTCGCGTCTGTGAGGACATGCATGTTGAGAGCTGCTCTCCAGACAGATAGTGGCAAAGTTGGGAGGGCGCAGCCTCGACAGATCTGTAACCTCATCTCAAAATATCACCTTGTTTTGACTGCTGCCTCACATGCGTGAAACTTAAACCCAAGTTCTTGACTAGGAAGAAGGATCTGTGTTGATCCCTGCAGGCACCAGTCTGAAAAGTAACAGATGTTATCAGTTTTTCCACGAACTTGTTAGCTGATGTTTATAAGTTCCGATTTTGTTTCCAGAACATTTACGATGATGCGTCCTTGACTTGGTGGTGATGTTTACCTGCGTCTTGTTATGTCTGAACCTTATCTGTCACACGCCTCTTCTTTTTCTTTTCTTTTTTTTTTTTTTACATACAGGCAAGGCCGAGGCCAGCGGGAGCATGCATGTGACCTTGTGTGACTACATCATGCCCTGGGACTCCTTGAGCACCACCCAGAAGAAGAGCCTCAGCCAGCGCTACCAGATGGGCTGTGACTGCAAGGTAAGGGCCGCCTTCGCACGTGTGGTTTATCTCGTTGCGTTAAAAAAAAAAAAAGGACACGTCCTGCAGTAACATCCAGACATAACAGAGCAAACAAGATGAGGCACGATTCAGAACAACAAATATGAGTTTAAAAGGAACCTCTTAAACGTGTTTCCACTTCCATATTTTTAACACTTGGATTTTACAAGAGTAGCTTAGCATGATTCGTGGTTCAAAATAATCCTTCATCTTATAGTTCATCCACAAGCTATTTTAAGCCTGCTTACTTCTGATTGGCTGCCCCTCGCAAACATAAGGTTTGAACATCAGGTGGGCAGGGCTTCTGTGTTCAGAGCCACTTCTGTGCACCTGAGGTGATTGTTATGATTATGTCTTCACTATGAAATTATACATGGTCCTTGTGGCTGCTTCTTCTTGTCCCTTTGCTCAGTTGCAAAAAATTAAAAAGTAATCTGTTTCAATAAAAGTAAAAAAAATGCGAAAAGTGAAAAATTGTAATAATCCCGTGTGCTGTTTTGACAAATGCATTGGATTTCCTTTTGGCTGTTTCACAATAAAAGCCCTTCAGTGTTTCACCAGTTGAACAGTTTTAATTTATTAATACAAACTCTAAATAGCTAAAAGCAAGATTATAAAGGCACTGAGCAGGTGAAAGATATCCATTTTCAGGGAAATGAGGTGCCAGGAGCGAGCGTATCTGCTGAGGCATCACCGCACCTGAACACCAAACCGCGTTAAAGTCACATCTTATGTAAACAGTTGACCTGAAATCTTAAATCTGAATGATTTCAGTCAGGAGGAAAAAAATTTGTGCACGTAACCACAGCTACTCAGACTGATAAAATTACTCCAGATTACATGCTGTAACATTTCCAGTAAATTCCTGGTAGATGTTGGGTAATCTGAGAACACTGGTACTGGCAAGGACCAATCAGAAGCAAAAATGGGGCATGATTTAATGAAAACCTCGAGGATTCTACCGTACGGCATATTTGATGCGGTGTTGTAATGGCAACGGTATTTAAAGTGATACCGAGCCCTGATAGTATGACGTTATAAAGAGGAGATTGTGCGTTTTGTATGTTTCTGCAGATTGTGCGCTGTCCCTCTCTCCCCTGTGAGATCTCAGCTCCTGAGGAGTGTCTGTGGACAGACCTGATGATCGAGAAGCAGGTGCACGGTCGCCAGGCCAACCATTACGCCTGCGTCAAGAGGGCGGATGGCTCCTGCTCCTGGTACCGCGGTGTCGCACCACCCAAAAAGGAGTTCCTGGACACCGAGGACCCTTAAACACGTGCGACCGCGCGCCGCAGAGCCTGACGCAGATAAATGTAAACAATTCCATTGAAATTTTAAGTGATTTTTTTTTTTTGATAATGAAAAAAAGGCAAAACTAATGTGACTGAAATGACCTGCTGGTCTGAAAACAACCTTTCGCCTCTCTTTATGTTTGTTGTCTGTGAGGCAGCTTTCGCCCTTTCGTGACTGTAAGATGCTGTGGGGGGGCCCGGGGGTTGTTCTCAGACGCAGCAGCTCTGTAAAAAACCTAAAACGGCATCATGAGACATAGACTGGTCAAGTGATGTAACTTCCTCCTGAGGCTGGCGTCAGGAGGATAAAAATTCTCAGTGAGACAGAGCACTTCCTGCCCCTTCAAAGCGCTTTTAACCGCTCTGATCTCGACCAATCAATCCCCAATCTTCAGGCGACCATTGGTTACCCATCACGTTCCTGCTTTTATTACCTCATTCTCCATTTTTATTCCAAAGCCAAATTCCAAGTTGCCTTTTTTTTTTTTTGTGTGTTTGTTTGTCTAAATGATTGTCTCCCTCTCTCTCTTTCTTTCTCTCTCTCTCTCTCTCTCTCTCTCTTTGAGCACTCTTAATTCATGGTTTTCTCATCTTCTCTGCTGGGAACTGTTTCACGCCCACGCGTCATGCTTTCTTTAAAAATACCATGAATCATCTTGCACGGCTAGTGATCTTCTCTGGTTTCTTCGGGTGATTATTGCGACCGTCACCGGCCTCACTGGACCAGTCTATGCTGCGTGAAGATGAGCGCTCTAAATTTAAACGCCACCTTTACACCGCCCTAGAGTCCAATCCGAAATATCTCTAATTACTCACGCTTCCTCCTCCTCCTCCTTTCTTCCTGAGATCTCCACCCCCTTTGTTATGTAGCTGTACAGTACCTATGCATATACTTTTGTTGTTACTTGATAATAATAATAATTATTTACTGCTTTAGACCTAGATTTGCACTTTTTGAGGATGAGTTCCAGTAAAGACGAGCCTGAACACTCTGATGTGACAGTTATTACCGTTCGCCCCGACCGACAGATCCACCTCAGGTGCAGATTTTTCGCCCGTTTTGAGTGCGTTGGTGATTCATATTCAGATAACGCGAGCATATTCTTGCTATCTCTGTCATGACATATAACGTAGTACTTGCAGGGAAAGGGAAAACAAAAAGTGGATGTGTGAAAGGTTTGGATAAAAGGGATCTTTTTGCAGATTTTATGTGTGAAAGAGAAACAAAAAAGCGCTCCCAGGATGTTGTTACAATGTCTTTGTATTATCTGTTGATTGTAAATGCAAACAGCAGTTTTTATGATTTGCCAATATATTCTTGCAGACAGTTCATTAAAAAAAAAAAAGGTCTTTATATGCTTAATGTTAGCTTTGACTTTCCTGCTCCTTCCAGTTATTAATGAAAGCTTTATCGCTGTCCTAGAAATCAGTTACTTAAAGTTTACAGTGCTGTTTTATACACCTCGAGCTACATTAACAAAAAAATATATATGATGGAGTATTAGAGGCATAATTTAAAAGTAAACTCTTTCCAGTTTCCATTACTTTGTATTTTTTTTTTTCAGTGTTATTATTATACCTGTTCTGATGTTTGTGTGTTTTCGCTGTCTTTGTCTACGATGTCTTTAGCTGTAGTGTTGAGAAGGTCCTCTTGCGCTGGAGTAACGTGAGAGTGAGAGTGATTAATCCTTTTCGGAGAGAGGTGTAGAGAAACGGGAACCTTGTGTGAATAGAGGACTGTGCATGTGTTTGATGCTTTGTGTAAGTCCAGGCGAAGGACAAAGTATTCAGTATTATCAAATAAAACAACAAAAAAAAAAAAACCCACAAGTTTCAAAGAGTGTGCGCTGCCTGTGTGTTGTCATTTCTCCTTAAGTAAGTACCACGTCCTGCATGTGCCTGTGCGGGTTTCGACTTCCTCCCACAGTCCAAAGACGTGCATGTTGGGTTAATTGGTGACTGTAGTCTGAGGTGCTTTGTGTGTTCAATAAAGCTACAAAAGGGCTGTACACACACTCATGGCGGCCACTTTATTACTCACATCTGTCTAGTACCAGGTTAGATCCCCTTTAGCCTTCAGAGTTACCTTCATTCTTTATTGCATAAATTTAAAATGATGCCATAAAGAATGGCTCCAAGATTTTGGTCCATATTGACGTGATGGCGTCACACAGTTGCTGCACATCATGATCTGAATCTGTCGTTCCACCACACCCCACAGATGCTCTATTGGATTGATATCTGGTGACTGCTGAGCACAGTCAGCTTATTGCCATGTTCAAGAAACCAGTTTAAGCTTCATTACATGATGTGTTATCCTGCTGGAAGCAGCCATCAGGAGATGAGTACACTGTGGGTTATAAAGGGATCGACATGGTCAGCAACAGTACTCAGGTAGGCTGTTACGTTTAAACGGTGCTCAGTTTGTACTAAGGGTCCCAAAGTGTGCGAAGAGAACATCCCCCACAGCACTGCACCACAACCACCAGCATGAACCATTCATACAAGGCAGGATGGATCCATGCTTTCATGTTGTTCACCTTTCTCCTCCGACCGCTGGCATCAAATCTGGATTTTTTGCTCAAGACCTGCTACATACTGGTGACCTGTCCAGGGTTGGCCAGTGAGTGTAAATGCAAGTGTTAGAATATTTGATGCCACCTGGAACTTTCAAAAGGTGCTCCGGACGGGGGGGATCCCCTGGCCTCAACACCTTTGGGGAGAAAACAAAGGTAAGAAACTGAGCTTTGCACTTAAAATATTGCACTCAGTAACTTCTAAACCTTCTTATGATTCTTAAAATGATTATTTTGTCAGTTAAGCTCCAAACATTTGTAATGCTGGTGTTAAGCAGTCAGACTTGGCCTTCGTTTGGCTGCTGCTAATTTCCCACCGTGGTACTCGGTGTGTGAGGGACGTCCTTCAAATGTGAGCAGTGAGGCCGGAGAGGGAGAAGGGTGAGGAGTCGACTCAGCTCGGAAACTATTCGAGAAATGTGCAGGCAGAGCCCAGATCGGGCGGTTTTGTCATTTCTTCATTCCCTTCTTCGTAATTTCAGTAGCATTGTAAAAATCAACCCGTGCCAGAGGGGATTTCACTTCTTCCTACGCTGACTCTCTCTCTAAGGTCAACTTGGTATATTTGAGCGGTGGTGTAAATTCAGGATATATGACTGTCCGTCCGCTGTCGTTTCTCTTAAATATACATTTGTTGTTCCTCTTGTTGGATCCTGTTGGGTAAGTCTGGAGTGTGTGAGGTTGGTGTGCTCTTGCAGCACCGTATGCTTTGCAATCCTGGTTGGTCAACACGGTGAAGACACACAGGAGGAACTGCAGAGCAAAAGTGGACACATGCAAACCAAAGTCTAAAAGGTCTGTTACATGTTGTTGACTTCAGAAAGAAAAACTTGTAAATAAATGTAGCTTTTTACACCTTAATATAATCTCGTGATTTTTTTATTATTTTTTTTTGGATGGGTTGGGGTCATCTTAGAAATATTAAATTAAATATTCCCCATAAAAAGGCATAATATATGCACCAGAAGGCCCATCATCATCAAACTTTTGATTATATAGCTGCAACATTTATGTTTCCACATAAACACTGTGCCCTGTAGTTGTGCAGTTATGATGCCACCCAGTGGCCACCAGGAGACATAGCATCTGCCTAGGTTCTCATTCATCCAGGTCATGGTAGTCTTTAGGTCTTTGAGTACTTGAGCTGACGATAACTAGTCTTCTTTTTAGATTCTTGAAGATGTTTCGCCTTTCAGATGAGAAGTGAAGCATCTTCAAGAACCTAAAAGAAGTCACCCTGTTGCCTTCAGCTCAAGCGCTTAAGATCAGAAGACATTGCAGCCGCTTCAAAACACACAGGATGGAGAATAAAATGTATTTATTCCAGTGATTTAATCACAGTGTTTCATACTGCACACAGCAATGAGTATCTCATTCAGAAGAAAACACAAAAAATGGAACAAGTGGGAAATTTTCAAACAACAAATATAAACAACATAAACACACATCACCTCCAGCTCTTACCTCCCGTCTTTGGCACCAGGTCCCTGTATGCACACATCACAGCATCTCCAGTACCTTTTAAAGACCTTTAAATTTGAAGGCAGCCACACTTTTGAGGTTGAAACAGCCTTCCCGATCTGACCCGGTTCATTTTAAACATTTAAAAGCATTTTCTTAAGCGCTTCCACTTGTTTTGGTTCCACTGAGGCCGATGTGAATGTCATGCGTTTTCCTGAGATTTCATCATAAACAAAAGTGCCGGAGAAAGTCAGGGGAGCAAAGTTTTTACAAGTCATCCTCTGGGGACTGCGATCCAAATATCACAGTAATGTATAGAGCTGCTGAGAAAACCATCAAAGTCTCACATCAAGCAGGAAAGACAGAATTTTATTCATCCCAGAGGAAATTCATGTGTTGCACAAAACCTGCAACTGTTACTCTAGATGCTGACGACTTTCAGAAAACAAAGTGGGAACGCTGACCTCCCGGTGGCTCTCAAGAAGAAAGCGAGGCACACTTCATCGAGTCTGTAGCATTTAATCTTGTAATAAGGACCGTGACTGTCTGTGCTGATTTCATGGTGACCGTCTAACAGCTGTTGAGATATTTTAATCGGAGCAGCTGGTGCGATAAAAAAAAAATTTAAACAGGAAATACACATATGTGTACACTGTTCTCACCAGTTTTTATAAGAAGCAGTCAGTGCTGTGCAACGCTGCAAATGTGAATCATAACAGCAGCTGACGGAGGGCAAAACTGAAGCCTCACATCGGCCTTTTCCAGAGAACTGTTGAACTTATATTAACTTATCTCTGGCTGCAGTGTGTGCAACTGTAGTTCAGTGTTGCATCAGTGCACTTTTGTTCAGCGATGGTTACTAATTGTTATAATGTTGAGGCACACGCAGCATCATTTATGACTCAAGTGTTTCCATGCTTACGTGGATTTTCTTAAACCAAACGCCTGCAAATGAACCACATTCTCCCGCTCAGTCATCCTGAGTGTGTCTTTAGAGGTCTAGAAACTGGTCTGATGTGCCGCTTTGAACTTGAGAGAAATCAGATAATGTTTGTTGAGTTCCGTAGCGGTTGTGAGCTCATCTTGTAGCTCTGAATTCCTTCATCAGCTGCTATTCCCTAGCCGTGTCCTTCTGCTGTTTGGTGCTGAGCAGGTAGCATAAAGTGTTTCCCCCCCCCTTTCTGAATCAAAAAGCAAATGTATGACAGAAATGGAAGTGAAGCAAGGCAGTAAAGTTAAAGCCAGACAAACAATTGCTCGCAACTCATTGTGAAACTCTAGAGATCAGAGGAGAGTCAGGTGATAAGTATTTATAGGCTCCTCACCACAAGCAACACTTTTCTTTTGAGCTGTAAGATGAGTATGTCAGGATTAAGGAGGCCACAGATATCCATTTACCAAATCCTTCACTCCTCTCCTTCCCCTTCCACCAGAGATGGTAGTAAAGAAGGTGATGAAGAGTCAAGGCAGCAAAATGAGACAACCTCGCTTCAGTGCCGAGCCTCTCTATACCGTGAAGATGAACACTTCCTCAAAGGATACACCTGTGCATCCTTGATTATAGCTCCTCCTGCAGCCTCCTCCATCCTCCGTTTTCCAGATACATTTCAAGAATCCATGTCGCAGCAGGAGGATGGAGGAGACAAGGAACCACAAATTTTAAAAGCCGCCTGGATGGGGGGTGATCACTGAGCACTAATGCAGACAGGACAGGGAAATGCTGGGATGACGACATACCTGAATAGTCAGCAAAAACTCAGACCGCGATATAGAGTGTAGTGTTTCTTACTTTCGGTGATGAGGATGACGGTCGTCACATTCGGAGTCTTCCACAGGTTAAATCTGCAAGGATCCACCGACAAGTTACTGATTCATGTGTCAATAATACGTTTCTGGGAATGGCAGCAAGACTTCATAGTCACTCTCAGCTGAACTTCCAGGTTAGCTTATCCAGAGATTCATACAAAGTCCACATGCAAACCACCATCTTGCTTGATTCACAGGTAAGACTCCAAAACGCTCCCCTGGCTCTGTTGTCTAATCCTTTACTCTGCTCTGGTGAATTTTGGCTGTAGGGTGTATGACAGGCTTCCTCCCAGGGCAGTCACCTGAATCCCAGAAGGAAATCTAAGATGAAGAGATGCAGGTAAGTCAGCTGGCAGCCTCAGCAATACCACCACTGCATAGTCCAAAGGAGAGCTGGGCTTAAGTGCCGCAGCTGAGTGTAATGAGGGATAGGTGTGCCTGGTGGGATTTAGATGACCACTCTTGAGGGGATGTAAGGTGAGTTAATTGCACACACACACCTACACAGGAGAGAGGCGGTGGAGAGACGCCACACCCAGAGGACACGAGGAACCCTAACAGAAGTCCCATCAGAGGACCATCGGCACTAGAAGAATATAAAGTACATAAAAGAGCTTTTTTGTGGGCCAGTAAAAACATAAAAGGGGCCAGTAAAAGTCTACAGGCCTGGAGGCCCAGTGAGGGGAAAAATGTTATGCTGAACGGTGACCCCTCCTTAAATATATCTGGTCATTCATTTTCACACAGCACTGATTGTTTCTTCTACTTAAGCAGAAGTTAGACTATGAATATTTTTGGAACTCTCACTGCTCACAACTTCTTCCATCTTTCCATCCATCCATCCATTTTCTTCCGCTTTATCCGGGGCCGGGTCGCGGGGGCAGCAGCCTAAGCAGAGAAGCCCA
>JAVDPK010001288.1:19514-36043 GCA_034780415.1 Cichlasoma orientale | reverse complement strand
CTACCCCGGGGCCTCCTCCCGGTAGGACATGCCCGGAACACCTCTCCCAGGAGGCGGCCAGGAGGCATCCTAATCCTGATTAGGATGCCTCCTGGCTGCCTTCTTCCATCTTTGATCGATTTAATGAACTTTAATGTCACGTCTGTCACAGTGATGCTGTTTTAATATTTTAATATAAATTCATGTGTACAAAGCAAATAAAAAGGAAAAAACCTGCAGCGAGCTCCCAGTCACCACCTACCGATCAGCTTCTGATTGTTTCTATCATAGTTATCATAGTTTAAATAAGCAGCACAAGAATTTCTTTTTTATCATAATAGGATTTATCATCTGAAACGTCAATTAATATGCAGATTGTGCAGCGTGATTGACCAACAAAGCCCAATGCTGTGGAAACAGACTGTTTTTATTGATTTATGTTAATTTGGTATGCAAATCAGCTAAAGGTTCACTGCAGCTGCTTTCATTACACCGCCTACTCTTTTTCTGCTTTTAAGTGGCTGGTTTCTAGAGTTAGTTAGATACACATACACACACACACACACCTATATATATATATGTGTGTATGTGTGTAAAAAGCTGAACAGAAAACCTAATTGTGGTTGTTCTGAAATCTGCACAGTGAGAGGGAGCAGAAGCTCTGGGAGAGGAAAAGAGGCACACACTGTGGCGTGATAAGTGGCACAAAAAGTTCAAGAGTGGATGAGGTCAAGTGCAACACAAAGAGATCGGCTCCACAGAGAGACGAGCAGGAGAGAACAGGATCAAACTAATTTAATGAGTTGGGGTGGGTGGGGAGCGAAATGGATGTATAGGAAATGGTGTGAGAGAAAAATGAAAGAACAAGGAGAAATGATGTGAATTAAAAGACTCGCCCAGTCATTGTTTGTGTAAACAGCGGCACTGGGCCTCCGCGGCAGATGCAGTTTATATTTAGCTGAAGTATTCGATCCATACAGGAGCAACAACTGTCGACATTTTTCACATATTTTCGCAATAAGTCGTTTCGACGGTCCTTTTCATTCTGCCAGGAAGTTTTTACGATTCAGCTTAATGCTTCTATTACTTCTGGCACCGCTATTCAAACGCTGCTGACATTAATACTGTGAACTTCACTGTCGCTATCGTTCTGCTGATACTACACTTATCACCACTTCTCTCTCAGAGCTTCATTCACAAAACAAAACATCCTTTTTCGGTCCATTAGTCATCCTTTTCCTCCAAAGGGCCGTATTATGTGATACCAAGCAGCTATGACCTTAAATCCAGAGGATTAATAGTGTAATAAACACTGCACAATATTCCCTAACCAAAAGCTTACTCATTTGATGGTTACCAGCTTCAGACGCTGGCCTTGGAGCTGAATAATTTGCTGCTAAAAACTCTGCCTCATGCGCTAAAGCCATGGCTGAATGAATCTGATAGCGGCCCCAGGGGCAAAAATTATTAGTACATAGTAATAAGAATTATTCTGCCTAAATACTTGACTTTTTAAGATTTTTTTTTCACTATGAGCCAATAAAAACTGTGAGATCTCCAAATGGATTAGTCAAGGTTGTCTAAATGAGATTGAAATACATTGTGGATGCTTGCATACAAAAACCCCCCACTATAAATCTTTTAAAAACTGCATCAAAACTGTTTTTGTCACAAACAGCACTTAATGATTAGATAAAATGCTCACGTTGAACACAGGACTTCGTACACTAGTCTAATCTTTCTTCCACCTCTTTATATGTGTACGTTCACTCAGCTCTGACTAAACGTAACTGGGCTCTGATGTGTGTGTGGGGGAGTAACGCAGGATGATATGAGGCTGTTTGCATGTGTGTGTACATTTGTCATCAGCTCCAAGAATACTTCAACAACTGTTTATAAGGGCACCGCCTGCTTGAGTTTTCATAATCAGTGTATGGATCCTTTTGTACTTCTTTAGACTGCTGAAGTGCGTGGGGTTTCTGTGTGCGCGCGGCGGTGGAAGTGCACGAGTTTTGATACAGGAGTGAGGTCAAGTGTGTGATCAAAAGCGAGGAGAGAGAGAGAGGGAGCGAGGGAGAGCACGAGTGGAGAGTATTTTTCTGAGAGTTCGTCAGAGTCTGCTAGCTGTCGGGAGGGAAAACCGCTTTTTTTTTTTTCCCTTCCAAGGAGTCCAGAGCTGCTTTTAGTAAAATATGACGCAGGCTTAAGGAGGAGGAAATCAAAGAGATGCTACAAAGAGGATGCTGAAACACTGAAACTCCTGACTGGTGTGATGGGGACTGTAAGTGAGCTGTGTGCGTCCAGCTTTCAGGCGTTTCTCTGCCCCACAGTCCGCCCGGGGCCACCTGCTGCAGGTAAGAGCTTTTAAGAAACCTCGTCTTCTCTTCTTATAATAGAAAACGTGTTGTTGGGTATTTGTGAGCTGATTTCAACAAAGTGACGCCGGTTTAAAAAGTGCTTTAAAAATGAAACATCATTGTTGCTATTGCAGCTTTTTTTTTTGTTGGTTTTATGTTGCTCGGAGAAACACGGAGCGTAAGACTGGCACAAAGTGCTATCAGTGTTCAGTTGCCTTGGTGATTTCCAGTTAGGCTATCAAGACACAGAGCACTCTGTAGTGTGTGTGTGTGTGTGTGTGTACATGTGTGTGTGACATTTCTGTGTACATACATGAGTCAGTGTGTGTGTGTGTCTGTGTGAGATGGTGGGTTTGATTTGAGAACATGACGCACACCCATCATGGTCAGGTCCAGGATCCTCCTCTCCAGTGGGTGCTGCGTGGAGTGACATAATCTCCATCGCTGCCCACTGCTCTCCCTCCGGGCAGGTGCTTTCATATTGTGTCAGGGCGCTCATTCAAAAGCCATTATAACACCATGAAAGTTACATACAGGTGACATGCATTTACCTGGCTGCTTTTATGAATGTTCTTTCAGTAGCTTTATTTAGCTTCTTCTTCTTTATTTTGTTCCTAAACCCTTTAGCCCGTGGGCTCAACTGCAGCCTTCTTTGACATTACGACTCCCATCATAAACGAGAGTTTCAGCACCTTCAAAAATGATTTCATATTTTCCAGTTTTCTATTATGGTAAACACAAGATCTGGAAGATTTCTGACAGCAGAAAGTATTGATAATGATGCTGATATGATTCCTCTTGCAGGCTACATCTTAGACTCCTTCCTCAAGATTTTCTTCATTTAACATTACTTGATGCACAGGGGGGGGGGAAAGAGGAGTGGGGCTCATAAAGACAAGCACTGCAAAACAAACAACAATGATATAAACAGAAACCAATATGATTTTGCTGCGAAACCTCATAAACCTGTTGATATTTGTGATTAATAAAGAGCCAAATGAGGAGTAGACTTGGAGTGGCTTTTTTTGTTGCCTGTATCGTCAGCCCTGATTGAAGGCCCACTGTTTCAGTCACCTCTACTTGTGCAGGTAGTTTAGTTCAGAATGCAGTAGCAGTCTGAGCGTCATACTTCAGCAGCTTCTCTAAAGCTCTCCTTTTTTTTTTGATAAAAAAAATTAAATAAAAACGGAGAGCTGTTTGTATTATAACCAGAAAAAGTGGTGCAAACTGTCTTTTATGATTTCTGAGCTGACCCTTTAAACTGTTAAACTGCAGCAGCAGCAGCTCTTCCTTACCCCACCCCAACATATCCTGTTTTTGACGTGTCCGAACTCCGAATAAAGCACCGATTCAGGCGCACAGCTGCAATCCCTTTCCCTCCTTTCCTCCGTGCTTCTCTACACCCTCTCCTCTCCCTTCCTTTTTCACTTGCACGCAGGCAGACCATCTCTGATATCAAACCCAGTTTCCTCTGGCTTCACACCCTCGTGATTAAATATGTTTCTCTTTTTCAACAGGTGGGGACTATTATTATAAAATCAGTTGTTTATTTTGTTGAGCCCTGCATCCTGTTCCCGCTTGAATGTAGAGACGATTATGTCACTTTTTCAAAATCCTTGGACCAAAAGATATTAAAAGTGATTTTGACCCATACAGAAACTTACACATCTATAAATATAGACCCAAATACATCCAAATTTGAGCTTTCAAACATATAATACTGCTTTAATTTTTCTTTCTTTTTTTCTTTTTGCTACACATACAAAATATCCAGTGAGTGAAAAAGTCTTATTGCTATCAGAGGTCAGAGGAGACCTGACCTCTGATAGCAAGCTGATAGGAAGGCAAAAGTAACTTAAATAACCACTTGTTACAACTAAAGTATGCAGAAGAACATCTCTGAATACACAACACAACAAACCTTGAATTAGATGGGCTACAGCAGCAGAAGACAGCACCAGGCGTCACTCCTGTCAACTAAGAACAGGAATCTGAGGCTACAGGTCTCACAGGCTCACCAAATTTGGACAATAAAAGATTGGAAACATTTTGCCTGGTTTGATGGTCGGATCAAAATTTGGCTTAAGCAAAATTAAAGTATGGATCCATCCTGCTATACATCAACATTTCAGGCTGCTGGTGGTGCAATAGTGTGAGGGATATTTTTGGACTCTTAGTTTCAACTGGACATCGTTTAAACACCAGAGTCTGAGTATTGCTGCTGGCCATGACTGCAATGTACCCATCTTCTGATGGCTGCTTCCAGCAGGATAACATCCTATATTATAAAGTTTAAATCATCTCAAAGTGATTTCTTGAACATGACAGTGACTACTCAAATGACCTCCACAGGCATCAGATCTCAGTACAACAGAATACCTTTGGGATGTGGTGGAACAGGAGATTCACATGATGATATGGAGCTGACAAATTTACAGCAACTGCGTGATGCTATCATGCCAATATGGACAAACTCTCTGAGGAATGCTTCCAGCACTTTGTTGAATAGATGAAGAATTAAGACAGGTCTCAATGCAAAAGGGAGTCCAACGTGGTACTAACGAAGTGTACCTAATGAAGTGTCCCATGAGAGCGTATACTGTATATATACTATACTATACAATACGGCGCGCACACACACACACACACACACAAAGTATGCTTTAAACTGTATACTTAAATGATACATGTGCCTAACAAGCAAAAGATCCCTGGTTTGATCCCAGGAGAAGATAAAAATTCCTTTGGGGTTACTTCACGAAAGGCATGCGGTGTAAAATAAACAAATTTTTAAGAAATCTGCCAAATCACACATGCAGAGCTCCTCTATGGCGACCCCTTGTGAATAAGTGAGAACCCCAAAGTAGCTTCATTTAAGTCGAGGATATAAATACTGTAGCATCAGTGGTATACAGTATATGTGTCTGTTTGAGCAGGTATGACTAAAATACCTAATAAGTTTAAAACAGCAGCAACAACAACAACTTATTTCTCTCTAGAGACAGATCGATAGATAGACAGATAGATAGACAGACAGCCATAGGCCTAGAGCTTTGTTAATCGCTCTCTGATTGGCTCTTGCCGGTGAAGCTACGCCCCCGTCATCCTGCATACACCGGCTGTCTCTCCGCAGTCAGTTGCCATCAACTGACAGTCTAACGGTATCTGACAAACTATAGTCACATTTTCGTCTTTTAAGTTACTTAAAAATTGTTACATTTAGCGTTGTTTCCTGGGAACAGCGTTGGCTAACAACAGCAACATGGTTCTGGAACTGGAAGACGAAGTTGGTAAGTTACCTTACCCGGTTTAAGTTATGTAGCGTTAACTCAGACGCTAGTCCGGATAGCTAGCCCACTAGCATAACTTTATGCATAGTTAAGGGTAGGTAAGCGAGTCGAGCTCGCTCCAGTAGAAGGTACTTTTTGTGGTGTTTTGGCATTTAATATCCTGTACCCAGAGCGAAAGCAACAAATCCTCATGTGTCTGACTTGTTAATGCTCTTTGGCAGTCTTTATTAACTGGCACAAGAGATCTATTATTATTAATCTGGATCGGGGCCAGACCTCATTGGGGGGTGTGCTTATTGTGCAGCTCCAGATGAGTCTATAAATACAGTCAATGCAACCATTTATTGGTTCGGAAGTGAATGCACTGCCCTCAAAACAGCAAAGAGTCGGTGTCAACAGCAACAGGAGGCTGTGGAGAGAGAGACACGCACACACAAAGTAATGAATTTGGATTATAAATCAGCTTCTTCACAGCTGCACTGGTGTTTCCTGTGAAAATGTACTGCTGCTACAGGATGGGCCCCACCTTATTCTCAAAAGTAGATGGCCTAATGTACATAAGAGCAAGGGAAACGCTATCAAAATGAATTTCCTCTAATATAAACTGCTTTTAAAGTTTTTTAACCTTACTTTTAAGCACAAGTTTTAATAGCGTTTTACTTGCATTCACTTCCAGTGCACAGCAGCTGACATTTTATAATGTCCCCATTTTATTCCTCTATCATGTAATGTTATTTTCATTTCTTCTCTGGGGCACATAGTTTTCTCCTTCATGTGCTTTTCTCTCTTTTTTATTGGTTTTAGCCTCCTTGCTTATTGAACTTAGAAGCCTTAAAGCTGTACGAATGCAACCAGGGAGGATTATATCCTTACTGTTGAGCCAGTTATCCTTGAAATGGACAATTATGGCCTTGTGAACGCTGAAACAGACAATTACTGCCTTGTGAACATTGTGAGATGCTGAGAGCTTAAAATACAGATATTTTTCTTGTCATAACCAAACTGCTTTGCCTTAGGTCCTGGGTCATGATACTTTCTGGTAGCAAACACATGTGATGAGCAGAGAAAGAATAACAAGCTGTTGTTTTTGATATTGGCTGCATTTTTCCGGAGAAGTGAGTCAGCCTTCTCATTGCTTTACCATACACTTTGGTATGGCTTTGTTTTGGAGACGGACACGGGTTATTTGTGGCTCAAAACGGGCCTTCGGTTGGTGGCTACCCGTTGGATTAACTGCATGGAGTCTGTGTTGCATCACTTGACAAAAATCAAAACACAGTAATTTACAGATTATGCGTTATCATCTTCTTTGCCTCCCAAACCTTTTTGGACATTTTTGAGACAGTGAAACAAGCGATCCTTCTGCCTGGGTTTTATTTCAGGAGGGATATTTGTTTCCCAGGTGCCTTTTTTTTTTATTTTAAATTGGCAAACATCTGCTGTCCAGGTAGCTTTTGGAGTCCTATCTATGGACATTTTGTCCTATTTTCTTTAGGCAGTGGACCCATGGTTAGTTGTCGTCCGCTTTACATTCCTCACTTTTTGTGTTAAAACAAACATGTATGCAGCTTAGTCAGCTGATTCAGATGCTGTGGATGAGAAGAGAGCTGCCTGCTGGAAGTAAAATACATTATATTAAGTTTATCTGCTGTTTATTCAATCAATCTTTGTTTGAAAGACATTCACAGAGTTTGAATTGCTTTTTTTTTTCCCAGTCACAAATGTTATCATTTTGGAACTGGCTAAAACTGCTTTAGTGGGGTGGAAGCCACTAATGTTTCTATGTAGGAAAATCCCTGCTCATGTCAAGCTGCACCTCCCATCCTCTTTTTTTTTTGCCTCCTGGTCCCCAGTGTCCACGTGGGGGAGCCTGCTCATTGATGGTGTAAGGGAGCAAGGGAGGAGTCAAGATGGACAAGAGGAGGGAGAGAATGAGAGTTCAAGGGTTTCCCCCCTCTCAAACACATTTGCCCTCATCCTCATTTGCTTGCCCTCCCTTCTCTTCTGGAATGAGGTCTACATAAGGACTACAGAGGTTGGACTGGAAGACTACAGGATTGGGATTGGAAGCTTAATCAAAGCTGGTTTATTTGCAAGAAACACGCTTTTTCTTGTACTGGAACTGATGATAAACTTAAAGCTGTGTGGACTGGAGCTATAAACTGGGCTGATCTGGTTATACTGGGACTACTGAGGATGCCGGTGGAGCCTCTCAGCAGACAGATATTTTTTCTGGTATGAGTATCAGAATTATGACGCAAATGTGTAGGTGTTTAGTGCCTCATCATAACTTATGCAAAAGGACTTTCTTAACCTGAATGAGTTCACATCCCTCTCTGAAACTTCTTGAGAAGCGGAAACCAGAACAGATGCTAACTGTAGTTTGATTGATGTGGTTTTTTTGTCTCTCTACTTCAGGAGGATGTGATGTGTTGCATAACTTGTACAGCAGACAGTGGAAGCGGGATAGAGAGCAAACTTTAGGCCTGGGTTTGTTGGTTGGTTGCGCTAAGCAGCTGGTTCTAGCAGAGACTGTAATATACACTCAGTGCCCTTGAGACTATGGCGAGCAGCTGGTTTGAAGAGTGAGATGAGGCATCTTGGTATTTATGCCAGAATATATGTGTGCTTGTTTGTTTGAAAAAAGGATGGTATTTTCTTTCATAAGCTGTCATAAATCGTTTGTTTTATTTCCTCTCTTAGCAGAGAGGGGAAGTGAGCGCCAGTTTCACTGCCTCTCTGCTCACAATAGTGTGTTATTCATGCCCTCAGGTTTATAATAAGAGCTGCTGCGGCCTACTTAAACCTCCATCTGTGGGTGAGGGGTGTGTGTGATGCGCGTCACTGTTTATAAGTTTGCTGTATATGAATTACAATTTGGTGCCACTTTGGATTTAAACAGAGTCACAGGTGTCTGCAGGACCTGAGACAGAATTTCAAATGGTTTGACAAAAACTTACTTTATTTGTTATACTTTGTGGGAACTTACGGTGGGAATTTTCTCACCTTTCATAGTCACACTTTATCATCAGCTAGATTGCATCCTCTATAATCTCTGTCTACAAAAAGCCAAGAAAGCCGAAGTTACAGATTACTCCAGTACAGTCAAAAAGGCAGGTAAAACTAGTGTATCGCGAACTTGCCACAGCTATTTTCAGTCATTTGAGAGCAGTTTGGGGTTGGGGACCATCTTCAAATAATAATTCTCTGGGTAAATCAAATTAATTTTTTGCTTGAAATGCCCACCAATACTTATATAGACCCTATAAAGAGCTGCATGTTGTATCTTGTGTTGTCACCAGGGGGCAGTGTCAAAAATATATGGAACAAGGAGTCTGTGGGCTACTCATGCTTCTGGCTATCGTTGCTCTTTAAGTAGAGAAGACAGAAGCTGTAATAGAGAAGCTCTTTGAGTGAAGTGAGTCTGAGTGTTAAAAACAATAGAAGCTTTCCAGTGCAGCTACTGTCTGTGTTTCTGGTGCTGCTTTGATTATTTATTTTTTTGGTGCGTCTTCGCCTTTGTGGTGAACTCGCTTCCTTTCCTCTTCAAGCCAACTTTTCAACCAATCAGCACTCTACCTACTCATTGCATCATTTTCATCGGGCTGTATGCTGTTTGGTTTTTGGAGGACTTCCTTCACTCTGCGTAGCCAAAGACTTAAACAAATACAAAGTCTATACTATTAAACCTGCTTTAGGGCTCTCCGCTCTCATTGACATCATACAAACCCAAGAGTAGAGAAAGCTGTCTGAAACCTGAGCTTACTGAGATTACTTATACATACACTAACCTACTTTAAAGAAAACTTTGAGCATGTTTTATTTGAACATCCACTGTTGAAACTGTATATGTATGATAGAAAATAAGGAAATAAGGCTATCAGAATCTTTAAAGACTGCTAGAAGTTGTGACATTGCTAATCAGTTGCAACTGATTAGCAATATGCATTTTTATTTATATGCTAAAACTTACTTCCATGAGCCTACAATGTTTCATAAGATTTGATAAGTGTTTCTGCAGAGGTTGACATGTAGTAACTTGGTCATAATGGCAAAGTGAGGTGAACAGTTGAACAGACTTGAATCTCTCAGCAGGACTCCTCTAATGAGGCCGGCAGACAGCAGCAGCACAGCTTGATTTGTCCTCTCTGGCTGCTTGTTATTCAACTTAAATTGTGACCTTTCTTCCACTTTTCTTAGTTTAAAGCATTTTATACAGTATACCTCAGAAAATAGGCATAGCAGAAGCGTTATTGTGAAGCACAGAGAAGAGAAAAACTCATTGTTGACATTGCAGAGGGGAGCTGTGTGAAAATCTTTATTTGTGAATACAGCCACTAATACTACAGTGCTGCAGTCTCTGCCCAGGGTTTCTCCTTCATAGTAAAGAGTTTTTAGGTAGAGCCAAAGAAAAATCACCAACATTTTCATGTTTTCAACCTGTTTTGTTATCTGGGGTTTCATTTATTCAGTCGTTTTTGTTTAAACAATGCTCAGAAATAACAGGAAATTGAGATTTCTGTCAAAAAAAGATAACATTATAATCATAATGACCCCCTAAATTCTGTTATGTGCCAACCTGCTGTCTTGTTTCTATATTTTTTTTCTCATTTTCTTCCCACTCAAGTTTTCTTAAGAAAAACCACAAGTACGTGTATCAGCACTTCCCTCCTGTTCGTATGTTATCATTGTTGTGCAGATATAATGCGTGTCTGTGGGCGCATGAACCTCCCTGCTATCAGCGTACACACTCGATCGTGTACAGTTAGGGGTGTGTTTAATATGAAAGTCATTCAGGCTTGATAGATACACAAACATATCAAGTCTAATGTGCCAGCTGTTAGTCATCAGGTGTTTTCTGTGAGGTTTCCACGTGAAGTCTGACCGGTTTTGTTTTTTTATAGACTACCAAAAATGAATATCCTGTCTCAGTAACAAAACCTTCAGCTCATGTTAGAAAGTTAAGAGAGACATAAAACAGTACATTCAGTCTCATTTATTATATTTTCGTATTTTTCTTTTTATTTTATTATTTTTGTTGTTGTTTTTTAAATCAGTTTAGTTTCAGTTTGATTTTAGAGGGGATTTACACATTTCTGTTTAGCTATATTTGTTAAAAATTGTTAGTTTTATTTTAGCTTTTATTAGTTTATTATTATGATATGGGTGGTATTTTCCAGATTACAAGATTTATCAAGTTCAGGACAACATTACAATACAGTCATACAGACACAGTGTCACATAGACATCTCATTTTCAAAAAACAAAAAGACCAAAGCCTCCTCAGGTTGGGTATGTTCACAAATTTAACCAAGCCAGACTAATACTAAATATATCTCCTGTGTATTTCCTATGCAAGTCTAGTTGGGGTTTTTTCTGTTACCTGAAATGTTTTATTAGCACTTGTTTTAGTTTTTAAGTTTTGTTTTAATTTCCTGTAATAACCTTCCATCCAGACTTTTCACTAAAATCCACCAAGGCCTTTAAAGCAGGAATCACCACTTATTGAGACTCATCATCCAGGCACCATTAGTGTTGGTACAGTGTTTGTAAATTTAAGTATACACTGAGATTTAAGTACTGAGCTGGTGTGAATAAATTATTCACACTGCAGTCTTGTTATTTTGTAGTATATAGCAAATAGTTAGAATGGTTTTGTGTACCTGCTTTTTGTTTTCTTTACTTTGTGTATTCTAAACTCATGATATGTTACTCATTTTAAAGTCACTTAGACTAAGCTCTGGATAAACCTATACCTTTAACATTAATAATGTAATGAAAAAGCATCTTTCTTTTATTCTCATATAGTTTGTATAGTGTGTTATGTCGAATCCATTGTCGTGGACACGTGTAAATTGTGAAGTTGATGCTGAAACAAGTGCAACACCCAGTTAACTGAACTTTTACAGCCTGTTAGTCATTCCTTTCTCCCATTTTTCACTGCAGAGGAGTTCAGCCTTTCATTCTTCTAAACCCACAGGTTTCCCATCAGTAATGCACATTAAGACACTATAGGTAGGATGTGGAGGACCAGGGGGAAAATCTGGTGTGGGACTATGTTAACTAAATATTTTGAAATAAAAAACATGCTGTAGGAAACCATAAAAACATGATCTGCTGATGCTATCGTGCTGACCTTTATGTCACTTTTTATTCCCTTTTCTTGGTATTGATTGTGGTGCTTGGACTTTTTTTTTTTCTTTACTTGTGAAGTAAGGCATGCCAGAAGTTTGGTATTCACCGTAGTTATGTAACCTCACCAAGAGTGAAACTTTCTGTTTATAAACGTCACTAAAAATACAGTTTAAAGCAGCCTTTATGTATCATTATTTCCACCATGGCACCGAACCACTGAATTTTAGCCAAAACTCATCATGTTACATTGTGTGTCTGTGTGTGTGAGTGAGTGAGAGACAAAGACAAAGGGTCTTGATTTCCTCTAGTTCAGGTCTGGATTTTGGGTGTGGGGGGGGGGGGGAGTCTATAATGGATCAAAGATTGTGTTGCCATAGTGACCCTGAGTAGTGGGACTCTCAGGTCTCTCTTTTTGTTTTGTCTGTGTATTTGTGTATACGTATACACTGTTGTGTTACTTTTGTTCTTTTTTGTTTGTTTCAGATAGATTCCAAAGGGGATTTACACATTTGTATTTCTGTTACATGTGATTATTTGCTCTCTGTTTGAGTGCTGCGTGTACTTCTGTCCTCAGTGCCTGATGACCTGAGTCCAGAGGAGCGACAGGAGCTGGAGAGCATCCGCCGCAGAAAACAAGAGCTGCTGCAGGATATACAGGTAAGAGCACACTCACGCTCTGTGTCAGGGCTGCTTCGTGTCCTTTCAGACTAAATCCATGCAGAGTTCATCGTTTAAAGCATGCAAGTCTGTGAATGCACAGAAACTGAAATATTCGCTGCTTTAATCGTGGTTTTGCTAATGCATAAGGCCAGATGGATGTAAATGGAATTTGAATCACTTGTTCGTGTATTTGAAACTCCACCACTCTTGCTAAACATCTGGTGATAATTCCAACATTATTAAAGTTTAGAAGGATAATCAACCTCCAGCAGTGCCAGTTTCTTTGTGGGTGCCTGTCCACCTCCACTGGTTGGGCTAAGAGGAAAAAAGTGAGAAGATGAGCAATAAACAATAACCAATAAACAAGGAACAGGTTTGTCAGGGCTGACGTGTTTAGTTTTGGAACCAGGGCTGCAAGGTGTGATCAGAAAGTTTCAGGAATTGTCGAGTTTAAAAACACACACGCACACTTAAACCAGTTTTAAATTTGGCTGATCTCACCTTCAAGGTCATCTTCTTGTGTTCTCACAGCTTCTTGCATGGCTGCCATTTTTAGATTTCTCAGTTGCACTGGTGCCTCTGAAATCTATGCTGAATAACTTCTACTGTGTTAAAACTGTGATCCTTCAACTTGGTTTGTGTTGGTGTGGCTTTAAAACTCATGTGGGTCATTCCATATAAAATTAGTCAATCTGACAAAAGTTCCTGAGAATCAGTTGATTTCTTTCTGTAACAACTTTAGCATATTTAATGAATTTTTACCTTCACATGATGAAAACTGACTGAATTACCAACCCTTGAAATGCAAAGGGTTAGTTTGAAATTAACTTCTCTAATTTCTTTCAGCATTTTTGAGCCCTGTTGACTTCATGAGAACACAATGTAGCCACATGAGACTTTCTGGGCTGAAAGACACATTTAAGCTCTGTTAAAAACCAAATCTATTTTACACCCACTTAAAATGTCATTGTCTAAAGTCAAACATTTGTATTTGTTCAGTGCAATTTTTCCCGGTACATCTGGTACTGTTGGAAATGTTCACAAAGAGAAAGAACATTGAGGCTCAAAATACTGGAGAGTTAAATATCAAAATAAATGCATGGAGAGTGTATCATGGGGGGTCTCCCAGGAGACTGGCTGAAAAACTATAGCTCACAGAACACCTGATGTAATGTGCATGTATTAACACAGGATCCAGGAAACATTTCCAATCATTTGACTGTTAGGATGGATGGGTTAGTTATTATCTTAAAAGCATCCAGCATCTTGGCATTTCTGTCGATATTAAACACAGGAATAGGAATTCATTCTTTGGCCTCAGTGCAGTGGTTTGGAGGGAAAAGGGTCCTTTAGGCCAAAAGGGTGGTTATATACTGTGTTACATGCAGTTTGTCTAACAGATTGACTGGTCTGCAGTGCATAGATGATTCTAGGTAAGTTAGGCTATTTAAACTTTATATAATGTAACGTTGCCAAAGGTGGATTCTCATATTAAACCATTTCAAATAATGAGTCTAGAGTGTGTACAGTTAATCCCTAAGTGCCAGAATCTCAGGGTTCAGACTGCTCTAAACCCTTCGGTTCAGACAGTTTACTCTTGGTTCTGTGTGATATTACTGAGAAGATAAATCCTTATTGTGGTGATCTAAGGTCTGCTGTTCAAACCCTCTGTTTACACGGGGCAGCCAATCAGAAAAATGTTGGTTTAAATGGAGAGGAGCTAAAACAGTTTGTTTTGGAGAGGATGAACTGAGGACCTGCGTGAGGGGCCAGTATAAAATAATTAAGGATTATTTTGAACTGTAAATCATGACACGCTACTGCACTACAGTCAAGGACTAAAAATTGAGTTGTAAATAATTCCAACAGATTCACATTAACACTGGGTCTATAGCAATGTAAACTAAGGTATCCAGCCCTAATTATAAGCTTTATCAGGAAGGTAGAGAGGCTCTGTCTCCTGAACACAACCTGGGAGCTGGTTTACAAGACAGGAGCCTGGTAGCTGAAAGCTCTGTCTCACATTTACTGTTCGAACTTCTAGATTTATTGTAATGATAATTGCATTAATTGTGAATGTTTGTGGTTTTTCCCAACACAGTATTTGGAAAATTGGATTTTAAGCTTTATACTTCTGTGAAGTTGTGTCAGCTATAAGTTCATTGCTCCGATTGCTAATTCATTCAATGATAGCTATCTTTTAAAAATCATGATGACTCTTAGACATAGTTTTGAAGTGTTCCATTTCCTACCCCAGTAGTTACTGTACATCATTTCATAATTGTAAGATTATCTCACACACATTCTTCTGTGGAAGTACTAGTGGATGTTTGTGTTCCTCTTTAATCCTGTCTCTGTGTTCTGTCTTAATTACTGCCTGGACAAAATGCTTTCTTAACTGAGCAGCAATGAAACGCGGTTTTGTTTTTGTCCTTGCTCCGCACCCTGTGGTTGTCTGGAACATTTTATTTTTTAAAAACACTTTCTTTTTTTCAGAGCAGAGATTTGCAGGAATTACAAACCCTGCTTTGTTTTGTTGTGTACTTTTTCACCTTTGTCTGTAATTCTTTTCTCTCTCTGTGTCCTTGAGAAGGTTTTTCTCCTCCAAGTCTAGACCACTTTGTCTGGGGTGGTGTGTGTATATGTGTGTGTGTTTGGATAAGGGTAAGGGAGTATACTGGTATGACCACCGGAGCGTTACTGTACACAGTGAAGACAGATGATCCTCTTTGAGAGAGGTGTACCTCTCATATACATGTGTCCTCTGGCTCTCAGTCTGGAAAGACACATTAACCCGCTGCTTCAGTTCCCTCTACAACCTTAAATAAATTAGCAGGACTGCTCATTTCAGCTCTTTATGTGGGGACATTTGTTTGTGGGATGGAGGATAGAGCTGGCCTTATAACCTCAATGTAAATTCAGCCTACTTAAAGGATAAAAAGCAAATAGAAATCTGAAAAACAGACAACAATTACCCACCGTCTACCTCTCCATATCAGATTATTTGTTAAACCAGTATTTTTATTACGTTTTTATAAAAGGACCATTTTGTATTAAAGAGGATTTTAAGCTATCAATTGAGACCTTAAACCTTTTTGGAAAGTGTTTTCTTAGGCCATAGATAAGAAAGAAGTTTCTCATAAGCTTTTTTTTTTTTTTTGGCAACCAGATGAGTCACCCTCAGAAGAAAAGGCTCAGGGAGGGTCACCTATCTTCCACGACCAGCTGGGGGGTGAGAGACGAGGGCAAAGCACAAAATATAGGAGAGAGTAGACAAAAATTTGTAGTTCTGTAGTTCTAGTAGTTCTGGCATATAAACACATGGAAAAGAAGTGAAGTAATTCTCATAGGAAGTCCCCACTGTGGCCTGAGCCCACAGCAGCATAACTAAGAGATGGTTCAGGATCAGCTGATCCAGCCCTAACCATAAACTTCATCAGAAAGGAAATTTTGAAGCCAAAACTAAGAACAGAGAGTGTCTGTGTCCTTAACCCAAACTGGGAGCTGGTTCCACAGGAGAGCGGCCTGGTAGCTGAAGGCTATAGTAGTATAGGCAGCAAGAAAAATGAGCCAAACAAAAGTGACATTTTTTTAACTGAGACTTGAAGTTGAACCAGAAAAAATGCTTTTGAACCTGAGCCATAGTCCTTAATCAGAATGGTGGACATCCACAACAGACACAAAGAAACATGCAAACACAGCCTCCAGGCAACGGCGCTGTGTAAACTGATGGATGGAGTTTATTATCAAGGTTGACTTGTTTAGTGTTTCTCTCCTCTAAGCCCCGCCCTGTCTTTCCCTCAGGGCCTGATGGGTAATGAGCCATGAAATATTCCAGTAATGGAGACAGAGGATGCAGTACTTATTTACCTTAGCTCAGGGTGATGTAGCCTTGTTTTCACATACACAAACAGTTATATGTGTTTATTGCTCTCATCTAAGACCCCAGATTCATCTGCTTCTGTTTATTTTCTTCAGTTATCTTTTTTTTTTTCTGGGATCAGTGTTTCTCTTTCTTTCTCTTCCTATGACCCTTTTCTCACAATAGTCTTTGATCCTGCATATTCCTGTCTCCCCACTAATGTTGACACTGGGGGGGGGGGGGGGG
>JAVDPK010001286.1:32916-57379 GCA_034780415.1 Cichlasoma orientale | reverse complement strand
GAAGATTGTCACTAGTTTGGACCTTACATTACGATACAACAAACACAATTAACACATAGTCTATGTACACTGAGTGGACATTCAATGGCTGTATGCTCACAGCCATTTCATACCCAAACAACATGCCACTTGTATGGCATATTTATTAAAAAAGTGATTCAAAATGTGAAATAAACCAAACATTTCATAGAAATCTGATTAATTATTACTGGTTTTGCAAGAAAGAGTCTGAGTGGACTACTATTAGACATGGAAACATGGTATGCTTGAGCATACCCTGCCCATGCCTCTAATTGGTTACAGGTGTAGATGAAAGTGTTAATTGTTATGTGTCTCTCTGTATCAGCCTTGTGATGGAATGGAAACATGTCCAGGGTGTATCTCTTGTCCAATGAAAGTCAGTTAAACTGTTATGGTACGGTTAGTATTATAAGAACTGAGTTGACTTGTTATGGCACTTGGGATACTTCCCAGGAAACAACATCCATGATCATCTGCACGGTAGGAAGTGTCTGTAAGCTAAAGAGGCACCAGCTAGCAAATCTCAGATGCCTACAGTATTAAGAGCATCTGAGACTCACCCACTCATATGAATAGATGAGTGTGTCCAAACTTTTGACTAGTACTGTATACAAGGACATTTGTGCTTGGTCAATTGTTTCTTTATTGTAACAATGCTTCTTGACAATTAATCTTATACTGTTGGAAAGCCTGTTTACTTCACCTTAAATGGTGCCACATTTGTAAGGAAAATGCATTTGTGGACTGAGCAGCAGAGTTGAGCATGTAGGTTATGCCCCTGAAAAACTTGCCAAATCTTCTCTGCCAAACAGATTATTCTCCTATTAACGCATAATTTGAGCTACAATCTTAATGCCGATTCTGCAACCAGTGGCTATCCCATATCACCACAGTCTGGGGCCAAACTCTATCCTCCAAGGTGACGATGCTCAATGGCCTCAATAGCAGAAAAAGCTGTACAGTATTATGATGCATTAAATAATTGAACTTGCCTGGCAAGCAACGCAAGACTATTTATGTTCCAGTTAATGTGAAGACATTTCGTTTTGTCGTGATTTTTATTCATTATATTGCTGAAATACCTAACCTAATTTTGGACAGTCATTCTTTTGATCTCTTCAGTCACTGACTAGTTAATTCAATGAATTTGCATCTTTAGATGGTATTATTCTAAGATATGATTTGCTAGGACAAACTGATGATCCAAATATTGGATTTGATTTGATTTAACTCACAGTTTCGTCAGAGACAGTTCTGCAATATCAGCACTTTGGGGTCTAGTTATGAGGATAATTCATAATATATACGGTAGTTCATGCAATTAAGAACAAGACAGCATAAGTAATTTGCAGACTTTACTCCTTCGCTAATTTAGACAAACTCACAATGGGCCTGTCATTAAATTAATGAGATTTCACAAATCTGTATCTGCTGATTTGATACACAGTCATCTATCATCAATCTATTTCCCAAAGAAAAACAGAAAAGAAAAGGAATATTTATAATTTATAGGCTAATATATAAATGATCATTAACCACATGCAATGCTCAAATTGCAGAATAAAGCAGACCTAGAAAAATGGAGCGAGGGGCGATCCTGCACGGTGGTTAGCGTGGCCCAGTCCCAGAATACGGATCAACTGGTGAAAGCATCAGAGGTGGATAATGTCCGCTATGCAGTGAGGGATTATTTTGTCAAAGCACGGACTGCCTGCCAATACACAGGCCTGTGCCCACACGGTGTGAGGCTTAACAAAAGCACAGAGACAGGTTATCAATCTGCTTTATTTCAGGCTCTTTATCAATATTTTCACAATAGTGTCGCAATTAGTTATTCCATTGCTCATCCACTCACATAAGAAGTCGCATTCTTGATCTTGCATGCGCTGTAAAGATAACAGATAACACAAATGCACACGTTTGTAGGGGATGGGTGAGAGATGCGAGAAAATATTTTCTAGAAATCTGTAGCACAGCCGTTCTGCTTCGAGGAGCTTATCCAGAGACCATCCTCATGAGTAGGAGGGTATTGTACAAACAACATGCCACAAAGCAAACATTGCATTTAGCAAAATGCAGCTTTTCGTCATCTGTAGCATTTGCTACAATTATATGCAATTCAAGTGGGAGTACAAATTACTGAGGTGGCCAAGGTCAGCAGAACCTCCCATTAAATGAATGACAGCTTGGGAAATATAAAAGCAGGGGACACTTTCTCCTGGGAGGCCATTTGTTCAAATAACCCTCTTGGGGATTTTTAAAGCGTTTTTCTTATAAATTGAACCACATGCAGGGTAATGAAACAGTTTCTTTGGCACTTCAAATGTAATTTTTAAGTCTTTGAAAGCCCAGGTTCAATGTGTCTGTTCATTTTGATTTAACCTTCACTAACTTATTTTTCATCCTTAAAGGCAACATATACAGAAGAACACGTCACAGATTTCCAATTAGAGGTTCCTAGGGTGAAATGCCTTTGAATATATAGTGTCATTAAAAAGTATTTACATTTCTTCGTTTTTTTTTTTTTTTGCATATTTTAAATCATGAATTAACTGTGATTAACAGCAATTTTTGCCACATCCAGGCATGATTACTGCCACACCTGTTCAATCAAGAAATCACTTAAACAGAACTTGTCTGACAAAGTGAAGCGACACGTCACGGCACGAGCTAAAGAAACAGCTGGGGAACAAAGTCACTGAGGGGGCAAATACTTTTTCACAGCACTGTTTATTCTTCAGAACACTGTAACACAACATTTAACTAATTGTCTTCTTGTTCAGCGCTCCCAGTTTCATCTATTAGCGTTAGGATTTCTTCTCTCATATGCTTTGTTAAAATAAAATCAATCATCTGTGATTAAAACAATCCAGCACCCAGCAGTCCCTAAAGCAGGAGGTGATTTAGAATTATCTGTCAGCTATTTTTGAGACGAGATGGCACAATGCCATCCTGCTGGTGATGAATCTGGTGGAATACCAATAGAACAGGGAAAGCTACAACACAGAGAGAGAGAGAGTGGAGATATTTCTGCTGCACAGAGGCACACAGCTTCACATTTTTGTGCTGCAGTCCTAAAATCATGCAAGAAAAACCACACGTTTCAAGATCATCATACTTATGTGGTATGTTTCTCCCCTCACAGTGTAATGGCCCTCTCTGAGTTCACCCCATGTCTGTCATAAGATGCTATAATCACTGCTCCACCATAAAAGGCTGACCAGCCTCCCCCATCCTTCGCCTCATCTCTTCACTAAAATTGGAGCAGCTATGGTATACAGTCATTTGTTTTTTTTTGTTGTTTTTTTTTATTTTTTATACAGAAACAAAAAAAGCCTTCTGGGTAACATTGTTTGAATGTGGCCAGCTCAGATACACTCCCAGAACCAACAGAAGTATTCGCACAAAAATCTCATAGTCAGTCCCTATTATTGTGGAGTGCTGCGCAGCTCCAAATAGTCGACATTCTCTGTAGACCCCTGCAGCACAGTGAATCAATAAGCCAAGAGTACATAAAGATTGTGCCAATGTCTCCCCACAAATCAAAGCTTTTATGGCTTTACATCAACAAATTTTCTCATCTCAACTGTTTGTGGAGCTCTTAAACTTTCAGAAGTTAGTCGCTTGGATTTTTACTTTCTGTAAAATCGGGAGCAAACAAAGCACTTCAGTTGATGTACAACTGATAAAACTGCAGCGATGCTGGCACACAAATGCGATTAGCTGCTAATCATTCAGAGCAGTGAGTAGGTGCGAAACAAATCAAAGTCCTCAAACAAAAGTCTAGTCATGTTTGATTTGTCATCTCCCAAATAACAAACCTGGGCTTATTCATGATATTAATGCACGTTGCACTGAGCCATATGAACGGCGAGGCTGAGTGAAAAGGAGTTGGGGCGTCTTCAAAGTCTAATTGAAAGAAATGCATTTCAGCGGGGCTCTTAGCTGTTCTGCCTTTTAGTTGAAAGTCTGGGCTCTGAAGCCAGCAGGTATGCTTTTACACTTCTCATAGTTAGCTCATTAGCTAAGATGTTTCTGCCAGACAGAGCAAGAGCTCTGAAAACAGGCCAAAAAATCAAAGTCAGGACCAGCTAAAGTGACTTTATTGGCAACCAGCTATTCAGTATGTGTGTTCACACCATGGTAGTTGGCTTAGATGTGGAAGCAGCGCTTGTGCTCAACCACTAGATGAATCCGCTTCAGGCTAAATGATTTACTCTAGATTTCTAAATTATATGCTATTGCATAATCTAACATACATCATACTCATTTCCTATAGGCAGATGATTTTCTAATGTATCCAATGAGTCCATACACCAAAGAAGGATTTCTGATCACCTCTGTGACCTCACTGTCTTTAGTTCACTTGGATTTTCTCAGCAATGTGAACTTTCTTTAGGTACAGTACATCTCTCCGTGGTCAGTTTGCTAGTAACCGCAGCACTCATTCTGTACTTGTTGTACCCACTGTAAAGTTATGCAAACAGAAAACAGCAGTGGTTCCTTAATTAGGTAGAACAGTGGCATGAATGCCTTTTTAATGGATATGATTTCCCCATCTTGTTTCTTCTCAGCACAAAGAGATTTGTTGCACAGAACCTAATTTATTTCAAACATTAACCTTACGATTAATAGTTAGAAGCAAAACAATTATAATCCACACAAGTGACATTTTTTTTTTATGGTTGGCTGTAATGAATACACAGCATCAACAACTCAATTTGCTTTTTCAGCCATGGAGTCCTAACCATGTCAGTGGTAGATTAGTTTTGGAGACCAAAACGGTAATGAGCTTAATGTTTTTATTCAATTATCAGTTAAAAAAGGGATTCCATAAGACAAATTTAACATCAGAAGAAGCGTAGAGCATTGTGGCTTGATTTTAAAATGATATGGTAATTTGTAAAGCTACTGGGATCTTACAATTTATTGAATCCACTTAATTTGTTGACAATTCAACAAGGTCGGACTTCTGTCTGTGGATTCTGATGTATTTTAAGCTGATGAAACACGTGTAAAGTCTCATTACTTGTGCAGACTCAGTGCACTCGATATTATTCAGACAAATTTCCATGCATAAAAAATTCAGACAGAGACTGTCTGACCCGTGAACTGCCCCGGACAATAACAAGGTCTCCTGCGCGGCCGAAGCTGAGTACCCACGGACAACCTCTGTGCTGTATCTCATTATCAAACTGGCTTTTCTTCCTCTTCTTCTAACATCACTGTTTGATTCACTGAATGTCACAGGATCTGTGATTTGAGCCTGCCACTTATTCTAAAAGGTAAAGGATCCCTGTCATTCCTTTTCTTAATAATGCATGCAATGAGTAGTAGTAGTAGTAGCCAAAGAGTAAACACTTTCAAGACAAAGTGCCGGAAATAGTGACTCATTTCAAGTCATGCATCTGATATACAGACATTATCATAGTGCCCACCACTTTTATCCTGGCAGACGAAGGCACCGACACAACCAGAATAGCTCATTGATAAATGTCCAAAATTGATGGAAAAATCTCCCATGCACAGTGTGTTCGTATATATATATATAAAGATTAAATATAGGGGCAAAAAAACAACAATAGCCAGTCGTGAAAAGAGCAAACATTACGAAAAGAGAACAGCTCATTAGCTGCCGCAGTTTTGGTTGTTCAAAACAATGTGTCACAATACGTCTCAAAATGACAACCTGCTGAGACAAACAGACATTTCTCCCCCTGTCACTGTGCTTTAGTTAGAAGAAGCAGAAAGCCATACAGATACCATAATCTTCAAGACTTCAGTGTGTCACTGCCTCTGTAAAATGTTTATTTTTTTGCTTTTCTTTTCAAAAAATGTAAGCACTTTATCTATATGTACACGTACATTACTTATGAGCTCACGTAAGGAGCTTTAATTCAGCATATTTTAAGGTGACTGAAGGGACTATTCAAAAATTCAAAACAAACGAGGAAATAAATAAATAACCGAACACCATCAGACTAGTTCAAAGCGCTGCTTTCTAACCTCGGCTCGCCGATCGAGGAACTTGAAAAGGGGCCCCAGGAGACGGTGGGTTCCGCATACCAGTGTGATTTATGGCCTTCCATAACAAATCAACAAGTTTAACTTTAATTGTTTTCTTTGCGATGGGAGGTGGGGTAGTTAATACAGAGCGATGATTGATGGAACAGGGCACCATGTTTGGCTCGGCACTTTGTCTTTTGCAGTGCAGCTCAGGAATTGGACCAGCTGATAGAAGCAATTAATTTGAGGATTTTTTTTTTTTTTTTGATTTAGAAAAAAAAATACAGGTTCTAAAAATATCCTGCATTGTTTTGCCACGTAACTGGACGTGCTACTTTAGTGGGAAAATAAGTCTGTGATGTCCTGCAACACCTTTCACATTTGGAATTACTGTGAATTTGCATCTGTATCAATACACATTAGTATCTGAATGTTTGTGAAAAGCCTCTGTAAAATCTGAGTGGGTGACATTTCATATGGTTTAATGAAGTTAGCTTGTGTTTAAGCTACATTAACTTGCTAAGTAAATGAGACAACCATTTAATTACATGCTTTGCTGATGATTCTCTCGGAATAGTTGCTGTTAACCATTAATCTCCGGTGCACACCTAATTTATAAAGACAACATTGTAGGAATGGGGCGTGCATGGGAGAGGAAATGGTCACACTCTTCCATTAAATCACCTTTAGTAATTAGTGTAGCAAGCAGCACTGAGGACATTGTGTATTTTGATCACAGTAGGCAATAGGATAAAACTACAAATATTGCCTGGCATTTAGTTGCTCTTGCCAACATATTAAATTGCAATTTACATTCATGTCTGTCCAAACTCCTATAATGCATGTAGGGAAGCCTTTGAATGAATTTAATTTATGGGCAGCTAAGATTATTATAATGTTATCACTTTGCCAACTTACCCTATTAGTCACTTATGTGAAAATTTGCTACAATTACAGAATGAGTTTTTGGGTTATGGTGAAATTTTTTGTGTGTGGTACTGGTGACCTTTGACAGCCGAAATGCAGTCACTTCACCCCTGAGTCCAAGTGAGCGTTTGTAAAAGATTAGAAGAAATGTCCACAAGGCATTAAAGTGATATGAGAATGGAACCAATGGACAGAAGAAAAAACAAAAACATCATTCCTCTGGCTACAGCTGTTACTGTCATAATAATATATAACATCTGATCAGCACTCCATAGATCATAGTGCTTTAGACAGACTTTCTCTGTGATAATTGCCGCTGTATAGTCTAAAGGTGCCTCTGAGTGTGTCACAGAGTAACCTTGCAGCTCCTGCCAGTAACTCAGGGCATGCCAGAGTAGGTCTATTTATTTTTTGCATTTGTTCCAGCCTGCTGGCGACTGATGCAATAGACTGTAGATGATTTACTTCTGTTGATTATTGAGTCATGGAGGAAAAGGGGGGGGGGGGGGGCATGCCCAGAAAGATACGTCTGAGTTTTAATTAAGTTTGGACAAAAACTGGTCCTTCTTCACTCAATTCAAAAGAATGGCTTCATTGTGAATTATAGTAATGAAATATGTTGAGCGCAGCGCGTTGATGCTACACTGTACGGGGTTTGGAAAAAGAATGATTATGGTTCTGTGAGTAAGTCTGCACAGAAAGTTTTTGTTGTTACAGTGGCTACACAATGCATGGCGAAACTTCAAAGACAATAAATCAAGCATAATTGATTGCAGTACTGTCTCGGAAGGCTTTTGCGAGCATCAATCACATTTACGGCGTATTACAGCGACTGCTGCAAATTCCTATGACACAGAGCAGACAGAGATGGAATCACCACAGCAAAAGAAATGATATTGTGTTTGCGGCTGTTAAGGTAAACGGTGTAAGAACGAAGGTTCATCATTTTCAGATTCAAATTATAAAAGAATAAATTTGACTAATAAAATTTAAATGATGAGACCGGCGCTGATGTTTCTTATTTCCATGTGCTACAAAAAATTAAAATTAAAAATTAAAGTCTCTCATCATACTGTGAGAAATGAGAATCATGTTTAATCAGCACGGTCGCAGTGGAATTGTGCTGCAACCTGCGGCTGTTAAGCAAAACACACTTTTCTGTCTTTCTTTTGAAACATAAACAGAGTTCCCTAATATTATAATAATTTATGAGGTGATTGCTGCCCCTCTGATGGACAAATTATGCAACATCAATACACATACCATGGCTGAAGGGTGTTTCTTCTGTTTCTTCTCTGCTGTTTTAAATGTTCATTTATTGGCTGTTGTAAATGCAGATATGGATATATCAGCAAAGAGCTAATATTGGCCGCTAATATCGGCCAATAATATCGGCCCGACAATGTATTAGTTGGGCTCTATTAACCTCCTTTGCCACTCTGTGGCAATCCCACAGGGGGATCAACAGGATGACTGGACTGTGGACCAGACTGCTAAACCCAGCCCCCAGAGACAGCACAAATAAGTTGCAACAAATAGTGCAGGGAGAAAATGATATAAAGTGAACAAAAACTTAAATGACAATAATTTAAATTTGGATTGACACCATTAGCTAATCCTTTTAAATTATATACAGTCATCCCTAAATTGCATAGTTATTGGCTAGTATGGATTTAGGTTTTGAATGTTTTAACCTGTTAACATCTGCCAGGTCACTGCTGACCTTAGAGGTTAGGCTCAGTTTGGGTTAATGGGGTACAATTAGAGTCTCTGCTATTTGCAGGACCCAATCAGAACATTTTAGCAGAAAACGGTAAGACTGAAGGGAATATTTGAGACTTCATTTGAAAGGTAACGCCTTCCAGTTTCTGAAAATTTGACAAAACCTACATGGGTTACTGCTGACCTGGTGGATATTAACAGGTTAAATTATTATATTTATATGGGTGCTCCCCTTCACATCGCTCTGCCCAGGTGAACAGATGTGGTCCATGGGTTACATTGCGAGCATACATTAGAGGTCTCCTGGTGTATAATAAGCTCAGATAAATATTAATGTGTACACTGGCAGGACCAGTGTCCACATATGTATATGTGTATATATATATATATATATATATAGTTGTTGACAATAAATAATGAAGGGGGTCTGTAGGGGGAATTAGTAGTATAAGGTATGAGAGCTGCAGTGTCACAGAAGATTATTAGGTGAAGGTATAAAAGGCCAGTCAGCATTCGAAATGCATATCAACATGAATTTGCTTTCACTTGATAAAAACCCTGTTCTAGAGGAAATCTGACATAAAAAAAAACCAACTCAGATGTTTTCACCATTCAGGGTCACCCACCAGCCAAATACCTCTATTAACACTGTCCCTCACCTCCAAGTCAAACTCTTCTGAGGTCATCGTGCCCCCGTCATCTTTCCTACTAACCGGTCTTCCTCCTTGCTTTTAAAAAAATAGGTGGTTTTAAATATATAAAATGCACATAACCTCAAATTACCACAGTACACAAGTTTAAATACCAAAACCAACTTCAATTTCTCCAGTTGAGATTTTAGATCAGCAGTTTCACATTAACGACGTCAAGGCTGCAGGAATCTGTATTTTTATATGAACAACTGATTCTGTGTCAACATAATGTGAAACAGGTCTTTTGTAGTAACTTAACCACAGGAAGGGCTGCAGTTCCTTTCAGCTATATGGACTGTTTTAATTTTTTCACCTCATTGTTTTGAACATGGTGATTTGGTTCAGTCTCATTGCTCTCATTAACCTAATTTCCATCCGGAACAGAGAGCTGTTTTTAGGGAAAAAGAGAAGAGCAGAAAGAAAAAAAAAATCACAATCTGCACAGGCAGTTTGTCACTAGCTGATGAACATAATGGAACATTTAACTACTCATGAGCCAGATACTTCTCCGGGATGTGGGCGTTGCAGACAAACTCGGCATTTTTTGTTAAAGCTTTCACTTAATCAGCAGTGTCACTGAGGTGATTTTATGTCAATATTGTGTTTACAGCTTGTTGCGTGATGAGTGCGAGATTGGCTGTGTTTACTCTGATTCATTATTAAGTTATTAGAAGTACCTGAAAGCACTCACCCAACCATCTAACACAGCGGCACCGAACCTTTGTCATTTTCACATTCCCCCACAGGCCTGTCAGATGGGCCCTTTATTAACACCAACTCTCATGTTTTTGTTTTGTTTTTAATTAAAATAGACCCTATTTAACAAAAGTGGACATTGCTAAAATACTCATTAAATTAGATCAAACTGTTTAGGTCAGTTTGATCTGAGCTATTTCATTACTGTCGATTCATAGGTTCATTTCATTAGCGTTGGTTTAAAAATATCCATTAACTACTTAGCCACTTTCTAAACTGCTGTTTAACCATTTCTGAATCACATTCAGCTTTTGACCACTACTTATCTATTTTAATCATTCATGCATATCTTCAGGCTGTCCGTTGCTAGTTTTCTATTACCCCCAATTAACCTTTGTACTGAAAGTTCACTGAAAATTTCCTTTTTTCTTTTGTTTTCTTTGAGCTAATCTTTGCACATTCCCCCAAGCTTATGCAAAAGGAGCCCCCGTGTTGGTTCTTGTACCCACTGTTTGGGAATTACTGATTCCCAGCCAACGAAACAACAAACAGCAAGTCCACAACTGACCCATTAAGCTGCTTGCATGACCTTTTCAAATGCCCAGAGTCATCAGTTGCCTTACAGAGAAACACTCAGTCACAGCAAAATAGGGCAATCCCTTAGCTGATCCAGTCTGTCAACAACATTATTTCTAAATAAAAATAAAAATAAAAAAGTTTGTTTTCTTATACCTTGTATAGTTTGGTTGGTTTCCCCCCCATTTTTTTCTTTCAAAGATACGCAAATCGGAAGAACTAGCTTCCTTCTCCCTCCCCCAAATGAACTGCCCTTCTTCGGTCGTCCTCTCTTTTCAGCCCCTTTTCTCCTTTTCCCTCCCTTTTTACTTTGGGCATTCTTCTTTGCTCCAAGACTCACCAAAGGTCCCTTTGTGCATGTTTAATGATGCATGCAAATGCAAATAAAACCAAAGATATCTCTGAATATTGCTCCTAAACCCTGAAGGAACAAATAGCAAGTGGCGAACAGTATCTTCCTACTTCTAGAGAGAATAATTTTTAACCCCTATCCCCAGGTTGGAAAAATACATACATAAAATCAGTTCAAAAGCAGAAAGCAATTATGCCTCCCTCTCCAGTTCGTGTGTACAACAAACTCTTTCATTGATCTGGTGATAATTACCTCAGTCACATCATAAAGCACCTGGAACAGATTGGTGGCTCAAATTATCGATTACCCCCGGGCTACCCTTCATCGTTCATTGTATTGCTGCTATACATTACTTGATGAGATCTGCTTTGCCGTGCTTCCCCCTGTATTTTTCATTGGCACTCTGCAGGGATACATCGACAAAGGGTTTGGTGGTCGAGACCACTCTTTCAAAGTCATTTGTCATCCTTTCTTAGTCTTCAGTCTGCAAGCCTCCCCAAAACCAAGGTTAATCTACAGTACATTTACCAGTAGCTCCATGCACCTCCACCCAAGCACCACAAAACACATTTAATTTCCAACAGTTTTAGTCCAAAAATGACCTTTCATTCCTGGTTGTAACTTGAGGCGTGCCCTGGCAAGCACCAGCTGCGTCTAAAGCTTCAGTGCACACCTTCCTTGAGGCATGTCCATGTGTGACCCTGAAACCTCTGCCCACTAGCAACACATAGTCGGCTAGCTAAGTCCCCAGCCACAGTCATAACAACTGCACGACCTCTTCTGAGCCAAGTACAGTTGCTGGCAATAAATAATGAGATTGCAATTTTGGCACCAGCTTTTTGTCTTTGAGTTTTTCATAAAGCTTACTCGAAGGTGTCACCGTTCTTTTACAGGCCTTATGTTTTTTTATAAGGCTCAGCTTGTTTCTAGTGAAAGGAGAACAGCAAGAAAACACACAGGAGATGCTCTGCTTTGTTACTGAGTCTGTCTTAGCTTTGTGGCTGTCTAGTTATCAAAAGAACAGTGGCTCCTGGCATTTCCCCGGATTCCTCTTCCTTCAAACATGATGAAAATACATCAGAATTTGAACTATAAATGGCAAGACATATGGAGTGAAGTCTGTGGTTATGAATGCTTACAAACTTTTCTAACCGGGTTAGCTTTGCGAATTGTTGACCTGCAATCAACTAATTTAATTTAAAGATAGTTGTTTCACTGTAATAGATTTATTACTTACAACTGGATTAATCAGTAGGTCAGCCATAGACAGCAACCTTTAATTTGTAAGCCCACGCTGCATTTTTTTTTTTTAAAAAAGGTCAATAATAGAAGCTATTCCCATGATATGTAATTACTGCATTTTGTAAATGTATCTGTATTTTACTGAGAACCATTTAAAAACTAATTTCTGGTTAAAAACTACAATCGCTGTGATGTAATCTCCTGTGTGCAATAACAAGCTTATCAGATGAATAGTTTATAATAAATAGCTGCCTTTCTGTTTGTGCATTAATGCTACCCTAACAAGTGCCTTAATTAGGGGACTGAAAGACACCAAATGATTTTCAGTATAAGAGCATTATCTTTGATTCTTTTTAAATCACAAAAGTCGCATTGACAACTCCAGACTGATTTAACAGTGAATACAAAGCCGCATGATTAGCTGCCACGGCAAGCACAGCACCTCTGTGGAAACAGCAGAGAAGCCTGAATGATGGAGGGCTCCTTATAGTTTCCATGTGTTTGTTTTCATTATTACTGTAAGGAATAAGCTATTATTTCGTATGACAAATAAGCAATATTGGGCAACATTTTAACAAGATCAAATCCTACCTTTTAACCGTGCATGCACATAATTGTTGATGACTCTAATGCTCTCTATTTATCACCATCAACTCTGTTTCTCATTAAATTCTGCAGCTACTCATATCTGATAATTCCAGGAAGTTATTATCAGAGAGCAGGAATTAATCCCGCCTGCAGGAAAGGTTGTTGAGGGTAGGAAGCTCACCTTAGCCATCTGCAGTGAACCAAACTGGTTCTGGGCAGGTGTTCAACACGGCCAGGTGGAAAGCAGCTGACACAGACATAGCGCCCCAGTGCTATTTGTCACTGTAAATAACATTTGTTTCTTCAATATTAGAATTGGACAGGAGTGAGCATCCAGCCAGTCTTTCTCATTCTCCTCTAATTTAGCCAATTAAAAAGAAAGGTCATGTGTGGAAACAGATGGCTAAACTTTAACTGCGTGCTGAGTCGGGAGGCTGAAAGAGACAACTGGCATTTTACCTGTGCAGCTCAAGCTCTCAGGATGTATAGAAGGTAGGCAGTAAATGGCTAAATGACTATCAATTTTATTTACTCGGTGCACTAAAGTATGCAATCATGCAAAGATTTCAGGATTGCACTGCAGAAAATCCATCCCATTAGAGGTTTTCTGGTTTAAGCCTAAAACATCTTACACATGTTAAATTAAAGCACACAAAAAGTCATGCTCAATGAGACTTTCTGCATTAGACATTTTGATCCCTCTGTGTATGTTTCATAGCATTTCATCCTTCAATATAATACATCAATAAAGCGAGGCAGCCTAAATTACTGATATTTGGCTGTTCTCTCTAAAAGATGCTGTGTCAGAAGTAGTTTCAAACGCTATTAAAGACAGTGTTTTCTTTAATCATCCTCTAGAGTGGAAGCCACTGTAGCCTACACAATGAAAACTATAAAACCAACTGAGATTGCATCTGGGAGAAGAAAGGGAACATTTTCTGTGCTCAGGGACAGGACAATTAAAGTAAAATAAAGTCTGGTAAAGTTAAAAGCGCCTAGCGAACCTCCCAAAAGTAACATAGGAAGCTTGTATAGGCTGTAAGGTGGGGAGGAACAACAAACACGATGTTGTCACACTTCCACTCCCTGTGGAGCCGAGCTAAAAGGAGTACAGACATGGATCTGGAAACAGTACACTGCCTCCAGCTTCTGCTACTTTCTATCGCAATGTTTGTGAAATTCCTGCTGATGAGGTGATTATGCTAGAACATGGGCTTCTTTTAGTCTGACTAGTGACAACATTTCAATCTGATGTTTAAAAACCATGAATGGAAGATAGAGTAGCAGGCCTGGGATGATTTTTGTTTAGTGCTGGCATTTGTTTGGGTTCACTGGAAAATCAGTGTGCACTTATGGTCCAACATCTGAGCCCATTGTAGATACACACATGCACACACATGCTCGGCAAACAGTATATGCTCAAGGGAATTTTGTGGTGGGGAGAGGGTTTTTGAGCCAACATCCACTGTCCACGTTTGTTAAGGTTCAATGGGCCTTTTGAAGTGAACAGAGAGTGCAGAGCACATGCACTGTGACCAGCAATTTTGTTTCACCATGCTCATCATTTCACCTAATAACTCTGCTCCTGCTGATGGAGATAAAAGATACCATCTCCATACTTCATATCCTACTTGCATTCACAATGTTAAGATCCCAGGAAAATGGTTTTCTGTTACCTTGTGAAGCTGTTCTCATGCGTCTTTGGGGAGCATTAACTTTTCCAGTTTATGGAACATCTGACAACTCTTACTGGCAGTGCCAGGGATGCTTTTAATTCAAGGTGCCACTTGGGTGCTTATGCACTGAGTAGGATCACAAAATCTGCTACTAGACTAGAAAGTGTGTGTATATACAATATGAATGTGGATGTGTGTTGACACTGATCTCTGCAAACAAGCTACAGCTTGCTGTGAGTTTGAGCTAACATGTATCTCTTCGCTCCCCAAAAACGAATACACAAACCATAAAGCTATACAAACTGTCAAAACCTGCACTCAGTAAAGCTCCGCAAATACCCCAGCCCAAAAGAGAGCGATAACCTGGTAACTGTCTCCCCAAAATCAGCAGATGGCGTATAGATGAGTAGACGAGCAGGCAGAAGTCTTTTTTAGTGCTTTAAAAAGTTAGTGAAATTTCTCTCCAACAAAGGAGACTTGCTTGGCCAGGACAAACAAGCATCTGCTTTGTTCGGTGAGTTATAGTTAATTTAACACTTTATACATAAAGTCGTGGTTTTGAGTGAGAATCTTTTAAAACTGTAAATGGATGATGACACGCTGGCGGACAGTCAATTCTCACAGAGCAATCAAGTTATTAATTAATCCAGAAATGTCTGATTAGAATGGGGTCACATTCAAAACAAATCTAAGTACACAGTATTCCTGAAAACACCAGTATTTTGCTTACATTGCATGCAATGCTATGTGTATAACAGCATCATTTCTTATTGGAGAAATTCAGGAGTAGGACCATATCTCAAACATTCCAGTGCCTACCCGCCCTATATAACTGTTTGTTCTCATTGCTCCGCACTCCCTCCCTCTGTCTCTGTTTATCATCTTCTCTCATAGATACAGGTATCTGCTAGGCCCGGGAGCCACTCAGTGAGGCCTTCCACAAAATGCACCCTCTGGCCTAGAAAACTGCTCCTCATTTATCCCTTATCGTCATTATCAATAAACATCGTTTAATCATGTTTTGGGATAACAGTTCTTGCAAGTGAATTGCCTGGAAATGTTTTGATTGCATGGAAATGCACTTCTCTAAGTTTAATATGCATTACAGTAATTTCATTTAAGTAGAAACTTTATAAGGACTGCTAAGACACAATACATGAACTTTAAAAGCTATCTTACGTAATGCTTCTTTCCATGTCTTATGTTCTCATAGTTTCCTGATAACATATTTTTCAGTTCAGTTCAATTCAGTTTTATTTATATAGTGCCAATTCACAACAACTGTTACCTCAAGGCTACAGACCATACAATATTAAAGAAACCAGAAAAAACCAACAATCAGACAGCCCTCTGTGAGCAAGCACTTGGCGACAGTGGGAAGGAAAAACTCTATCTTTGTAATAGGGGACTTGACTGAGCTGATTGCCAACTGGTTGTATTCTGCTTATATTCCTATAAGTCATTTTGTAGTTAAATCACCATCCTGCAGTAACGCCATTATTTGTGGAGGGATTTCTGTTTAATGTGAATTTCTGTCTATAGACGGGAACAGATTTAAGATTCTCACCAATTTATCACATTTAATCACTATGTTATTACAATCAGATTACATATAATTGCCAACTTGACCCCATTTGCTCACAAACTGATAGCAGACTGACTCCATCTTACTGCCTTTTAATGATGTCTTGATGCACCGAAGTTGCTTTGAAGATGCCAGTTGACTGCGAGTGGTCGCAGACCTGATCCCCACTTTCGAAACAACTATTTCAAAGGCAACAAAACTGCAAGTTCATTGCACAAGGTTGCAATCATTGTGGTTGTGCTGCAGTCTCCAACTACTCTTTTCCGTAGTGTGACTGTGGGCATAAAGGCACATTGTCAGAATCTAAGTGAATCTTTAAGTTGCTTTAATATTGATTGCTGGGTGTGAGAAAAAAGAAAAAAAGCTTGGATTCCAATAACAGAGGCAGCAGACGATGTGTCTCTGTCACCATGAAGTGTGCACTCGTGGTGATGTTAATTAATATGGTACAGTGTGATATGTAAATTAAAGAGCATCCTGAATGTAAAACAGTGCAGCTGTAAAGGTGGACTCAGAGACAGTTTATTTTTGTAATAACCTTTATTTTCTTAAATTGTTATTTAAATATTTTGTTTAATCCACACAGTAGCAGCTCAGAATTGCATTACTGCAATGCACGTTATGTCTGAATTACTCTGCCATAAATCCATTCATCATGACGATGAAGTTCTCTCAGCTTTTAGCTCCTTGTGTTGGCTGTCTGACCTGCTCATAAACAGGATGATTGAGTCTTATTAGCCTCTTCATATAAAATAATCAATCAGCTGTTTTCTCACTAAAGCTGTTACGTGTTCAGCACAAAAGGGCAAAGAGATAAAATAAACAGTGACTGATGCTAAAAGTCAAACATGTGGCCAGCTTAAGTCGTGGATAATGTTTTTCCCAAGTTATTGAGCAATGCATGAAAGTTTGCACATAAAGCTGTGTGCATGCATACATCCATACACATTATCTTTGGCAGATTTATAAAGCCATGCATATGCAGGGTCCTCTTTCATAAATCTTAGTGAGGCTGAAATTTTATGCAGAGCCTTATTTCCACTCCCATCCATGAATGGACACAGACTCTTCCTTATTTGTTTACTTGCATATTAAATTCCTGTTTGCACCATCAATTATTATATGACAGTTCAGACAACAGCAGAAGCGTGATTTCCCCAAACCAAGATACTCACTGGAGAAGTGGAGAAAAGGAAATATATATTTCGTGATCTCAGTTTGCGGTGGGGTGGGGGTGTGGAGAACAAAAGCAATCAACTGTGAAAGTCAGAGGAAATGACCTTGACAGGGGTAAATAAAAAACTACAAACAAGAGGGAAAAAAAGCTGGAAAACAAGAAAGCAGAGCATGGGCAGTAGCTATTTATAGCCCGATAAATCCGGAGTTTCACTACTGAGGAGTAGTGAAACTTTAAAAAGTTAAGTGCAAACTGTAAATTGAGAACATTTGCCTTCAAAGTAACGGTGAGCCTTACCTCTGCAACCAACATGCTTCAAAAGCAAATTTTACTTTGAAGGTGAGCTGTCAACTGGCTAGCAGCCAAAGCAAAGCCTGTGATTGGGGCAACTCGTCAACTGGTTGGGGAAAAGGTTGGTGAGTGGTTCCGATTAGGTTGGTGAGCAGTTTCTAGGCTCTAGGCCTTTGTGACTGGGGCCTTGGGAATCGTATTGCCTCCCACTGGCTGGGAAACCTCTACATATGGCTTTAATGATATTAACTGAGGACCAGTTAATAATGGATTTTTAAGACCAATACAGATATCATGCAAATTTGGCCAAATGACACACACCCCATATTTTACAGCTGAAGAATTATAATTTCAGAGCAACTCAGTGGACAAGTGATGTACTGGGGAGACTTTCAGATTAAATTTATTGGCATGTCGGCACTGAGACTTTGTTTCATTTATCAACAGTCATATGCGCCGATAGATATATCTATGAAATGTGGCTAATTTAATCTTATGCTTTTATTATATTAGTACAAATTCTTCCCCACAGTTAACAATATTAAGTCAGGCCTAATTAATCAATTATCCATAAAATGTGCCTATTCATAGTTATACATATAGTCTGACAGCGAATGGGACCCTTTGTCACCCCACTGAATGCTGTTTTTCCTGGTTTCAAAATCAAACGAGCTGTAAACTGTCTATGTCTGTAGTTTGAGCTAAATCACTCTGAATCTTAATTAAAAGAGGAATGAAACACCGGGTCCTTCGGCTATAAAAAAAAAATGACATCCAAAGATAATGTGTGGGCATTACTCTTACATTTAGAGAAAGTAATTTGGGAGAGTAGTTTATTAGCCCTCTGCCCTTTCAGCCAGATATGACCTTGCAAGCCCTGTACCAGAGGACCAGCTGCAATCCATGATTCATTTATAACTTCTGGGCCTCCAGAAGCACTTGAAGCACATGCACTGTTGATTAAATGCTTTGTGGGAGAATTCATATTTAAAGCATACGCCACATGAAAATTAATGATAACCAGCCAAGCAGCAGAACACTGTACAGAAAAGCCATGATGGGCAATTTATGAGAGATTCACTCTAATTTACAATTTATTCTGTAATCATCACAATGTTTCTTCCATATACAGCATAATGTAATGCACATTTGTGAGTGGGTGGAATTATAAGGAATGTGAGTAGGCTACTCACAAAATGATATAAATGTCATTACAGTGCATTCAAGCAGGAAATCTAGCACAGGGAACCAGAGATTAGCCGCTGGGTGGGAACGCTCCACATATGCCCATAAGAGGCTAACAGAGTCAGTGAGTGAATGAATGGATGATTGAGCAAACTCTACTGAAGTTTTTGTATAGTCCTAAATCAAGTATGGAATTTAGCTAAGGGTCTGTACATCTTTGAACTAGGCCACAGTGGATTTCAAAGGAATCTTTAATGCTCTGCTTACTACCACAGTCAAGAGAAAAAGAGAAAAAAAAATGCTTGTAAACTTATTGCTGCGAAAAAAAAAAATGCTGTAATTTCTATTTATTTACCCCTTATTCTTAATGCCCGTCATGGCCTCTCTGAGAACTGTTGTGGAAAAAATCTTCCATTTTCCTCGCTGCTCGTCCTGTGCAGGAACACTGTGCATCTTGGATTTAACCTTGCCGGCAGCTTGTTGATAGAAGCCATCAATCACACTGAGTTCAGGGGTTATACACCAGGACTGTGCTTCATGCTTGCTCTTCCAGATCTAACATCCATCCCCACATCCGTCCTAGACCTTCTGCAATTTTCATTTTGAATCTAGCTGCCTGATGGCTTTTTTGTTTTGTTATTAAGATGCAAAATGCTACCACCAAAACAGTTCCCTTAAAAGGTTATTACAATTATATATTTTTTATTTGTTTTACTGCAGTGAAAGTTTGCACAGAACTACATGTTCCTCAGAATATAAAACATTTATTTTGATTTGAAGGGATTATAACTGACAACTAATGAGTTTGGCATTTTTAGGTTTTGTGCGAAATTTTGGATTTTTAACTCTTTTCAGGCTGGGCTCTTTTTGGGGCTTCCTGGGACCAGGGGTGCCTCAAAACTCCTAAACTATTTAACATATCACCACCAAATTTTAAGACTTTAAGGCTGGCGACATGTACAGGGTGAACCCTGCCTCTCGCCCTGGGATAGGCTCCTGCAAAAGTGGTGAACTTGACTGATTACGACAGAATTGTTGCCAGACAAATTTTAGGAAAAGTCACCAAGTTTGGTGGTTCTAACTTAAGCCGTTCAGGAGTTAAATGATGTGAAAGCTGGCGCAGGCCTCAAAAGGCTCCAGTTTGAATTGTGTCTACTTGCGGTCAAAGAGACCTAAGAGACACGTCCGCTGGCATCCAATGTTAATTTTGCATTAACTTTATAAGCAGTCATGTCACATCCAAACTGAAGTCTGTATTCAGTCTGAATACACCTCACTGCCTGGCGTGCACTGACTATAAAAAGCAACATGTAAGCAGCAGCGGTCGCTTGTCAATCTATACTAGATCCTTTCAACTGGGTAATATCACCTAAAATCAATATCACAGTTGTTACATGTACCTAGGTAATGATTGAAACATGCAGGTCATTACACTCAGCAGTGCAGAAGATTGTCTGCCCTAACAGAGTAGTGGCCCTCTTTACCTCTGTAACTGATATTTGTGACGGTGTAATATTTCTTTAACATAATCAGACATTAAGCACTTGACACACAGTAAGACGGGTTCCATATATCAATTCACAAGGCCAATAAAACGTGATCTTTTGAAGAGATCAGAATAATAGAAGCACAATAGTTCAGGGTTTATAATAGAATTACTTTAACAACCACTAAACAGAAACAACCTGCCTTAGCATCAAAACTGTTGTTGGAAAACACAGAGGAGATTCCTCTAGAGCTTCAGGGTGTAGTTGTAGCTTCAGGGTTATTATTTGTCACTAAGCTCTGCTGGTAAACAAGATGAGGGAGCTCTGCCTGCTTCTGGAGAAGCTGTAGCAGTTATTCTTTGTCAAATGGTAGCCCATAACAAACATTTACTGCTACATTCACAGCTTGCTGCAAACTTGACTCCGCTCCAATGGCCAACGCACATTGCCTGTCCTAAGTGAGAGCTGCAATGCTTCTCACCCCTGCACACTTTCAACATGCTGCATCAAATGCTTTAAACACTCAACTTGTTACATTTTACCTTTACTATTTTGTGTAAACTGAAGACTTGTACTTACCTTATCAACATAGCGTTCTTTTTTCTGTACCGATTTGCTATTTCAGCTGCATAAAACCCCACCTGCATTCCTCCCAGTCTGTCAGTGACAGAGCTTAAAAATACTACATGAAACAATGCTAACGCAATTAATGAAATGAACTCTCACACTAAACAAAGTGATTCTGTGCACACATTTGCTCCGAGTCTTTCTCATGCAAATGCTCATAATAAATAAAAATGCTTGCAAGGATTAATGAGCAGGTGCAGGTGATGGGTTATCTGGGATTGCTAAGTAAAAAAGGCAGCTGCCTTGTCATTTGCTGTCTGAAAAGTAATCAAAAACAAATCAAATGCAATAAGTTATATTAGTTTGATGGCGTAATTAAAATAGTTTATTTCAGATTTTTAACAGACTAGTAATCTGTAGCCTATTACATTAAAAGCAAACCTTCTGAACATTGCATGTTCCTCTAGCATTTAGCAACCTCTAAATATATCTGTGTCTGTGTACACATGCATTTCATTAGTCCCTCCAAAATTACTCAGGATCTGCATTAATCAAACAAAAGCATTCCTCATTAGGCACAGCCTCACATTATTAGCATGCTGCACAAATCCAATAGCAAATATCACCCATTTTATTCTGTGAGTGATATTCTTTATAATTTTGCCCTTTTCTGTGTTACAGGTTTCTGTGATCAAATTATTCACCCAGCACCATAAACTAATGACTTTAGACTATCACTATGTTGCCAAAACTATTCACTCACCCATCCAAATAACTGAATTCAGTAGCTGCAATCACTTCCATGGTCACAGGTGTATAAAACCAAGCACCTAGGCATGCAGACTGCTTCTACAAACATTTATGAAAGAACGGGTCACGCTCAGGAGCTCAGTAAATTCCAGTGTAACAAGTCCAGTTGTGAAACATCCTCGCTACTTACTATTCCACAGTTGCCGTTAGTGGTATTATAACAAAGTGAAAGTGACTGGGAATCACAGCAACTCAGCCATGACGTGGTAGGCCACGTAAAATCACAGAGCAGGGTCGACTTCATGTGGCCTTCAGATTAGCTCAGCGTCAATGAAGCGTAGAGAGCTTCATGGAATGGGTTTCCATGGCTGACCAGCTGCATCCAAGCCTTACTTCACCAAGCACAATGCAAAGCATCGGATGCAGTGGTCTAAAGCACGCTGCCACTGGACTCTAGAGCAGTGGAGATGTGTTCTCTGGAGTGACAAATCACACTTCTCTGTCTAGCAATCCCAAGGAACAAGTTTGGGTTTGGCGGTTGCCAGGAGAACGGTACTTGTGTGACTGCATTGTTCCAAGTGTAATGTCTGGTGGAGGAAGGATTATGGTGTGGGGTTATTTTTCAGGAGTTGGGCTCAGCCCCTCAGTTCCAGTGAAGGTCATAAACCTGCTGTGGCAGGCAGGTTGAGGACCCCAATACAGGACAGGAGAGACCAGTATTAATTCAAAATCTAGAGCTTTATTGCTGGAAGACTAAACAAAGCTTTTTAAAGTAATTCTGTTGAACCACAATTCAATTGCAATGTTGATTTTTAAGAGTTACTTTTTAGTACCATGCCCAACCATCCACCCATCCACCCATCCATCCACCCGACCATCCATCAATCCATCCATCCATCCATCCATCCATCCATCCATCCATCCATCCATCCATCCAGCCATCCACCCATCCATCCACCCGACCATCCATCCACCCATCCATCCAACCCACCATCCATCCACCCGACCATCCATCCACCCATCCATCCAACCCACCATCCATCCACCCATCCATCCACCCACCGGACCATCCATCCATTCATCCATCCATCCATCCATCCATCCATCCATCCATCCATCCATCCATCCATCCATCCATCCATCCATCCATCCGTGAAATTATAAGGTAGATGCTTAATTTGGATCATTATGGGTTTTTGCAGTGGCAGTATGCATTTAGATTTGCTGACACCTCGTATAAGCAGACATACATCTGTACATGAGCTCATGTATAAATGCATGTGTGCACCCTGAAACGTCCAATATTCCTGTTTTTTTATTCAGATGTCCTTTTCATAGTCTAATTGTAGCAAAATACTCTAATGTGGGGCCCATTTGGATTTCACAGTCGGAAGCTCATGCATAGCATATGTAGGAATAAAGACACTGTTGTGTGAATATTTAATTGATATATATTCAAAAGATAAATATTTCTTAATCTCTTTCTGTTGCTTTTGAACTGTTAAGCTCTGAAGTCTTCAAATACTTCTTCAGAATTCAAATGAGAAGAAGAAAAAAATACAGATGCTGTTTATATATTACAGCTGTGTCTGAAGGTTAAAATAGTACTATATGCAAAATTCAGACAAAGCCAGTGGTAGAAAAATCTCACTGTATTACTCATTCATGAAGTTTTATGTAAAAACACATCGTAATAGTTTAAAGTTAACAGCAACACTAGCAGCTCTGTCAGGCTGAGCTATTCCAACCCTTACTGTTCAGCTTTGACCTGGCATAAGAATTCCCTTATAACAAGTGTCTATATCAAATTTTGAATGATATATTCATTTAGAATGTATAAATAGCTTATCTGACGTTAATAAATGGATATTTAATCCTTAATTAATGTTTCAGAGAGACGGGTGGATGTAGTTTTTAACATTCACTCAATATTCTTTCTTTTCTTTTCTTTTATATTTAGAAAAACATCAACAACAATCAACAATGCTTCTTTGGTAACAAATCTTACACAGTTGGAAAGCCAGCTTATTTCCTCTGAAATGGTGTCACATTTGAAAGGAAAATGCATTTGTGGGTTGGACAGCAGAGTTCAGTATGCGAGTTGCGCCCATGAAAAACTTGCCAAATCTTCTGTGCCAGTGATGGAATGGCCTGCCTACTCCTGACCTCAACCCCACTGAACGCTTGTGGGATCAGCTTGGGCGTGCTGTTCATGCCAGAGTGACCAACACAACCACACTGGCTTGTGACAAATGGTTGAAGAATGGGATTCCATCCCACATCAATGTGTGACCGAGCTGGTGACCAGCATGAGGAGGAGCTGGTTGTTAAATGAATGAATTGTTAAATTGCCAATACATTTTGTTTCTTCAGACTTCAATAATAGAATCCAATAAACAACACCAAACAAGAGTCAAAAGCAGAATAAGCTGTTTGGCATTGGCAGAGATGATTTGGCAAGTTTTTCATGGGAGCAACCTGCGTACTCTGCTGCTCAACACACAAATGCATTTTTCTTACAAATGTGCCACCATTTAAAGGGAAATAAACAGGCTTTCCAATGGTATACGATTAACTGCCAAGAAGCATTGTTACAATAAAGAAACTGAACACAAATTTCCTCACTTTTTGTGCCAAGTTAATTTTTTTTTAAAGTGAAAATGGCAAACATGATCCGGAAATGTTGGGATTTATTATATAACCATGTGTAACCACTACAACCAATAAATATGGTGCTCACTGCTATATCATAATAAAATCATCATAGGCATCATTTGAAACACATAAATAAATACTTATTGCTAACTAGTTGGTGCCATTCAAAGCAGTGGTAAGAAGCCTTACGTCAGGGGTCCCCAACTCCAGGCCTCGAGGGCCGGTGTCCTGCAGGTTTTAGATGTGTCCCTGATCCAACACACCTGAA
>JAVDPK010001286.1:12643-32816 GCA_034780415.1 Cichlasoma orientale | reverse complement strand
GTGTGTTGGATCAGGGACACATCTAAAACCTGCAGGACACCGGCCCTCGAGGCCTGGAGTTGGGGACCCCTGCCTTACGTGGTTGGGACTTGCATGTGTGTTCCCCACACTCACTGAAATGGCAGCTTAGGTGCCTTGCTCCCAGCTCTTAGTTTAAACCTGAGTTAGTTCAGGATAAACGGATTCTAATTTGTTTAATTTTAGATTATTTTGCTACATAGCAGGTGCTTGTGTTGCACTTGCAGGTGCAAAAGTAATCTTATGCCGTGTTTCCACTAGTACCTACTCAGCATGACTTGACTCAACTCGACACAGTTTTGTTTTGTTTCTATTAAAATTGTGTACCACCTCAATGTGGGTGGAATCGATATAGCAACGCGGGCAGAAGTCACTTGACGTAATTTGTATGCAACTCAAAAGCGCCCGTTAGACCACTATATTAGACCTCCTGATACACTCATTTCTCATCTGCCCGAAGCACAGAAATATCTGCAGCTCATCGTTGGAGCACGGTGTTGGTTTGTGTGTCTCCATTTCCCTCGCTGTCGGGTTTTAAAAATGGCGTGTTTGATTCTGTTGAAGGAGTCGCTCTTATGACTAAGCTAGTGACGACACTCCCTGGCCAATCAGTGGCATGCTGTTCTTCATCGTCACATTTTCAGATCGCCTGAGTGGGTACTAAAAAAGTACCTGGTACCTGGACCTAACGGAAAACCCTGCAAACCGTGCCGAGCTGAGTCGAACCAAATTGAGTAGGTACTAGTGGAAACACGGCATAATATATTCACTTTTATAGTCTTACTGACCAAAAGTACTTTTCATTGCAAGTTAAATTTTAACCATTTATGCATTCAGCACTTTATTCTATACACTTAAGCACTTTGTTTACCTCACAACCATGGCCAATTTAGAACCACCAGCTAACCTAACATGCATGTCTTTGGACTGTGGGAGGAAGCCAGAATACCCAGAGGAAGCCCACACAGGCACAGGAAGTACATGCAGACTCCACACGGGCTCTGCTGGGTTTTAAATCTTCTTGCTGGGAGGCAACAGTGCTAACCACTCCATGCTGCCCTATTACAGATCTTGTGTCTGTGTCAAGGCACCCTCACTCAAGGCACTGGATGACCTCTGTATGGCCTCGGTTCCATTTGCGCACCATTTATGACCAGGCCTGTGCTGTTTTGCTCTTCACCGTACCAAAGACCAGCAGGTGCGTGTCTATGTAGGATTCTCGGAAAATGTGGTGGGAACCGTTTTTGTGACAGTGTCAAGGTGCCCTTTTGTCACCACTGTCCCATAAAAAGTGTACACAGATATGGCATGTACAATTTCACATTTACAAGATGACCTAAAACCACAGTTTTTCTTGATTTGACCCACACTGGCGAATCTAAATTTGATTTCAATAGATACGGGTCAAAATTGACCCATAACAACCTCAGTGTACAAAACTTTGTAGCACCCATATAACAGCATTAAATCTTAAGATAATTTCATTTTTGTGCATTTTGGATCACTTTAGGAAAAGTCATTAAATTTGAGGCTAAAAGAATGAGATTTAGGTTATTTTTAGGACAAATCTCAAAACAGGTCAAATTTGACATGAATGGTATGTGAGGGTTAAGCTAAATGCTAATTTAGCCATGTTTGCAAGTGAACATCTAATAATTCATACACAAAAAATGCAAGCTACATTTGAGAATAATTAGAATGTTATTTTGTTATTATTCATACATTTGCTAGAATGTGCCTAATTTAAAAAAATGCATCTACAGGTTATGATAAACTGCTTGCACAATCAGAAACTGTGAGGAGTTTGAGCATTGCTTTAGCGACTAAGCTGTCATACAGTCGAGCACACTGCAGACACAGGTTTCGTGCATATAGCAGAATGTAAACTTGGTACATTTTAGCCACTTAACAGACTGAACAAACTCCATGGTCAAATAGTCTTGTTAGTGATGAATTTACTTTATATTCTGCCTAATAAATGTATTAAACAGCCAACAGTATTGTTTAGAAAGGGTGGGCTGTATGCTGTAGGTATCCCTGCTAAACCGATAATCTGTGTATTAAGCAGTATGAAAAATGCATTATCCATTTTTCCTTTAGCCTGATTTCTCACATTTCTCTCTCCCTCTGTGTGTGTGTGTGTGTGTGTGTACAAGCCACAGAGAAACCCAGACAAGCACAATTAATTAGCCTAACAAAAGCAATTAAAGGGAGAGAAGTTGCAGACCAGGCTGAAAACCATCTCACCACATAGTTCCAGCTGCTTGCCTATTGACAATATTGACTGGAGCTTTTTCAAACACAAGTGAGTAGCTTCAGCTGATTTCTCACTGCAGTGACAAATAACTTGCTTTATATAAATTATACTGTAATTTGTATAGTGTCAGTCTGGTGTGGTGCATCTCGCGCTAATAGAATGTAGCTGCTTCTGTAGTACTGAATGCATCTCTTATTGAAGCCTTTTCAAATGTCTCAAAGCATGGCAGTCAAAATAACAGCAGAGTGGTATTCTTCTATGCGTGTTTGTGTCTGAGTACAAGGGATTGACCCGGAGGGACACTGAAAGGTTCTTGTTTGCTTGAAATCTTGTTGTTGTTGTTTTTTGTTTGTTTTGTTTTTTTGAGTGTAGAGCATTGTGATCATCTGTCTCGTTTCCGTTTTTGTGAACTATGATTTGAAGAGTTAGACAATCATTCCACCTGTATAGCTTCATATAAACTGTTTACTTCCCAGTGGTGTAATATATGATGTATGAGTATAAACGACACCCACGCTTGATTCAACGTTTACATTTAGAAAATATAGATATGGTTTTCTGGTCCTAGATTTTTTTAGTTGTAGGAAATAATACAATGAAATTTAGTGTAAACATGTAGTTTTGCATTTTGAAACCCTGATTATTAGTATTATTATCTGGTTATTATCCTGGTAATAAGCCACAGCATTAAACATAACATTTACATTGTTTCCTTTAAATAAAGAAGAATGCTGGGAACATAAGGTAGGATTTATGCCTCATAGGCATGAATTTATTTCCACATTATTACCCTTAATCTGGCCCCTAATTACAGTTGCATAAATTTCAGAACTTCTCAGCTAAAACCATTATTGATACACGATATTACTTGATTATTACTGGGATAACCATTATTATGCAAGTAATATTACTTGGATGTCACTTTGCTGTTTAAGTGATAGTTTGCTATTTCCATATTATTACCTTCTTGTTTCCACTTTATTACCCTACTATCACCATTATTACTGAGCTGTAACAAAGCGAGCACGCTATTTGTCTCTAAGATTGTTCTTTGTAAGAAGGATATTTGGACATTTTCTTAATTTTCAGTGTTGGTGATATCAAGAATTTAAAAGAGTTAAAGGTTTCTAGTATCCCCGAAGGCATGGTCCACATCGACTAAAGTTACGTTTTCATAGCTCAAACAACATTCGCCTGTGACCACATGTGCACTTACAGTACCTCAAATCTCTCTGTCTGGGGGTTGGATTTTTTTAGAGCCTTCATACCACCTGAAACATGGGTTGTCTAAATTTGCTGTTTGTATTTATCACAAGCGCAACCCTTCGCAATTACCATATTTCTCCCTCTTTCTCACTTTAATTTTTTTTTTAAAGATTAACTTCCTCTGTCCATGTCTTTAGTGTCCACAGTGGCTTAATGTTACCACTGCCTCGGGCTGAGTGTCCCCTCAACAGCTCATCAAATTGAGTGACAAGTGCTGGCCTAAGCTGCATACCGGAGGGGACAAATAAAGGACTCACAATGCACTTTGTTGCCTCCAGGTGAAAAGTTGCATATTGTAGCCTTAAGGAATTGAAGAGTTTTCTTTGGTGATGATGGATTTTCGAATTGTTATGAATGACTAGTCCTATCAGGGTGTCATGCTGTTTTACAGCAGGATTATGAAATCGTTTGTAAGAGGCAAGCAGACAAAAGTTGCTACAGGGATTAGACACGAAAAAATAAAAATAAATGGTAATAAATCTTTTTGTAAACCTCGTACTGTAGTTAAAGAGCACTAACTTGAGTTGTAATTACACGTCTCTTTGGCATTTAATTGTGTAGCTATGAGGTGAAGGTATGTCATCATTGCTGTTTGTTTGTGGCCTTGGTTGAGGATTTGCTCTCGGGTGCCTTTCTGTTGTGTACTTTCTCTATGCTTTGTATTTCCCAAATGATTACACCAATGATCGGAATATATAAGATTCCTTTGTTTTTTCAGCCAAAGCATTTCCTTTAGATTTTATATGAGTTACTGATTAGTAAATGCCCTGATAAATGCCATGGCAGAGGTCACACGCCTGTGGCTTTTCTGCGTCTGCAGTGAGGCGCGGGAGGTGTTTGTCAGTGAGGACGACTTTTCCGCCATCAAATGAGATTGAATCACTACTATTACAGTATGCAGACATTTTATTCATTAAAGCCACTAATCACTGAAGATAATTAAACTGATAATGATGGCACTTTGTAATCTGAAAAGTAAGGGCTTATCTTTTACAGGAGGAAACATTTTAATGAAATTATGAAGTGGCGCTAGGTCGACCTATGAGTTTAACTTATAAAAATGCTACTTTGTTCTTTTTGATGTGGTAAGCTGTGTTTTCATATCAGACATTGTGTCAGAGGACAGCAGTGTAAAACTGAGTTGTGCCACCGTAATTATAATCCCCAGATTACCCCTAGTTAGTTTGACTAAAACACACCTCGGTTGGAGATCATTATAATAAATATTAGTTAATACTTTTTCTCGATGTGCTACTTAAATTTCAAATGATTTCCCTTTTTTTCCACGCTTGCTCATTTAAATGAACGCAGTTGCTAAAGCTCAAATAAGAAGATTATAATCCTTATAATCTCTGTTCTATTAATTAATATAAGCATAGCTTGTAGAAAATTAAAATAACTGCCCGACAAAGTTTAGAGGGTCAAGCTGATTAAATGTTGAGTTGTTTTAGTTATAAACTTGATGTAATTGTGTTGTGACTATATAACATGAAGTCAATATACTGAGTTCCAGTGAATCGTTCATTAAACCACTGGAGTCTACTACCCCTGTAGAACTAAACAGCTTACTCACCTATGCTCTTAGCATAACTGAACCCCTCTATAATCGGAGCATTAGCTCGCCTGCCTTTTAGTTTTTCAAATTATAACTAAGCTGATATCTTGTTATCCTCTGATGATGTTTAAGCAAGGTAATGAATTAGCACCGCTTTGCACAAATTGCATAGCAGGCAGAGCATTTTTAGATTAATGACCCTCAAAAACCTGTCCATTCTTTTGTTTCCAGTGGGCTAGACTACACTAACACACTTGACAGAGGAAACTCCAAAAAGCATCTCAATCTATTTACTTCAGAATGCAGCTGGAAGAGTTTCAGTTAAAGATATGTGATATGACAATATAACACCAGCACTAAAATCATTACACTGGGGGCTTCTAATAAATGTTATGATTGACTTTGTAAATGATGGAGCATGTAGAACTCCCAGGGTCATTTTAAACACGGTCTGTGGTTATTCTACGAGTACAAGTGAAGCTCCGTTTAGTTCTTACTGTGTGCGCCAACCTGCTGGAGCACTCTTCCAAATCATGTATGAGTGTTCCAGTATTCAATCAGAGCATCAAAGTAACACATGACAAGCGAATCACCCCCCTGTGTGGATGCAGCTTAAACTGAAAACATCCCTGTTTAGCTCCACTTTCCAGTGGACTGTTTTTTGTTTCTTTTTTGGCAGTTTGTTTGTGTCATGTAGATTGGCTCTGGCTTGGCATACTGGACTCTATCCATGCAAGTATATGGTTAAATAGAACAAACATAAGGATTTTACTTTTTATTTTATTTGTTCTTATTTTTTATTACTAATATTTTGACTCATTGTCTATTGCTGATATTGACTGATCTTGTTAAATAATATTTTTATTCATAATAGTTTTGATCCACATGAATTATTAATTACACCTAGCAGACTGTTTAATTTGTTTTGTTTTTTTTAATGGTTTTTACTGCATTTATATTATCAATTTCTATACTGTGCATTTACATAGATTTGTGGCCACAGCTTTAATGGTAGCTCGTGCTTTGTGCAGCACAATTATGTTCTTATGTGGGAAGAATAATGCTGTATAAGTAAAGTGTTCTTGCTTGCTATATTTTACATGCAGCCGCCGAGGTCCTCTTTTCATCTTTTGAATCTTTGCAGATGCCGGCTTGAGTAAATTGTTTTATAAATGCTTTATAGCATCTTTACATTGTGAAATTGCTCGTTTTACTTATGCTGTACAGAGTCAGGAGTTAGTTAGACTTATAACCCTGGGTGTTATGAATCTAACTATACAGACTCATAACTCCCAGGGTTACCTATGTGCGGTGCCCTAAAAATGTCATATTATGGTTCTGCATAGCTATCAAACAGCAAAATATTTCCACATAAAATACTATATGAAATTAATTCAAGAAATATGAGCCATCCACAGGCAGAAAGACTTCAATTAATATCAATAATTTAAACAGCAGCTTAAAGATTACTAACACTTGATGAATTATGGGTAAAATCCATTAGAGTACATATAAAAATTTAACATAAAAATAAGTAGATGATGATTGGGTGTAATTTTCCTTCTTTTTATGTACCCTTCAGTTGTTTCAGTGAGGCTATAAGAAGTTCTGCTACATTAGCAGTAAAAGCTAAAAAAAAAATAGGAGAGCAATATGCCTGAATATAAAACTGAATGGTACGGTCGGTACAGTATAGACTGCATAAATAATCACTTTCAGTAAGAGAAATTATTATCCTTGTTTGGTCATCATTAAAAACGTATGTGGAGCAAGATGTATAAAGGCACATAAAGCATCTCTGGATACATTCAGCCTCGGTGCCATCTTTAATTAAAGGACATCTTTTTATGTCATGTCACAGAGGGATTCATCAGTGTACTGTAAGAAAACAAACTTCAATGAAAGTGACTGTCTAACGCGTTTCAATGTGCACAGACCGATACTGCCTTATCATTTCATTTTACCATGGCAACCCCGTTTCTCTGGGGTAGTTTGAGTGCATTTGCATTGAAGAAGAAAAAAAAAGCTGTGTAAAACTGTTGGGCCTCACATCCTCCCACTTAAGCCTTGAAAGTTTCCTCTGATTAACACTTTTTGTTATGATCAAAGTGAAACGGGATTGACATGAAGCCGAGTCTGGATAACAACACCCAAATCACTGCGTCTCCTCTGGTTGGAATCAACCAGAATGATTGGTTTGTTTTCCATGTTGTCCTTAAAGATAGCGGCGTGATACTGTAGCAGCTCAAAGTTAACACAAAGAGAGAGAACCGAAAGGCAAAAAAACCCCAAAACAGGGTATTTTTGCATGACACCCACAAATATGTAATGTTTTGTCACCCAAATAATACATTTATTCTAATAGCATGCTTTAATCACAGTTGTTTCTGTTACACAGATCAACAGTTACATAATTGCAATCTGTATCAAATTAGAGGGGATATAAATGTTTAGAGTGCCAAAAATAAATAAAAGTCAAAGATTTGAATGCGTTTCATTGGATTTTTTTCTCTTTTTATTTTTTTTTTTGCAGAACAGATAGGATGTTAAATTACAGAAGCAATAAGCACTGTACAAGTGTGCTGCTTCCTTTAGATGTACCTCTGACATATGAAAAATATCTGCTACAAACAACTTTTTATTAAAAATTGATCTTTGTGTGCATGTAGCCAAAGATAGCGCAGTATATTACCCAAGGTGTTTTTCAGCTAAGTGAAACAATGTTCTAGTAGAATAACTGTGCCTGAAGCATTTCTGCTTTTTCACTGCAGACCCTTGCTGACCTGTGGTGCTCTGCACAGCCTATTATGACAAAGTGTGGTCTTACTGTCGGTCACTACGCTCAGACTCGAGTGTACGCTGGCAAATCTGTTCACCTCGGGGAAAGTTGCTTCAGGGAAAATTGCCTCAGGGGGGAAGTGCACACAGTTGTTAATGCTGTCTGTCTCCATTATGAGAGATTTAAAGCTGATGTGCCTTGTTTACAGCTCTGTCAAAAAATACAGCTGCCGCACTGTCTGTCCTCTGAAAATATTTACCAAAGGGGTCTGAGCAACATTTGCGTTAATCAAAACTGGCAATGTGCTGTGATGGTATGTGTGCGTGTTTGAGTAATAAGATGCAAATGCTGAATGGCTGCACTAAAATGGGGCTTTTGTGCTGTTTCCCTTTGAGCAATTAAGTGTCAATTGTTTGTTCCTTTCCTTTCAAGAGAAGACATGAACAGATGTGCCGCAGGAAGATGAATCGATTCAGGCCGAAGGGAATTTCCGTCATATCATGCATACCGGGAGATGACTCATGGGTCATTGAAGCTATCACTGGACTGTTTTGACATTTCGTTTTCCATTTAGAAAAAAAGGGGTAACGACATAGTTATTATCCTACAGTAACATCTATTAACTATTCCCAGAGTAAGAACACATCTGTCTAGCTGGATGAAAAAAAGCAGGACTATCAACTATAATGTGTGGGGGTGTGCTTCTCATCCGAATGCAGTGATCGCATGCCCCTGCCAGCCTTCCTCACTATGATATTGTCTTGGCTTTGAAGGCGAGCTGTCATGCATGTTTGATCACAGGCACACACACGCGCACAAAAGACACTCAGAAGTTGTACAGGCTTGGCAGCACTGCAATTTCTAGAGCAGCGAGTTTTATTTCTGCCTTATGAAAATGTTGATCCTATGTCACTTCTCCGCTCACATGGAATAGTTGCTAATGACCAAACACACCTCCAGAAAGAGGCCGAGAATAGAAGAGCTCCTCCTCAACATCTGCTCCCTCCGTCTCCAAGAGTTCCCTGGAGATCTGAAGGACTAGATCCCTTCCTCTCCTCACCCATCCTCCCTACTATTTAGTTAAAGGGCACACTGAAGGAGCAGGTTGTCCTGGTAACAAGTGCAGAGAAATTCAGAAATGACACAACCAAACACTTTAGTACCATCTGAGACTGAGCCACTGAAAGAACATCACAGTCATGGTCAGATCTCTCCCAGAGCCTATCAAGTCATCATCTTGATCGTGGAGCCAGGCCCCAAACAGCTTTCAGTTGTTGAGATATTCTGAAAATAATGAGTTTGGTAGCCGTTGAAGGACTTGGAAAAATTATTCTTTTTCTTTTTTTCAATAATAAAAAAAATCTTTCCATGTTTTTGGTTCCCTTTTTTAATACATGACAATCTGTCACATCATATTTTACTTTAATGATACATGTAGCTTTACGCCACCGCGGTGGGACACAAAACACGAGCCACAGGACTTCTGCATACTGAATTGGAGTTAGTGACAATTTTTGAGGCACAACAATTCTCAGCTGACCAACATTAAGGCTGAAAAACCCATAATGCCACACGCTCTCGTTCAACCAGAACCATTACTGAGAATCTGCAAATATTGCCCACACTCTCCAGCATCCATAAACAAACATCAGTATGTCCTCAGACATCATTTTAAACTTCAAATGCAAACTACATTTCACCCAGCTGTCTCATCTAGTTAATAAACTCCCTGTAACTGTCTGGTGGATGGATGGATGGATTTCAGCTTGATGAAATATAGCTCAGTGCAGACAAAGCAAATCTCTTTAGAGGTTTAATATAGAGGATATTTTTTTTTATTTAAAAAAAAAGACTGTGTAGATACAAAATAATCCCTCTAAGCATGTGCTTTGGCTGCGTTCACACAAAATTTCCTGCGCCTTCCTGCAGGGCTGTGCGGAGGTGCGCGTGAACAATCAGAAAATAACGCTTATTTCTCTAATTCGCTGCTTTGTTCTCGCTAACATCGCCCTCCCCTCATCGTTCACCCTCTGGCTCGACCTCCGAGGCTCTATTTTTCCTGCTCGGGGTCAAGTTTGTTGTGTTTACAGACAGTAGCTGACAATTGCAGCCCAGTATACCTTTAACGCTGAAATAGAACACAAGGCTGTGCTGTGAAAGATGTGCCTCTCGGAACAGTAATTTAATCTGCCACATTGTGAGGACGGAATTAGCAAGGTACATTTCTGATTTAGGGAGTATTGGAAAAAACTAGGCCGTTCAGCTCATGTATCTGAGGATATACATGATACATGAGATGATAAAAAAAATCATTTTGTTCAGTTTTGATTGACCAAGTTTATTTGGAAACTGGATAAATTGTTAAATTCAACCTTGCTATTTGGTATATTAAGGATTTATCAAAGCTGTTCTTTCAGCTTCTTTGACTTCACTTTTTTTAGATTTTAAATGATCCTCACTGTGATCAACATCGAGACCTGTTTGATTTGATCCAATCACACAATCGTGCAATGCTGCTGCCAGCGAGGTTTGGAGCCTGTCAGCATATGGATACACAATTACCCTAATGAAATGTTTGGTATTAAAGACTAGATTTTTTATTATAGCGGTTTAATTTGAGCTTAAATGTGAATTCTAAAACACCCTGGGAGTCAGTGTAGTGTAGTGCAGCACAGAAGACACTCTGCATTTGAACCAGTTGCTAACGTGAAGTCGCTGAAGGAGTCAAATGCTGCATGTAAATATAGTTGCACTATTTCAGGCAAGGAACAAAGAAAGGCTGGATAATTTGCTGAACTGTATTTCTAGACAAGATTATCTTAAAATTAGGCATGTTTCTTGATTATGGAAACAGCGGGACTGCAGAAGAATTGCTTAGAACATGCTGATTTCTGCCCTACTGTTTTACATTTGCAGGCAAAAGCCCAGAGCAGAAGAGAATTTAGCCTAGTTACTTAGGTTTTGCATAGAACTTTGAACTCAAAGAATGTGAACATTCGGCTGTTTTGAAGCAGTGAAAAATGAAAGACAGATTTACAGCATATAATTTCAGTCAGACTCACAAAACTCTTTCTCTGTGATCAGGTGCAGTGCATGCAAAAATGGAAGCAAGCGCAGAGGAAAGTGTGTGTGTGTGTGTGTGTGTGTATATATATATATATATATATACAGTATATATATATATATATATACACACTTATAACTGAACATATATACCTGTATAACTGTATATATACAGTACTGTGCAATAGTCTTTGGCCGTCCCTCGGCCCAAGACTATTGCACAGTGCTGTATATAAAGAGGAGAAAAAACATTCGGAGCAAACATGTTCTGGTGCAGCAAAACCACTTGATATTTTGATATTTTGCATGTGTTAAACTAGATTTAACAGCATGTTTCTTTCGGGTGGTGCATTGCTGCTCAGCAAACTGAGATGAACAGTGGAGTGTAATGTAATGTTGCCTGACGGACAGCAGTAATGGATAATAAATCCCAGGTTCAGGTGCTGTTTGATCATAAATCACACTCAGACTGTTAGCCAAAGTCAAATCCATCAGGCTGCAGTGCAACAGGGAGCACTGGGCTGGAGAAGTGTGAACAGATCCCATTTTACCTAATGTTTTGTCTCATAAAGAGTCTTAGTATACAACAGAATATTTAAAAAAAAAATAACATCAGTGGACACTTTGTCTTTATTAGGAAAAACATCACGGGTTTATTGGTAGCAGAGGCTAAAATAGGTCAGAATTTCTGCAAGAAAACATGAGCTGGATATTAAATACTTTGTTTAGAAAACTTCTAGTACAGAAAAAAAAATTGCCTGTGCTGTAATTTCAATATTTTTGATATATTTTTTATATCTGTCCAGATTCATGAGCCAGGGGGGTCCAGTGAATCAGAATGTATCATCTACTCTGTGGCAGAAACCCAAGCAGTGGGAAGCAGTTGAAAGGTTCACTAATATGATGTTTTGCTGCTTGTTTCTTTTACTGCAAGGTCATCATAAAGATAAAAATAATCCTCCATGACAAATTTGTTTTCAAAAGGTTTCCCTCTCCTTCTCTATCATCTCTGAGAAATACTGCCCGATAGTGCTGACTCCAATAGAATGCTTTGATCGGGGCCTGATGTATTACCCTGTCTTTCCTGTAATTCAAATGCCTCCACCACTTGTTTTGGGGAAGAACATGAAAGTGTGAAATGGTCCTTTGGGAATCCTACTAAGGGGCTTCTTTATTCCGAGACACATGTTGCGGCATGTCAAATTTCTAATCTGATGAAAACCTGTGTGCAAACACTTCTCAATAAAAAAATAATTGTGCAAATGCAAATACGCAGCAGACTAGTAGAAGACTCCATTTATCAGTGCAGCTTGAAACTGCAGACAGCAATGTGCTTGTCCTGGCCAGGGTTCAAAGTGAGATGAAAATCCTGCAGTTGATGCTTCAAGCATTCTTGATAAATTTGTCCAGAATATGATTGCAGTCAACATGTAAGATATGGGACAGCAGAAATGATCCACTTACTGAGATGTAATGACTTGTTGAACTACAGGCTTTGCATTCACACTCTAATGGAGCTTCTAAACAATGTTTACACTTTTTGCTTATTCTCCCAGTGTCCATAAATTTGAACGGGGCAAACAGACGAATATAATATAGACCTCAGAAGTTGGTCATCGTTAATAACACGCGACATGCTCCTTGGCAATTTGCTTCAGAGATAAGCTGGTTACAGAATGTCCAATTATGCTGCTTGGCTGTTGGAAACGCTGCTATATGTAATGAGCAACAATTCAGATGGTATTCTAAACCTGATTTATAGTTAATGCCTGCACTAACAAGCTGTCAGCATACCTAACATGGACAATAGATTTAGAGCTGTGAACTGAGAAATATTTCTGTGTGTGTGTGGTGCTGCATTACACTTGCTAGAATTATTATACCTGTATACATGAGCAATATTTGCCAATATAAGGCAAAAGCAATAAAAACATCAGTGAAAGCTTATTAAGAAAGGGATGCAGATCGGTTCTGCGTTTTGACTTCATCTTATCGTCTTTGTGCTTATGACAAAGTGTAGGATTGATACGACCTAATGGCTACACTGGCTCGACCACTCTTGTGTTGGTCCTCCAAAATAAATCAAGGATCTTTGGTTTCGAAATGAAATAGTGGATAGATCTTAAAAGGTTCTTTGAAGCAAAAGTCAGGGTCACAAGCTCCTGCTTTTGGTTAATCAATAGACGTTTGAAGCCATTTCCTGCCTGATCAAGGTAAGAACCTTTATAAGCATTTGCACTGCATTTATATTGGAGACAAATTGGCACAACTAACATTTAAAAATGCTGCAAGCACTTTGCTCAGGGTACTTCCAGCAATGTGACCAGATGTGCGTACTCTAAGCTACAGGTCAATTCTCCTATAGGAAATGCTCCATTAGTTTTTAATTATACTATGATGATAATGCTGTTTATGAACGATAACAAGCTTAAAATACTCCCTCTGAAAACACGATTAATTCAGACCTTGGTTTTTTTTTGTTTTGTTTTTTCTGTCCTAGGAGAAGCTCATGTTCTTCATTGCGCTTCACAAAACACTTATTTGGTTGCCCTTGTGCACTTCAGGGCCTTCAGCTGAGCATATTTTTAACAAGAAAACACATTAGCATCCTACATCATAACATTTCAGATTTCAGACTTTTTAAATCACTGAGAAATAAAATTACATTTAAATCTAGAAATCACTGCTTGTCTAAATTAGGGCTGAATCCATTACAGCTAATACAGACAACCACACATGCTCACATTCATGTCTGTGGACTGCGGGAGGAAGCCGGAGTACCCTGAGAGAAGCCATGCTGGAACAGAGAGGACATGCGAACTACATACAGAAGGACCTCCAGGAGGTTTGAACCAGGAACTGTCTTGCTGTGAGAGGATACCACTGGGCTGCCCCGCCACAAACATAATGTGGAAAAAAAAAAAGAATAGAGGCTTAGTAGTTTAAGTAAAGGCTGTAAGACTTTTTTTTTCTGTGTCATTTGAATGTTCCCCCTGCACTTGTGCACATCACTCCTGGGTACTCACAGGCACAAAAACATTTATATCAGGTTATTTGGTTATTCTAAAAATTGGTCATGGATGTGATGCTTAAATGTTTATTATATAGAATAAAGTTCTATATTAAGGTATGTTTAAAATGTGGCCTGTAAAATTTTTTGGACTACAGGAGGAACCCAGACCACCCGGAAGAAACTGGGATCAAACCAGGAACCTTCTTGGCCACAGTGCCTCAAAGTAAGACTAGAGAAGATTCTTTGTTTTCCTCTTTTTCCATGTGTTAAAAAACAGAAATGCATGCATGTTGTTTAATATACTTTCATTATGTGCACGAATTTTCATAAAACACATTGTTACAGGTGTCAGAGGCACATCTGTGTGGAACAGCTGAACCCATAATCCATATTGGCTTTTGCTTAGGTAAGGTTTGCTCCATTTCAGAAAAGCAAACAACAGAAACAAGAGAGCTACACTTGTATAGCAGGCAAACGGTGATGCCTTGTAGAGGGGAGGCAGCTTCGCCATGTAGACATATTGCAAAGGCAAGCTTTTTGAGCGGGGCATTTCATGAAAGTAAATGGTTTTCGATCTCTCCTGACTTTAGACAAAATAGCTCTTTGAAATGTGCCACACTGCAGGAAATGAAACATCATACTTACATCTTAGGTTGTCAAAGGTAACATTTACCTTGAAATAATTTTATATTGTACTGTATATTTCAGAGTCTGAGTGCACATTCGCTCGGAGGAAAATACTGAACGACATGACAAAAATCGTCAAGTCTCCTAGAACATCTAAGGGGAGCTTCGGGTTCACAGCTTTTTCTTTTGCGGATGTTTCACTGTGACTCCATTGCAGTCATATTAAGGCCACCTCACAGAAAAGAACAAGGCCACAGCAAAAATCTGAGGAAGATGGTTATGAAACCACAAGAAGTGGGTTTTATCAAATTAGTCTTGCAGCATTCTTACAGTTTTTTGACCAACGGTTTTTAGAAACAGCATTTGCTACTATTTTAATCAACTAAAAAAAACAATATACATACATGCACTTTTGGCAGTGGACTCCGCTATATATAGATGTACTGACTGAGGCATTTAGGCACACTTTAACAGCACACTTTTTACTGATGAATGTATAATGGCTGTTGCAAGGACTGACTGTATGACCTTTCAGTCTCAAGACAACCACAAGTACTCCCCATTACCACAACATCCATAAAACTTAGTCGCGGAATTTCTGTCTCAGTGAACAAGGAACCAAAAGTGTGGAAGATCGAAAGGTCTGGCCGAGCAGCAGCACCACAACTTCTGAGGATGCCTTGCATTGCTGCTGCTCAGAAAAGTGTTTCAGTAGACCTGACAACATACTTATGTGGTACTTATCAGTGAGAACATCACGGCAAGAGCAGATAAGAGACTAAAGTTCTGTCCTCATTTTACAGTTCATTTTTCCTTTCCCCCTACCTCTCTCTCTCTCTCTCTCTCTCTTCTTCACTCGCCTTTTCACCAGTGCTGCGGTGGATTGTTGAATTTCCCCTCCTCTAGCTATCATCCTCTATGAGTTGGCAGAATTTTTCACACTGCTTTTGGCCTGAGATCAGTGGAGCACCTTGGGCAGAGAAAACGAAATATAGAACCGGGACACAGAGACAGACACAACCTCCCGCAGCAATCTCCTCCCAAGCAATTTTGATAGCAGGGGTGGCTGTGTGGGTTATTCCCTCTGTAATACACTATGAGGCCCTAAGCTTGTTCCCTGCACAGTAGCGAGCACTCGCCTCCCTCTGCGTGACTCTCTCTTGACAGTCAGACAAACAGACATCCAATCTCCGGTTTGGATGATTACGCTGCTATTGACCATGACCTTATCATTCATGTGTAGTTGCTGTGAAAGAATTCACGCACAGTTTTATGGCGAGAATAGTCAGACCAACCTTCTTTTTCAGTGTCACCGGGGATGGGACAAAAAAATTTCCAAGGCTGGTGGTAATCATTTTCACTTTTGAGTTACTTTGATAGGGGCCTATGTGAAAGGAAATAAAAAACAAACAAACTGCGAATGCTGGTGTGGTTACTGCTTAGACTCTAAAGCAGGGTGAGCTTTCTTGGCAGATATTTAGACTCACATTTGGGCTTATTTTTGTTTTATGGTCCACAAGTTATTTCATTGATCAGGCTGATAACAATGGCAGCATTTCAGTGCAATATGAACTGCCAGCAAGAGCAGCTTAGCTTTCTCATTATTAAAAACCTTCAGCATCCATCTATGCCATTTGTGATGCCTGCGGTTTTAAGGCTAATTTTCACACTTTATGGGCTGGAATCATGTGTGTATATATATAAAAAAAAAACAAAAAACAAACAAATCTAGATGTCTTATTTGAGATCTGTCATTTGCTGTGCTAATGTATTCATAACAAGCAAAATCCCTTCAACGATAGTCTGTAGATAAGAGAATTAATCCTTGCCGCACTCATTTGGCAAAGGTTATAATTAGCATTAGCACGTCTTCCTTTTTAACCAATGCAATTACCAATAACCTGTGATACTTAAAAAAAAGAAAAAGAAAAAGAAAAAGAGAAAGAAGAAGAAAGTGGTGTTCCGCTGCAGTTGGCTTACACTCTAGAAGGGAATGAGCTACCCAGAGAGATGTTATTGTTTCAGAAAGAGGCTTTAAATTCGTGCAGCTGAATGCAAATGAATGCCTTTGAAGTACAGCGATCTTAGGAAATTAAGACTCTGTTTTTTCTTTTTTTTTAATTTTTATTTTGGCACGACTGAAACTGCAGGCGGCAAAGGTTGGCACAAAGAGAACCTAGAAGAAATGGATTAGAAAGCTGGTTTGTCACCGGTCAAAGACAACAGCAACCATCTAATCTCCTGAACTCGTTTAGACAAAGCTAGAAAGTAACAGTCAGTAAGTGGTTTCAGTCATTTTTTTTTCCAAGAAAAAAAAAATAGCAACCTCTATCAGGGATGTGCAGGCAATTACACCAAATGCTTCCATGCATGAAATCCCAGCTGGTTGTTATTGATAAATTTCCAAACACCTCCAAAGACTTTTCAAATTACCTCTCTCGCTTATTAAAACTTTACTCATGCATTTCATATTTCTACCTCCCCACCACCCCACCCCAACCCCAATTCTTTTTTTTCTCCAAGTCTATGTGAGAGTGTGTTTGTTAGTGCAAGAGCAAGCAAAATATGCTCAAGAAAGGTAGAGCGAGACAGAGGAGGGGAGATAAAGAAAAAATAGCGAATGAAGGTGAAGAAAACTGATGTAGGATTGAAATGCTGGACACATGAACAGGCAGCATTCATTTATCAACTCCTGGAGTACCAATGGGCAGGGCTTCATTAGTGGCAGGGATGCCATAAGCTGAACAGAGTGTGAATCTCCTCTGTATTCAAGCAGCATACCTTTGCATTAACACAAGCCACTTCTCTTTACATGGCTGAATGAGATTCCCTTTAAAATCATGTGAAGGTCAAATGAATTGCTATAATCCAAAGGGTGTAAGAAATCTCCAGATCTCCTCCCAAAATATTCTCGAGCTTCAGTGTCATCTCTCCAGGATACAGCTGCCTATTTGAAATGACATCTTAATTGCGCTGAGTGCAGATGAATGGATTGCATAAATGCAAATGAATAAGTAAGAAAGTGGCTAAGTTATTTATTTCCTCTGAAGCAAAACATCCTTCAACATGTGAGGTGTGTTTAGACCTTTTGAAAACAAGAATGGCACTTAACTAGACACGTCTTTTGTGCTCCAAACCTATTAAAAACACAATTCAATTAGCAGACAATTGCAAAGCCCACAACCCCCTGCTGTAATCACACAGCACATTTACCATAAAAGAGGTGACAAGATGCTTTTGCAGGCCCTTTCAACTCTTGTTTCAATAAACCATTTATCTACACCGCCATGGGAAAATTTGTCTTTCCTCTCACCAAACACTGAAAACCTCTGATTGCACGAGATTTGCGCTGCAGTTTTTAAACAAACGACTGGCCATTCATGCGGGGTTCCCGGCCTAGTTTGACGTCCTCTGACCGCCACATGCATTGTCTCTGCTCTCAAACCCACCGTGCCCTCCCGACTCCACCACAGGCAGATAAGAACATCCCACCCATGAACACATTTATGTGTAAATTTAGCTCCATGCAAAGACCTTCATGAATAAAGACACAGTTCTAACAGCGAGGAGCCTTTATTACAGTGTAATTAATCATCTCATTGGGCTAGAGATTAATAGCAAGAGAAAATTAAATGCATCTTTGCACACTGCGCAGAGATTGATTTTGTAAGCCTCTGAAAAATAATGAAAGGTGCAATATGATTAAAATAAATGGCGCTGCATGTTGTTCAGCCCTCAAATATTTACAGGGCGTAAATATTTATCAGCAAAGTCTTAAGAGGTGCAGAATAACAGCCATCAAGACTCCTTAGGAGAGGAGCACATTTCACACTGATAGATGTGAACTTTTTTCCCCAGAAAGCATATAATGGCACATGCTTTTGATGTCAGACTGCTCCATAGATGCCCCAAAACGCTACATAAAACAGCATCCCCTTTTTAACACTTCCAATATGTGTCACCGAGATGTACTGTACTCACAAGGTCTTGCTGGTAATAAATTACATATTCCTCTTATGCCCTCCAGCCAGTCCTCTGAGAAGCTCATATAAACCCACAGCTATAAAGTAAATGCACGGTAAGACCTATCACCCCTATAGTGTACAGGCCACTCGGGGGCCATGGCAGCTCAGACAGCAGCAGAGGTAAGTGGTTCTGGTGCCATGCAGAGACGCAAGGAGGCAGGCTGCCACTTCTGACTCGTCTGTGGGCTGCAGAGGTGTACATAAGGCTGGATTAGTATGCAGCGGCTGTCTGGAGTTGTGGTGGGGCATGGTGTCTATCCTGACAAAGCACAGGTGGGGAGAGTGAGTGTTCTAACAAAAAGGCAGGTTTCCTTTGATGCTATAATACTCAGACTTGTCATCTAAACAATATGTCATTTGCTCTTTAATTCCTTTTTTTTCCCCCGCTGATCTTTGTGTTGGGAAAAGGTGACAGTGGGAAGTTGTCGCGATAGTGCTGTTTGAATAAGATGTTAAAGGGAGTATCTGTTGTAGCAGAACAACAAACAGTAACAAAATGAACAGGATAGATAGTATTTTAAATCCTTAATTTACTGGCTGAGTTCACTAAGAACATATTCTCATTCATGGTAACAATGAAGGGGGATCAGTAGCAGAGAGAACAGGAGTAATACTCGACTGCGTAGCTGGAAGCAATAATGGATTTTTCTAACCAGAAACTAAACACCTGTGGCTCTAATTACAGAACTGGATTTTTAGCTTTCCGTGGTGATGGAGAGAGCAGTATTTATTAATATTATATCACTGATATTTTACTACACATAGTATTGCAGTGCCAACATCCAGTAGTCCTACTGCGAACACCGCTTTTGGCATTTGCCCATATCTTTAACTGCCTCTCCTGCTGGCTGCTTTGAGGCGATATTTTTATATTAGAGAGCTGCTCTGATTCATGTTTGACCTCTCTGCCACACCATCCCTTTTGAATGCAGTGCCGGCAGAATAACAAAAGCTCTTGTTGGTATAAAAATGGGGGAATTTTCATGACTGCGAGGATTTGAAAGTAAATTGATAAAACTTTCACGTAGACGTAATGTAAAAGGCATGAAGAAAGGCTGCCAGTGGATTGACGGTTAACGCCTTTGCATCAGCTGAGGTGAAAACGAATTTGGACTACAGAATTTTTCCCTGTGAAAACATTTCGACTGATTTGCATGGCTTAAGGTGCTTTTGAATCCTATTTTCATACTCGGTGCTTTGTGCCTGTTTTGAGGAGTATTTCCAGATTTAGCAATTCATTGACTTCACTCTGTATTAAGCATACAGTAAATGGTAAATGGACTGGTTCTTGGATAGTGCTTTTCTACTCTACTCATCCATTCACATACTGTACAAGCACCTTCTACATCTAAGTGCTTTCTATCTAACCCTCACACACACAATCACACACCGATGAACGCACCAGAGGCAACTTGGGGTTCAGTATCTTGCTCAATGATACTTTGGCATACAGATTGGAGCAACCAGAGATCGAACCACCAACCTTCCGATTAGTAGCTCTACCCCCTGAGCCACAGCCACCCCGTATATCAGTTAGCATATAGTGTAAATAGGATTAAGCATTTCACTA
>JAVDPK010001286.1:0-12156 GCA_034780415.1 Cichlasoma orientale | reverse complement strand
TCATTTGCTGGTCAGCAACATGGAGACATCAACCAGTAACAGGGAGGAATATGTTTCCCCTTGCTTCCATCATCCCCAAAATGTATCTAATTTATAAATTCCATATTAAATGCCATGACTCATAAGTGACTGCCTGCCTCTAACAAAAGCAGACACCAGATTGCACGTCTCATCGCTGGTGCACTCCATTTAACACGGGCCGACAGACAGATTGCACTTTGTTTTACGCACACCCTTCATGGCGGTGTTCTTTGCCATCTAGCAAACATAATATCACATAGGTGCTCGGTGCAGAGCTCTCTGCTGCTTTTGTTTGCCTCTTGACCTTGAGACGAGGCATCGTGTACTACGCCGTTACCCCTGCTAAAATCGCCTGTGTGTGTCCTTGTATCAATAATTAAAGTTACAGCTGTTAATGTTGTGCTGTTAATTTGCTTGGCTAAAAATAATTACACAGCAGCATAGCAGTGTGTGCGACTTCCTTTTCAAAGGACACCAATGTAAGGTAATAGAGGTAATGCACCAGGAATGTAGGGTGTTCTGTTCTGTGGTTTGCTGTACAGCCTTTTTTTTTTTTTTTTTTTTTTGCGATAAGGTCTCTGTAGCCCCGTGGCACCATCCACCCCATTATCCCCTCCTGCTCTGCTGTTGATTCATGTGAAGGGGTGACATCTTAAGGCACATACCTCCTGGGAAGTCTTTCCTGCATTCAATATTTTTTATTCTGTAGTGTATATACACAAAGCATGTTGTCAAATAACATCAAGCTGTGTGACTTTAGACCCATACGCCTGCTGTGCATAGACTCTTGTGTGCATCTTATCCTTATCGTTGCTCACAGTATGGTGGGCATATGCGGTCATACATTAGTTACACACGGGCATAGAGAATCTTTTATTCTTGCAGCAGCTCTCATCTCCCAAAGAGCCCTTCCTGACCCGTGCGCGACTGTGACCTGCCATTTGCAAACAGCAAGTACAGTAATCTTTGCGCAGATAGGTTTTTGTTTTCAGTTGTTCTCTCTGATTCCAGCATCCTCTGGGATTTTCACAAGAACAAATAGAGAAATTCAGAATGAACCATTACCTGACTCTGCAGTTTTTTCTTTACCCTTTAATATTTCCCACGTCTTTCAGTGCATTGTGTTGATGCAGTCTGTGTGCAGTAACAGTATCCAATGATCCAAAGGAAAGAGAAAGCAAATGAAGAAAAAATCTGTTACTCACAATCAAATGAGACAGGGTAGCAGATATCTATGAAGGCTGAGGGGAGACATTTCTTACCTAAAAATGAAAGAAGCTTCATTTTTGAACCTTGATAATGCGCAACAAGGACAGCAGCAAATATCTTGTTCTACTGATATTAGATTAACTGATGCCCCTGGGACACTGGCATCCACTGAAACTGTTTCCATCTAAAGCATTACACAAGCAGCCCTGTAGGACAATAAACACTGCCCTAAAGTAGACAGGTGCCTGTCAGCTTCAGCTCTGAGAATTGTTGCATAGTTTGCCCCCCCCCCCCCGCATTAAAGAAAATATACACAAATCATCTGTTCAGGCTTATGTTGCCATTTTTCATTCAGCTAAAAAAAAAAAAAAAGTTCCCATGTTCCATGCACCAATATTATGCCGAGCAGCACATGTTGATGATTTAGCCAGATGTCAGAGCCCCAGATCATAAAAGGGACCAGAAGGGCACTTTCAGTTTGTGAAAAATGGAAAATCTCATCTTTTACCTTGTGTGAAGCCATGACTGCAGGCAGACTGAAATATCTCACTTCTCTGTTCTGGCCTTCTTGAGATAAAGACCCCAGAGTCAATCTGCCCACTACTGATCACTGACTCTAAGCTACTTTTATCCTCACTCAGTGACCAGGAACCTAAACCAAAAGTCTATTCTTCCAACTGCATTAAAGAGAGAATGTACATCACTAAGCGAAAAGCTTAACCTTCAGGTTGAGTGGTACCTTTTGAGCTTAACGCCACAAATCTGACATATTCACATTGACAAAAGCTGCAGTGGAAAGACAGAAAAACACTAAAGCCCTAATAGGCTGAAAGGACAACGAATTGCTTTGAAACAATAGTAGCAGTACACTGAAAGATGTACTGCTACCACATAAACTGATGCTGCGTTATGTGTTGCGGTTGCCCTCATCTGACACACTCCCTTGTGTGACCTGAGAATCTCTCAGAAACTAATGGCTGTTTTGGCATGAAATGCACTGTACACATTCATGCTTCCAACAGGGAGAAATCTATCGATTTTTGTGACCCGACTTTCCTCACAAACCACCTCCAGTTCAAGCTTTGCCTGGTCTGGTGGCACCAAGCCTGGTGCCACTGTGGCCTCACAGAAAAAAAAAATCTTTAGTTTTAACCCCTTTAAACTAAACTGGAGTGATACACACATGTGTGTTGGGGACAGTGTTAAAAAAAAAAGATTTTTACTCTTGCCCTTTACCAAGCCACTACACCTTGAAATTAAGCAGGCTTTCTAGTGCCTTTGACAGTTGGAAAAGGTTCATTTGTACAGGATGAATTCTCCACAGGACTAATTAACTGCAATTTCAAGCAATACTCACACTAAAAGGTATCATTAAGTATCAAGTGCTCAACTTTTGCAGATTTGAAAGTTACTATAAAAAGTCAGTACTTTAGTACTTAAAAAAAAAAGCAGACAGCAGATAAACAGAGGGCATAGTCAGCCTGTAACATTAGTCTTCTCCATTGTCATCCTCACTAAATTCATGGCAGTCCTTTGAGATTTGTTTTTTTCAGTCTGAATCAAAGCGATTGACTGACCAAGATTTGCATCCCCAGTGTGAAGCATGTTGCCTCCACTCTGAAAACCATCAGCAGAAACATGTCAACTCATGTCTATTCTGTTTATTGATGGGTAGGGCATAAAGATAAATAGTGGATTATAGAGCAGGAGTGGTTTGAGAAATTGATGGAAATTCAAGCCATTTCATTAAAACAAACAAACCTTTCCTCATCATAAGCTTAGTGGGTGTTTTATAAGAGAGAATTTGGGTGTAGTGCATCGTACACAATTAACTGATCTCTCATCAAACTTTTTTTAGTCTTTAAAATGCTGTTAGGGTTATTGTTTGAGCATTAGGATATTAATTCATCACTAGGCAGTGGCGTGGATCCAAACACGCTGCTCCTGCCAACAGAAAAATGACTTTTGTTTGTTTCTCTGTTATGATCCAGCAAGAGAATAGACTAGCATATTTCAAAGTCTGTGTCACAACCTGTGTTGGTGTGGAAATATCTCTCTGACTACCAAGCATAATTATAACAAAATAAACTAACAATGATAGTATTAACAACAAAATACTGTGCTATTATGTTGGTAGAGTGTATTAGTAGAAGAGTAAAGATGCTTCACACAGGGAAACTATTCAAAAACAGAGTCACTCTAAACAACAAAAAACTAACAATCCCTTTTAAAATGCCCCTGTAGAGCTTTTGTTAAAGCAGTTACTGAAGAAGTGCATGTAAAATGTTTTCTGGTTTTATCACATGTGGATGTGGCATAACTTGGGCCCCGTGGAAAACCCAGACAATAATCTTTTCCTAACTCTGACCAGGTAATTTTCATTGCCCAAACTTAACTACACTGGCCCACCTGTCCCCTGATGTGGACTTTGCCATCCTTTTAAAGTGAACCCTCTATAGCATGTCTTTCTGGGATGCTTATGTGTATCGAGGTTTGACGTGTGTATGCCCAGACTGTTTCGCAGTGGTTCCTGAAGGGTAAAATTGAATGCAAAGAAGGTGCTACGCCAAAAACCTCCTACTGATTGCTTTGGTTGCTAGCAGATTGCCACGGCTCCCTGTAGTTTTTCATGGTTGTTTGCAAATACTCGCTAACTGCTAGTGAATCTTGAGAAAATGCACCGCAAAAGGAAATGGAGGCTTACCTTCAAAGTAAAAATTGTGCCTCAGCGCAGCAGCCAACGTGTTTCACAAGGCGCAACTTTTATTTTGAAGGTGACCTTCTCCATTTCTGGGTTTTGTTGCAGGTTTCACAGTTTCACTGCAGCTAGGAGAGTACCTGGCCGCCACTTCCGCAGCAATTTTCGAAACCAAAGCAATAACAAGGAGTTTTTTGCCGTCCAGTTCAATTCAATTCAGTTCAATTTTATTTGTATAGCACCAAATCACAACAAACAGTTACCTCAAGGTGCTTTATATTCTAAGAACATACAATAATTAGTTGGGGAATACACAGATTTCCTAATGAAAGGTGAATGCCAGGAGGAAACTGATTTGGATTTTAGCAATCATTTCCCGAGGAGCTGCCATGGACCTCCAGTAACCACTCACAACCACTCGGGGAATACTCATTTTCCCCTCAGGACAGTGGTTGCCAGACGGTTGCAGACCAGTCTCTAGGCCTGTGTAACTGGAACCTTATTCACTTGATCCTACATTATCACCATGATAGTCACACATCCAAAATGGCAGACAAGTTCCTTGAACAATGCAATATAAGCAGCATTTTAATCTCAACTTTGTTTTCTAGAGCATTTAGAAATCTGTTGAATCTAAAATGTTTGAGCTAAACAGCAACAGCTTACCATTTGAAGCATGGTTCTGCATTTACACCCACTTACTTGATCTGCTCTGCATTTATACCGAAATGAAACATTTCTTTTTTAGCATGTAAATAAAAATAATGTCAAAATAAGCAACAAAAGTACATTGTAAACAGGTAAACAAAGAAAAAAAGACACTAAGTTGCATCCAACCTCGCCACACCGCTCAATTTACATGCTCGAAACGGAGTAGGATGAAGTATAAACATTTTAAAAGAATAACAGATGGTCCATCAAAACTGTGTCAGTTTATGTGTTTAATCATTGAGGGGAAAGCTGTGCTCAATCAAAGGCCATTCCTTAACCTAGCACTTGTGAATTGAGTCGAGCGCTTTTTTTTTTGCTTTTTTTTTTTGCTGACACACCGAAGGTCATGTTGAGATGAATTGTTGGGTCCATAAACTATACAACTTTGACACTCCTGTGTGTATGTGTGTGTGTGTGTGTGTGTGTTACCTTTGTAACTCGATGTGAACATGCTGCCCAGGAGATGATGCATGAACTGAATATTTTGTCACAGCTTGTTAATAACACTTTAATCACGTCAGCTCCTCTATTGAAGACTAACAGTTCAAATGAATTCAAGAACATTTCAAGGGAAATTTAAGAGCGCCTTGATCAATTACATAGAGAACTACAAGTTCTAGCTATGTGGTGTCGAAAGAAACTCTTTGCATAATCTAATCAGTCGGGCCTCTTGCAATTATTGACAGGCAGTATGATGAACACTTCAATGTGATTGTACAATGAGAATGAATGGAAAAGTTTGAACAGTTCTTCAGCGTGTTTTTCTAAAGTGCACTTGTGATTAAAGGTGGGTAGCATGCAGGGAAACCAAAAGCTATGTGCTGTAATCCTACTGTATGTGATAATATTCACACACATGCTGCGGGGCAGCTCGCCATCATAGCAATTATTACCTCCGTAGTGCATGAATCCTCATGTTTCACACTTCTGCAGCCTGCACCTGACCTTTAAACCTCTTGCCCCCTTTCTATGCCACCTCCTGTGCAATGAAAAAAAAATTGACTGGACGCAGCGTGTGAGTGTGATAAAGAACGGAGCCAAGACGGGGACAAAAAGCCTGACAATTCACATGTTCGGGACTAACTCGTTCTGAAAGCTAAGCGAGTGCCCCGTTTTTATTGAGGGGATCTATCAAAAACATTCATTCACTCCTCTCTTTGCCAGCTGAGGTTTGAAATTTAAGACAGTAAGCCCGAGGAACAGCATTTCATAAATTTTTCCCTAAAGTCTAAAGATATGAAATGCTGGAATATTTCAGGTTCATATCACAGGGTTTTGTGAGGAGAGATATTTCAGCAGGCGACTTCTCAGCTCATGTTGGCATGGCACCTTACTAATATTTCTTTCATTACTTCTTGGTCCTAGTTTTGTAATTAATATTTTAGTCTGGAAAAGAATTACTAAAATAGTAAAGACATGTCCATTACAGTTTCTTCCACTACTATAATTCCCAAAAACATTTAGAAATGCCTTGTTTAGTCAGAACAACATTACACATACACTCGTGGGCCACTTCACTTAGTTACGCCTTCCTAGTACCAGGTTAGACCCCCTTCTGTCCTCAGAACTGTCTTAATTATTAGTGGCATAGATTCATCAAGGTGCTGGAAACACTCCTCAGAGATTTGGGTCCATATTAACATGACAGCATCACACAGCTGCTGCAGATTTGTCGACTGCACATCCATGATGCAACACATCCCAAAGGTGCTCTACCGGGTTGAGAGCTGGTGACTGTGGAGGCCAGTACAGTGAACTCACTGTCATGTTCAAGAAACCAGTTTAAGGTGATTTGAGCTTTGTGATACAATGAATTATCCTGCTGGAAGCAGCCATCAGAAAACTGGAATAGTGTGGTCATAAAGGGATGGACATGGTCAGCGACAATACTCAGGTCGTCTGTGGTGTTTAAACGATGGTCATTTAGTACTAAGAGGCCCAAAGTGTGCCAAGAAAATATCCTCCACATCAATAAACCAGCAGCAGCAGCAGCCTGAACTGCTGATACAAGGCAGGATTGATCCATACTTTCATGTTCTGATGCTCAGCTTGAACTTGAACAGCAGGTTATCTTGACCTTTTCTGCATGTGACTGGCTGATTAAATATTTGAGCTAACAAACAGTTGAACAGGTGTACCCAATGAAGTGGTTATAATGGTGTTAATCAGAGTAAAGTAAGACATCCTCACAGTTTGATAACTTACTTCACCATGAATATTGTAATTTTGTCATGTTTGAAGAAAGTTGTTGGGGTTAACATTTAGCTAGTCTCTTCAAATTCACTAATTAGATTTGATATTTGATATAGCTTGTTATGCATTTTTCATCACAAGATCCCAAAGATCACAGCTTTTCTAGCACAAGATGCCTGTTTTGGCCACTCAGCCATTCTCAGAGGAAAAAACAGATGATCAAAGCATCCGCGACAGACAAAAGAAAAGAAAAGTATTCCTTCAAGCTCAGACTGTGTCAAGAGCACCTCAAAATTCAGTCGGCATCAAACCTACGCACCTGCAGCACGCTTTGACTGTGCCTTTCTTTTTGCCTTTTCCATGACTACATTAACACTTAAAACTGCGTCTTGACTCACCAAGCCCACATATCTACCTGTGAGGAATGTGTCAGTACTCAGCATTACACCCAACGCCAACCCATACATAAGTAATACTCTCCCTAATTACTCAGTTCTGACAATTGCAAGAGTTTATGTCTAAATGAAATCATACATTTTGGGATACACCGTTAGGAATCAGTGTTTTGATGTGTAGTCTTGAAAAGATAAATGTTGAATCACTGTTGGGAAATCGATTTCCGCTCTGTTTTGTACTTTATTTTCAACACTGCCTCTGCTGCACTATTTCAGTGTGTGACAAGACACTAGATCTCTGTGTCTACTGTAACTGATTGATTTGATCTCATCCTGTAAATTGAATATTATTGTTAAAGGAGCAAAGCCAGAAACAATATTCAAACATTCCTGCTAAAATGACAGTAGGTTCTTGTTTTGTCATTTCTATCTACTCAGCTGTGTAAAGAAGAAGAAGAAGAAGAAGAAAAAGACTTGATAAGATTTTCCCTCATGTTATTTTATTTTTGCAAGCATTTAATCACTGGATGGGGAAATTAGGTGATTGTTTGTTTGGATATCAGCTGGCAAAAAACTTTGTTGACTTGCAGAAGCGCGTGGTTGAAGTGTAATTTATTACATTCTCCATCATCCTCTACCTGATTTTAACAGCACTCAGAGAGCTGTGGGTGGTAGTGTCAGTCTTTAACAGCTCTGTATTGCTCAGCTACACTTGTGCTTGGTCAAACATTTAGAAAAGAATCTTCTGTCCTTCCGACTAACTGTGATGCCTCACTTAGTAGGACGACAAATATCAGGTTAAGATTAGGTTATGATTAGAGGTACAACTACTTATTCAGTGACTTTTTTCGGGGGTTTAAAAATTAATTGGCTCAGTTTGGGGGAAAAAAACATATGAAAAACATGTGTTTTTTGGACATTTTCTGAAACAAATCCTGATGTTGGTTTGCTAGGGGGAAGTCTCAAAATATCTCCCAATCCTCATCAAACAGACTTTTATGGATTTTCTTGTGTCATGTTATTTGTGTTGATACATACACTCTGCAAGCAGATTCTGCAAAGATCAAAGCACAGCTCATTCAGACTGAGCAGCCCGGGCATATAACCCGGTGCTGTCTAATAACTGGTGCTACTGATAAGTGCCAAAACACTCAATTTTACACTGTTAAGGGATCAAGGCAGATGCTGAAGATGCTGCTCCTTAACTACATAATCTCTCTCCAGACTTAGGGTGGTGGAAGGTGTATAGATTTGCTCAAACGCTCTGCTCTGATCTTACCAGTTCATTTAGGTGTTTGTTCGCAGTGTCACAGAACCTCAAAGTTCACTGATAACAGCTTCATCAACAGTAAACTTCAGCTGCTTTCTGCCCTCTGGCCTGTCAAGACCAGCTATCCGCAGACTGACAGTCTGCATCTCCTCAGCCCTGAATGGTTGACAGGTGTCACCACCTGCTTGCTTGACATTACTGTCAGCAAGAAACAGCTGGATCTTGTCTCACCTTCAGCAAGGTATGTCAGCATGCCTGTTATCCCACCTGTTTGAAATAACTAATGCATTTGATCTGCAAGCAGAATCCCGAGTTGAATGCAGAAAAATTGCAGTTAACATTAACAGTACAATTACCAAGTTGAAGCTGGAAGCCAACTTTTTCATGTCATGACCACAGGCGAATTACACCTTTTTCTTTATTTGCAGTTTAAATGGAAATATTGTGAAATTCAGTGAAATATTCCCCCAAAGCAATAACTTCTCAGTCTGAAAAAAGCTCAGCTAAAACTTTGAAAAGTGTCTTTTCAACACCTTAAGAGTCTTGGTTAGATATTAGTCTACAAATAAGTAACACATATGTGTTGGATGTAGCCTTTGTGTTTTATATTGTGACTTAAATAAAGTCCCTTTCACATTTCTGATGCAACACCCTGCTTACTTGAATGGTCCTTCAAATGGAAAAGAGCCTCTGTCATAAATAAATTATAGAATGTGCAATACATATAAAAGAGAAACATTTATACTTATTTTTTTTCCATATAGGTTGCTGCCATTAAAGATACAGAAAAATGGCAGAATGAAGCTCAGTTAAGCAATAAAAACATAACAGAAAAAAGGTCCTATGGGCTTTTCAGCCAAAACTTTAGATATGTGGGTCGAAGTGTGGCACATACTTGCCAAAGAGAGTGGGTGCAGCATGAATTTTGCATTTCTCGCTGTCTCACCCTCAAGTATGAAGCAGGCATTGTCAAAGTCTACACACTTTTGACTGCTGCTGTAGGTAACTGTACAGTCCCCCGAGGCAGCCCTGTACTACTCTGGTCCCTGTCCGACACACTGCTCACTACACAAACAAAGTGTGGCCTGCCCTTGTAGTCTGTAATCCAGGAAACTAGACCATTGTCCTAATGCATCACTGAGCATGTCTCTAAGGAAAATGGGCAGAATACTTCCTGTTCTGTTTGGGGATTTTTACACCACAGAGCTTGCACAGCTCTTTTTTTTTTTTTCCGGTTTCTTATAAAAGTTGAGTTGCTGCATCATTTTGATTTTGCATCATCTGAATACATTTTGTGTAATACAGAGATGAAATCAAGAGCGATTGCCAGCGTCCTGCAAGAAATGGGATCTGAATCCAGGAGACGGCAACTGGACATCTTTAGGTTTGTGAATGTGTTTTGACTCTGATCCAAGAGACTTCTGGTGGAGCGTCCCGGGTATTTAACTGCTAGTGGGGACTGTCCACTTGGAGGTGGCTCACTATTAATCATGTGAGTCATCACATGAGCCAAGGTGTGAAGTGATAACCAAAATAAAACAAGATATGAATGACTTGAATATGGAGGACCTGACACAGGAGGGACTAAAAAACCTAATGGGAACCGAGAGCAGAGAAAACTAGAAAATATTAAACAACAAACACCTGCAACTAAGAAAGCACAGAGACTAGTGAATAAAAGGAAATCAAACCCTGAGGAACTATTAAACTCTAATAAAACAGAAACTGGAAGTAAAAACATTCAAACAACATCAACATCAAAATGTAAATAACAAACTAAGATTGTACAAAACTAAAAACATTCAAAGCTCCAAATTCAAAAACCTAAATCCAAATCTGAGACCAGTACCATCAGACACTGGCAAACTCGGGTTCTTTGGTGATACTAATATTCTTATGGATCTTAAAAAGGAAGAGAACTGACCCTTTCCATTGGTTTGCCCCAGCATGCCCAACCTAGGTGGTCAAAATAGCTCTTTTCTTGTACTTCCGTAGTCGTGTGGGAGAACAAACAAAAGCATTAGTCTCACGTGTTTTATTTGGGCAAGACTTATAATAAAATTAAGGGAGACGTTTTGTTCTTATGTGAGCGTGCAGAGAGGCACTCTGAAACAGACAGAATCACGAAGAAGAAATTGAAGGATTTTCTTTGAATAGCAACATGGCTCATTGCTAAGCCCTGCTGTGTCACTGCCAGATGCTCCAGACTGTTTTCTTGCCTTCTGCTTGGTGCATGCAAGGCCAGTATCACTGTCAGGCTGATCAGGAATAAGTAGGTTCAAGGAATGAAACATTTCCTTCAACAAGGAGCTCTGAGAGTACTGTTCAAGGACAAAATATTGTTATTCCTCTGTGTAATAACACAAAACAGTGGGTGCCTGCAGTAAAAATTATATAATTAATTATTAATATAAATGTGACCTTAGATAAAACAAGGGTTGCTTATTTGGATATGGGGATTAAAAGACATGTGGAGACAAACTTAAAAATTCTTCACGAATGTGTCTCATAAACTTTTAATTATCACACACAGATTGAACCCCAAGGAAACATGCACCGCAGTAATGCTGAAACCAGAGGCAATGGTTAAAAGACTATTGCCAAAATATTTTTTTTTAATAAAGCCTATTTATTAAAGCCTATTTCTGTCTATCTAGCTCAAAATAAAACAACATCAGTGTACTCAAAAATGTTTGACCAACAGAGGTTGCCCATCGTGCTCGGATTCAGTTTCCCCTCATATCCGTTTCTCTCACTTTTGCGTCGCTCAGATTTGGTGGGGAAAAAAAAGTTGAGATGAGAATGCAAAAAGTGCATCCAAGTGACATCCTGGCACTCATTAGCTGATGTGCTTTCAGCACGTTATCCACAAGCTCAGCATAATTCTCTGCTCTGCGATTGCCGGGAAAATTCTGGTCAACCTGCACGAATGCGTCCCGTGTTGCTGATTCAGTCGGCTTTGGTCTCCTTTTGAACTCATCGTCGCGCATCGGTTCACGGATTTCAGGACAAACAAAAACACCTTCCTTTATTTTGGCTTCACTTTTCTGGATACCAAATGAATGTCTTAAATGCTAAAATGCAGCAACATTTCTGTCCAGTCATCCCAGTTGTCCAATACTTGCAACTCAAAAGCAAAAAGTGGATTTGTTAGATGAAAATTGTTTTTAGTACAGGTGAAAGAACCCCAGTAGCAAAATACCTGTTGAGCAGTGTAATAAATGTAGGATTTTAACAGTTTTGTATTACACATTGTATTTACTCTCCTTTTAGTTCTGTCTTGGAGAAATATGTGACTCTTTGATTCCACACTATATGCACCAGCTATAATATTAAGTTTGACTGTTGGCTTTTTGCCTTTGGACTTGGGTTACAATCTGGAAAACAGGATGCAGTGGATGGCTGCAGATGAATGAATGGTAAAAAGGCAAAGTTACTGCAATTCCACACAATATTTTCTCCCTGCAGTACCAAATAGCAGGTTTGGTGCAGGTATGTATATGCCAACACAAAGAGATACACTAATAAGACTTAGTAATTCAGATAAAAATTCAAAGAAGAACTTTCTTTTAATTCATTAAAACTAGGGATGCGCCGATCCGATATTCAGTATCGGTATCGGTCCGATTCTGGCCTAAATTACTGTATCGGATATCGGA
>JAVDPK010001285.1:25777-45599 GCA_034780415.1 Cichlasoma orientale | reverse complement strand
CACACACACACACACACACACACACACACACACACACACACACACACACACACACACACACACACACGCACACGCACACGCACGCTCTCTGAGGGAAGCAAGACCATTCCGCTCAAAAACACGGCCTCCTTATCAAAATTAATGTCATTTGACATGTGAGTCCAAATAATAGGAAGTAAAAATGAGCAAGTAATTTTGTTTGTTTGTTTTTCCACAATCTTCTTGAAAACCGTTAGTAGCTCATTATATGACATCAGTCCCTATCACATGCATGTGTCAAACTAATTCAAACCAACCTGGCCCAGACTAAGGATTTGATACTCCAGAATACCATAGACATGTCATGTCTTCACCCGTACTAATTAACTACAGCTTGGCCTGTGGATGTTAAGGGAAACTAAATTAAATTAAGTAATCAAAGTTCATGCTGCATGTTATCAACATCTTCTGACTTGAATAAGAAAAGGGCAATGTCACACAATGAATTCCGATTAACAGGCAAGAAAAGGCAGCTAGCAACCGTAGTAAACAAAAAGAAATATGTCTTGGAAAACAGAGCAAAATGGTGGAAAAGCCCTAGATAGTGGTCAGTTCTCTTTCTGCAGAGCTCATGCTTTTATTTTGTTTTTCATTCTTCACTTCTCACTCCCACACTTACTTGCTCCTGAGATTTGCCCGTCTGCCATCGAAAGCCAGAGCACTTCTTTGCCTGGTTTCCTGTGTTTTGCAAAGGCAAACCAAAGCTGTTGCAAAGCCACTGTGCTCTACTTACTCCTACAAAGCCAAATATCTGCAGGGCACCATCAGACAGACAAAGACTCCAGCCAGTTTAATAAACTGATCACACCTTTTTTCCTTAAAAATAAATAAATAAATAAAACAGGTAGCTGCCATGCAAAGTATTTAAGCACTCAATTAAGAGGGTTCTTTTGTTTTTGTTTTTTTCTTTGCTTCATTACTTGCAAGTTACTTTACTAATCAAACCAAACCAGACTGTTGGTGTTATGTACTCTGGTAAAAAAAAAAAAAGAAGAAAAAAAAAAAAAGAATTATGAAGCAGGAAGTTAACAATAAAAGTGTAAAACTGTATCTAAAATGAGAGTTTGGTTATAGCCTGTTTGCTTACTGTGCAGTAAAAGCAAAGACTTGTTAGGAGTACAGTTTACCCATCCTTGTGTTTGTCATGTAAGGACAAACTTTGACACAGTTTTCTGGTGGACTGATAAGCATGCGCAATAAAGGAGTAATGATGCACACAGGCACACAGGCATTAAAACACACTAATGAATTTGAAACATGGCACAGCAGGCTCTCATTTTGTTATGCTTTTTTAATCATATGTAACTTTATGATACTTGCCCTAGATGAATATCTGAATAACTGAATATCATCCTATCCTCAGCCCCTCACTAGTCCTACCAAACTGTATTGGATAGTGACTGATATAGAGGAAAATTCTATAATCCATATCTTGAGTAATTTAAGCCTCCTTGTGGAACTTCTGGCCTTATGACAGTATTGGGAATAAGGTAAGGAAAATGGCCTCTTTATCACTCTGCAATGTCAGGAATGGAATAGTTAATAAGATAAATGGAGGCAATAAGACCACATCATGGAAACACTAGAAAGATGATGGTGAGGATGATGAAACTGTGACGGATTATTTGAAACATTAAACCTCAACTCTGGATCAACCTGCTATTTTTTTTAAACCATTTACCAACAACTTAAAAATGTTGGTTGGATGTAATTTGATGAGCAGGACAGCTAGCTGAATGCAAATGCCAGTGCCACTCTGAGAGTTCTGCATTTTCTTACAAGGCCAGGCCTAGGCATTGGTCAGACTGGGACGGATCCTTTTTCTCACACAAAGAAACCGAACTTGCCCCGACACTGCTCTGGCCCAGCGAAAGGCATGCTTCGTGTGAGCAAAACTTCTGTCAGACAGTCGGGTCTTTTTCAGCCAAGGTTCTTCGGTCTCAAGAGACACACACACACACACACACACACACACACACACACACACACACACACTTTCTAGAATCACATGCATTAATGACAAACATTAGCAAGTGTGAATTAATAAAAGTTTTAACATTTACAATACCATGGCAATATTAACCTTTAATTTTTATTCATCTTAACATCATTGTGGTAGCTAAAGCATACCTATGAATTTATAACAATCTTTAATCGGATCACTGCCACCTACATCATGTTTTTATTTATTTGTATATAGTGAACTTTTAATTTTTTAAAGAAAAATACACCATTCCACAGTTGCACATAGCTAGGTGGGACAGTTGATAAGAAAAAAAAAGAAAAAGAAAGAAAGAAAAAAGGACACAAATCTGTAGGTTCACATGTTTATGGAGAATTTCATGTACCTCCATGTACTTTAGTGTCTTCCTGAGAACATCACAGACCCTAGTGCAAATTTCAATTGAAAAACTAAGCTTGGGGTTTCCTCTCAGTTTCTCTCTCTGCTGTTTTCTTCATCTATTCCTCATGGTCTAATTATAGTGAACAAAATACAGTATAAACATAGTGGTACCATGATCTTTCTTTTGATTCTTGGCCCAAGCCAGATCAGAGCAGATCGGACAGACGCGTGAAAACACAAAAGCTGTTAGACAAGAGGCTGGGGATCAACCCAGCATCGTCTTTTAAACAATTTACAAGCAAATCTGATGAAACATGGCCAGTTTGGAGAGACTGCATCATCGTATATCAACTAAAAACAAGGAGAAAAAAAAAAAAGTGACTAGTTTCAGATGAAAGCCAGTGCTGAAAATGCAGTGAATCAGAGAAGAGAGCCTAACCAGAATATGAAAACCTTTCAGAATTTCTGAGCCTATGAAAGTTCTATGGGTTAGTCAGGAAGTGATCGGTGCTGTACTTTACACCTCACTGAACAGCTTCACACACTCAGTGCTTTGTGCAGTGGCATGTTGGTGCTGGAAGCCACCACCGCTAAGATTAAGAGGGGTTACTTTCTACCTCTCCACAGGCCGGAAATCTCCACATTATCTTGGCAGCAGTCAGGAGTCCAGTCAGTGTGTTCCTCAGAGTGGTCAGCTCAAAAAAATGCTTATGACATCTTTGTGTTATTAATAGCAACTGCAATTAAGTTAAAGTAAAGCCAAATATTATCATAGTTAAAAAAAAACAAACAAACCTGGAAACATGGGATGTGTGAAGTGCTTTCTACCTAACAGGACTGATAAGATTTAACTAGCTCAAAGAAAAAGGTGTGTGAAAAATCAATCCAATCAAGTGGAGAGCACAGATCCCAAGTTAACAGGAGAAAAAGCAAACAATATGGACAGAAAGCAAAAGGGATTCAACTTCTTTTCCCTGCTATTTCTCTTATGACTGACACACAACCTCAACACCTAAATTTATCATCCAGCCACAATATGGAACTATCTGTGTAAATCATAGAGTCATCTATAATTTGACTTTGTGCACATAATTGACTTATGAGTAAATACTGCTGAATAGCTTAGCAGGGGTGAGCAAACACTGTGACGCATGACGCAATAGCCAGGAGGCGAGAGGACAGCAGCCTTACTGGCAGATCTGTGTTAAATGAAACCTGACTACCTCACTGTGGCTACAGAATGAAAGAGAGATAGAACGTGTGTGTGTGTGTGTGTGTGTGTGTGTGTGTGTGTGTGTGTGTGTGTGTGTGTGTGTGTGTGTGTGTGTGTGTTTTGATGAAAGGAAAAGAAAAAAGAAGAAGGAAAATACACATCTGTTCACATGCTGCTCGACTGCTCATTTTGTCCACCAGCATGGGGATAAGTGATTATCAAACCCGTATACTGTAGCTCTTTTGTTCGGGATGCGCATGTCTACACACACTTAAGGATACACACAAAGCATAGGGGGTTTCTAGAAGCTTACGAAGAACTGGGCCCACTGGTTTTTGGAGGCTGGGTGTGGTATCTTTTATAATCTGTTTATCTAAGCCTAATCTTTGTGTTTTCAAGAGAAGATTTTCAGCCTATGCAGTGTTTCCAGGTGTTTACTTGCCATTTTGATCTATTGAATCCCTTGCAGTTCCTGACACTCTGAGAAGTCTGTGCCAACACAAAATTGACTGAAGTGCCAGTAGCTCAGTACAAGTGAATTTGTGTCTAAACCAAAAGACAGAGATGTCAACAATCCTTTGCTACAAGTGAGATTACGATCATCTGATGTTTCTCAACACGCTGCCAGAAATCAGCGCTGCCCATGTCCTGCATATTGCCATAGTGAGATGCAGTTAGCCACGAAATTTCATGTGTTACTGACATAGTAAAAAGGAGACAAGAGCTATTAGTGGAACACAGAAGAGAAGGGGGAAAAAGAAGGAAATTTTTCTGACATAGCAGAAAATTGTACACCTATTAAGTTAAATATGGGCCTAAAGCTAACTAGAAAAAGCACGGTAAGGGCACATCATTTTAGTTAATAAAGAAAACTTCAATAAGCATCCTACCACAGAAAGAAAAAAGTGCTAAAACCAAAAATTCCACCAAGTAACCAAAAATAAAAGAATTATCAGCCAACATATGGATTTTTGGACTATTTGTATTTCCTAAAAAGTCATTATCAGTCAAATGTAGGCTGCTCAGCTCTGAACAGTACAAAGCATTAGTCCATCTGACTTTTCTGTTTGCAGTCTTTACTGAATTTCACTCCTTGTCGTCAGCAGAATGAGATAACTTTGATAAAGTTGCACATGACATTGTGTATGTGTGTGTGGATATTTCTAAGTATAGTGCTTTGAACGAGAAAAAGGAAAACCCATGAATCTGGCTTACTGTCAGCCATCACCGATCTAGTTTTGGATGCCATTTGCAAATGCACTGAAGCATTACACAGCACACACACAACATTTTCCTGCTGTGTTGTGCCAATCAATCATTCACAGGAAGAAGTAGTAAAATTGGCATAATTAGCATTGTCATTGGATTTTACAGTTTCATTGTGTGATATTGTTTGACTGCATGCTTTTAAGAAAAAAAATAAATAAAAACCTTTAACCTCGTACACCAGGGAATACATTTTCTACGCAAAATCAGTCCTTACCTTTTAAGGTTGCAAATTTGCAGCTTCAGTGCCAACAGAAACATTGTGAAAATTCCAGTGATGAGTGTGCCATCGTTTCCACACCTTATGAATGAATACAGTTACTGGAAAGATTTTTTTTTTTTTTTTAAGAGGGGAAAAAGACACATTAGACGTGCCATGCTTTTCTATGGGAATCTGAAATAATCTTTGTGGAAGGAGTCTCAGGCTGCAAAAACCTTGCGTAAGATGAAACTCAGCATCAATAGCAAGGCAGCTTTGCAACTTAACTACGCTTTACCATGATTATCTTTAAGGTACTTTTGTAGCATGAGAAAAGTGTTGGGGAATAATTATTTACAATTATGTAATTAAGCGCATTTTCGCACCTATAGTTCATTTCCTCTGGGCAGAATCAGCTGAAAAGTTTGTTAACTTGTAGCGTTTCCCCATGGTTTGGTTTGGTTTGGTTTGTTTTCACACAGAGAAAACGCCAAGTGATGTGTCACTACGAACCACATGAGAATGTTCAGTCTGCTTATTGGCCAGATGTGTTTGGGGCAGGAGCAACAAAGTAAATATAGGAGGAAGGTGCTGTGTTCTGTACTAGTGGATAACTTGGAGAACTCTTAATGTTCATATTTACCTGGTAATATTTTGCAGTTTGTGTACTCTACACATCTATGGTACTCTGCCACATCCCAGAATGCAAAGCTACAGGCTGCAGGAAGGGGTTTAGCTCAAACTTGCAGCATAAACCTGGTAGCAGAGTCGGATCGAGATCGGATTATAAGTAAACCACTCCGAAGTTGGTCTGAAACCAGACTGAGACCATCTCTTCCAAAGGGTCTCAGTGAAGTCGTTTTGGTCTGCACTAGAGTGCGTGTTCACATCTACAAAAACAAACTGCACCATGAAGAAAAACAAATGAGAGTTTGCTTTGATTTGAAATCTCTGTCTGTGTGTTTGTTTCTTTGTCTGCCAACTCCTACATGATCCAGGAGTTGAGAGACCAAACTTGGCATACAAGTAGATCTTACATCTCTGAAGGTTCTTAGCTATATCAGTTACTATGTCATCATCATGTAGTCTAACAATCACAGAGCAAAGCTAAAATTACCTGTCTGTAGCATTTATACACATATAACCTCATTTTTATTTAACCATAATAACATCAAATTTTTATTGACAAAACTTCAATTATTCATGATATATTATGCCATCAGGTTGTCTGGTAACCACCTTGCAACAGGTTTAAGTTTAAAGTTTAAGCATCTTTGTTTTTGGTTGGTACTCTTTTTTTAAATTTGCAATGCCTCTAATCTGTCAGCATGTCAAAATGCATTATATGCAAGAAACCCGAGTCTGTCATGCGAGTAACCAGCTGACCATGTCAGGGCAGGTGGCCATGTCGTGAAACAAGAATGTCTTTTAGTGCTTTGAATTCCATTCAAAATCAGGAAAGCGCTCTAACATTACTATACAGAGTAAATTCTTTTTCTTACCAGCAGAAACGTCATTTACAGTCTGTAGAGGATTTATTTTTACTTGAAAAATAAATAAATAAACCAAGAAATCAAAAGCTGCTATCAGTCATGACCTCCTCCCCATTAAGTTCTCACACACAGAGTCTCCTGGGAGTCTGTTTGCAAGGAGAACAGGCAGCAGATACATACTACATAAATACTACGGCGCAGAGGTCCAAATGATCAGAAGTGTGGCTGCACGTGACTAACAGTTGATAGGGACGTTGATTGCGACAAGTGCAACAAATCCTTTGGCAATATATGTGAATATGTCTCAATAAAGCTGTAATAAACACTAAGATAAAAGCAATTTATGTTTGACTAAAAAAAAAATTTAACAGAATAGCAATTAATCTGTAACACTTCAAAAGTAACCTTCCCAACACTGCAGCCCAGCATGTCAGTGACTTGAGGGGGAAGGATATCAAGGGAATGATAACAGTTGTGAAGATAAAGCAAAGTTAAGGGAGGGATATAATGAAAGGCAGGAAAGAAAAAGGTGGCAGCTGCTGGTGGATAGGGGGAAATGGCACAGCTGGTGGTTGGTATAAAGAGCTGGGCAGAAGGACAGAGAGACTGACTGAAGAGAAGGAGAGATAGTTGACTTTGGAATCTTTAAACGCTGCTGAGGCAGAACAGGAGGCCTTATGTAAGCATCTATTAGTGTGTGTGAGCAAGCGATAAAGCATTTTTCTGCAGCGGTGCCAGAGCTGCGCAATGAGAGTTTCCTTCCCTCATGATAAGCATTTCTTTCCCTGTCCTTAAGGCATCCTGCCCGAGGACAGATGTACACTATAAAACCTACATATACACTGGCAGACATGAAAAAGTAATTGAGGGTTTAAACTGAACATGTATTTGACGCATAATAGAAAGAACATCATTTTTGCAATGGAGCACTGTTTGCAGAAAAAAATTCCTGCATGCCTCCTACGCTCCTCCTCACTTATGAAACTGAAATGAAATTTTGCCTCTCTTCTTCACCACATATCAGGAGATGATTAATGTCTCATTAGAGCTCACATACACACACGGTGCATATTTCCCCCGTTACTCTGCGCTTCTTCCAGAGACCCTCATTAGTATTAAAGAATGAATGATTCAGAGCCAGCCACAAAGCTGCACCCTGAAAACTTTTTTACTTTGATACCAGATCCTCACTCCTCCATGCACCTCCAAGTCAGTAAACAGCAAAACTACATAGTTAGATGATAAGCTGTCTGCTACAATCCTCTGTGGTTATAAATCACTAATACAGCTTATAACCCAGATCCTAGGGGCTGACTTAGTAGACATTCCAGATGCCTGCTTGCGTCCTGGTCTGACCCTCCCTGCTCGCATGGCTCCCATTCATTTAAGATGACCTTTCACCTCTGCCTGTCAGTACAAGAGGTTTAACCTCTTGTACTCTGGAGGGAAGAAAAGAGGTTACAAGGAAGGATGAAAATGTACCTTCTAACTCAGCAGGAATTTTTCAGAGTCATTAAAAAAAAAAAAAGACTGATGTAACAGTTAATTTTAACACAATTACCAAGTTTTGATATCACTGAAACCATGTTTGATTGCTATATTTAAAAAACAAGCATTAACCAAAGTTAGAAACAGCCTTCCAGATGCAGCTAAACCAGCACAGAATGCAATGTGGGTTTGTTTGACAGACGGCAGCACTCAGATATTTTTGATCTTAAGAGCAAGAGGACTTACACTTAAATGTGGTCATATTTTGTTTTGCAGCACAGCACTGAGAAAGACTTGATTAAAGATTGTCACTTTGTCTGCAGAACATCCAGAAAGGAAATCACTTTATGACTACCACCCACTACTTAAAGAGAATCAAAGTCAACTTTCAGCTCGGTCCATGATGTAACGTTTTCAAAACTGGAAACATGACACTTTGCAAGCCCGACTTGCCAGTAATGTAAACTGAAGCTTTCCATGTTACCTACTAGCTTAAAAACATTGCATGTTGTCCTGTTGCTGTATATGATGTGTACTTTTTTTGGCGCATTTTAACAGCACTGCAATAATACTGATAACTGTGGTCATTTTGCTCACCTTATTGGTGACATTAAGTTTTTGTACCATTTGATCTCCAATACTGAGAGTCTAAAGTATTATTCCAAGGCAAATATGGAACTATATCTACCTCACTCAGGAGGAAATGTCGGCTGCCTGGATGTGGGTTAGACATCCCAGACTACAGTGGGGGTGGGTTAGCTGTTCCTCTGACACTGACCTTCAACAATCGCCTGTAATGTCTCCTTTGGGAGAAGTGGATCAGTGGTGAGGTGATTGAAGGGGGATGGAGAGGTGGTGGACTACATTCTGCCTGCTTGCCGGACCTAAAACCTGCTGGTGACTCTTATGCAGACTGAGTCAGATGCTGGTCAGTAATTATGTTAAAAACAGACCTGTGTTTTTCCCTCCCGGTGTCTTGTTTATGCTGACTGTGTTTTCCATTCATGTTACCCTAGTGTGGTAACAGTGTACCTGACCAAGGACAGATAAGAGAAAAGCTTTTCCCATCAAAACAAAATGGCCCCACCCCTCTTCACTTCTCAGAGCTCTTTTAATGTTCATTCAAACTGGTCTTTGTTTTGTTATCAGGGTACTAGATCTCACACTGATGAGTACTGACAGGGTGACGTGGTCTGCTTTAGGATGTGGGTGAAAGGGAGAATTCGTAGAGTGAGTATTTAAAAAAAAAAAAAAAAAAAAAGAGTTGAAAGGGGACACACACACAGACCACAGCTGACAAGACAGGTGGGAATGTTTAAATATTTGCTGCAGTTTTACTATGTTTAGATGAATATAACCATTTGTGCCCAAGTAAATGTGCTGATTCTTCCTTCCTGCAAGATCTTTGCCCAGGCTTGTCTAAGGGATAGTGACCTACTTTGCAGCATTTGCAAAATAACAAGACAAGGTGTAAAAGTACTAAGTTGCATAGAAGAAGCAATATGCAACTGACAAAGCAGTTAATATAAAACACACAGAGGACTGAGCGGCATCTCTGAGGTAAGGTCTCTTTAAACACAGTTAATCCTGTAACACAGAAAGGGTATTACCCAAGGCGGTGGACAACCAATGAAAATAAATGGTTTTGTTGACATTATCCAACGCAGGGCAAAGAGTGCTACAAATGCACTCTGGGTCACACCCACATATACAACGATACTGAGCACCACTTTCCAAATGTGTCCAATACTAGCAGAAAAATAAAAAAATAGGTACCTTACACTGCAACGCAGCTCTGTTACTTTGTGAAATTCAAAGCCACATTTGTCAAAACCAAATTACTGTGAGTGGGTTTGTGTGGCAATAAGAGTTCCTTTTTAAAGTGCTCTTATAATTTGTGATGAATACCGCATGCATGCACATCTGGGTAACAGACAGAGCTGGGATGAGCCAAGAAAATTAAGCAAGCATTATCGGTTCTCCTACTAGACTCAATATAAAAACTGTTTCACTTAGAACTGGAATTATTAGCCATCAAACAAAAAAATAATGATAATCTCATGACAATCAATTTTGTTTAAAATAAGCATTTAAGGGTCAACCTAAACCAGAGCAATTTGCTACCATTTCTAGTCTTTCCATGTTTCTTCTTCGAGTTTGAGACTGTCAGTTACAAAATCTATCATCTCGAGAGCCGCCAGATCACTTTTCAGTACTTTATGTTTTACAGAGCAAACAACTTATCAATAATCACAGCTCTAGTTTAAACCCAAATGTGTATAATGAAACAGTATGGAGAGAGACAAGAGATTCTGTCACCAACAAAACCAGTCTGAGCAGAACAGAGGCTGGGAGTTAATCCGAAAGGTCAATGGAGCAACAAAGAGGCCTTGCTAATATTACTGCAGTTATATAATGTTATGCAACCTCTTTTAGCCACTGTATAGTGTCAATAGTGTCAACCCAGATTTTGTTCTTGTGTCTTGTTGAGATGGAAAAGAAAATAAATGTTGCTAAACTTGACAGAGCGGCAAGAAGAGCCATTTTGTTGTGTATGTAGTAGCGGGCACATGATCACCCTTGTTTTTAATGCTCAGTCTTGCATACTCCCCAGTGACACTCCCTCACATCATACATGATCAGCAGCACGTGAAATTCATGTGATGAGAGAAGGAAAGAAAAGAGTAAGTGTGGTGCTTAAATCCGGAAACCCTTACAAAAATCAGGCCTACTATTGAACGCTTATGACCTATTTTGTTGATGGGCTACAATCAACTTGCTGTTTGCACTGATGAAGAAATTATCATACTGAAGCGCTTAAAAAATTAGGACACTTATATGTATATTCAACAAGAAGCTGTTCCGTTTTTTTACAGTCACCAGGTAATTTGGTGTCTAAGTGCCATCTGGCACAGCATTTGGACTGTGAACAGTAACCCCAATAGCTGTGTAAAAAGAAGGAAAATGTTCTTAAGCACCACCTACAGCCTCTCCCAGTCCGCTTTAGTGTTACATAATGACTTTAGTGCAGTAGGCTTGTCCCAGGGTGCATGTTCTGCTTTAGGAAACTGTATGCGTGCATATGTTTAACCAAGGACGACCGTAGAAAACCCTGGGCACAAATATTCATGCGCCTCTGTGTAAAAATGGTGTGAAACAATAGTAGCAGATGCAAACTGCGCTGCACATGAAACATCTAACAAAATACACTCACACATAACAAAAGTTCATTTTACTGCCTGACACAACAGTGAGCACATCACACTGATGCATCCAGCAGCCTGTCAAGAGAGGGTCAACAAAGATGGCATTGAGCTTAGGCACAATCAATACATTTAGAGATCTGAGTAGTAAAATCTTTCAGAAATCTAGATAATGGAGTTATCAGCAAAATACACTCTATTTCATGCAAGCTCCCTCTTTTCACTTGGTCAAGTGATTGAGCAATCCTGGCCCTCATCAAGCTTTGGCTCTTTTAAGACGTGTTTCGAAACCATTCTGGATGGAATACCAAACATGCGGTCAGTTAACCAGCACGCCCCCACACCATTCATGCCCAAACCACTGCACAGTTTTAGCCAGATGTCAAAGCATTGTTAAGAAACAGAAGTCCAGAGCTATGGATGAAAATTGCCTACAACAATCACTTTTATCACCATTTGGTACATTCACTACCAAATTAGCACTGGGATGAGGCTTAACAGACACAAGAGCACATATGTTGGTTGGACTGTTACATTTTTGTGCGGCATAAATCTACAGGCTTATTGCACACATGCCCAAAGCTTGTGAATTAATGCTATGATAAAGACAGAAACACATCAAATGGTCTCTCTCTTTTATGTAACAACACTGCAACACTATAGAGAAAATAAAACCAAAGACTGAGATACACCAGGTGTTCATAACTATAGATGTCATCAGCCTCTCCATACCTGTTTCTGGGGACTGGGATGTGGGAGGATGAGAGGGAATGTCTCTCTGTCTGTGGTAGGATCTGCCCTTGTGCTGCTCTGAAGTTGCTGGCCAGCTCTGGCTGTTTCCCAGGGTTTCTGATGTCCAAATGCATAAAGCCACCTGACAACTGCCCGTTTATGCCTGGGCAGTGAGTGGGGCTCGCCCTTTTCAGGATCCCTGTGGAACCAGTGTCTTTTTGGTCCCCCAGGCCATTCTAGAAAATGTAGCAAGAATAAATTACAGTCAGTTTCTCTCTGTTATCAGAGATCACAACATTAAGCCTAGCAATATCATAAATTTCTAATTTCACTGATCATAGGAGCACTGGTCTTTCTCTGATTGTATTTCTGTTCACCACAGTGTGGTGTTTGGAGTTTAACTGTTTGCCTTAAAAAGTAACTTCTTTAATCCTTCTTCGTCTCACTTAATAAACCCAAGGTTATTGTCCTCTCCACTGGTCATGAATGTCACTGAACCAACCAGAAGAGAAGCAATCCTGGGTTAAAATACTGCGATCATTTCTGTTCCTGCCACCTAAATTACAAAAGGCCTGGATAAAAAACACCCGTGATATCGGGGTTAAAACTAGCAAAGTAATTGTATAAATCTGAAAAATATATATAACTGTCAAGTAGGATATTCAGTTTTGACTGACTGGTTAAATATACATAGTATGTGAAACTTTTTTGTAAATCACAAATGTAAATGTATTATATGTAAACATATAAAAAGCAAAGTAGCAAAACTTCACTTTTCAAATCTAAAGTTAGAGAAATAAGGGCATGGCCATGGACACTGGACCTACGGGGGTGTCCGCCACTGCAATGCTTTCAGCATATCCTTTGGGTTCTGTGGGATGTAGGGTGGGGCTCCTGTGAATCTGTCTTGCACTGATGGGACAGTCAGATTGGGATGTTGGGAATTTGGTGAGGGATGCACTGTCTTGCTAAGGGGAGGCTGCTGCTGCCCGGGGAGTGCCCTTACTGTTAAGGTGTGTGCTTGGTGTGCAAAAAATGTTTCAGTGGGTGTCAAAGTAGCATCCAGATGACTGCCAGGACCCAATATACCCTGGAGAATATTGCATTGTAAGATTATTTTGTTCATTTGATGTCATAGTTTTAAAGATGTGGAATAGATGATGACTTTTATTTGCTGTCTGTATACAGAATCACACATTAAATGCGCGCACACACACACACACACACACACACACACAATGCAAGTAGAAGCACGATGCAAACAAAACGCGGCCGCATGGTGCAAACAACAACAACAACAACAACATATCACATGTCTTTACTGTTAAATCAGTGGTGGATATGCAGAGTGGGGCCTTGCTGCGCAGCCAGGAAGCCCAAACTGTAGCTCCACCCTTAAGTCATGGGGGAGGGGGGTTAGGCTTGTAGTTTGAAGTCCCTGCCCCCCTATTCTGTAAACTTTGCACACAGAATGAGCCGCCATTAAAAGTGATTACAGTACGATGGAATTAATAACGATAAGCACTGGCGGTAGTTGAAATTACTGACGCTTTAAAAGTTGTACTGTCGGCACCACAAAATAACGACACAGTAGTGCCGTGTAAGCGTCACAGTCGCAACCCTTAAAACGTAATAACAGCACGTGAAAGCGGCGTAAAATGTCAAAACTTTAAAGTCGCATAGCGTTCAGTCATGCTAATGTTACATGCGCGATATTATCGGTAACTCGGGTGTATTGGTGACTTTACCGGCTAATGGAGTCGTGCGCACATGCGTAAAACATCTGAACGGCACTTACTTTTTCCACGTCGTGCAATATTCGACCACCCAGAGACAGTCCGTTCCCTTTTAGAGAAGTCCTCTCGCTTTTAACCTCCGCTGCCGAGACGCCGTCCATTACAGTTTTGTAAGGCACGGGCCCGTTTGCGTACGCCAACATGGAACCGCTTTTTTCCACCGAGGGGACCCGGGTGTCGCGGAGCACCGAGCGGCCTGTCCTGCAGTTAAAGTCCGCAACGCCAACTCCTGTCCCAACAGACCAGTTCTCCACAACATATTTGGACTCCATATTCAGACAAGACGAGAAAGAAAACCAGCTTTCTATAGATTTTAGTGCAAATTGCTGGAGTCAGATACATTTATTAGGATTGTCGCGAGTTGATGGGAACTGCCTGTGTCTTAACTTATATTCTAGCCTACATGTAAAGTTTTCTGCCACCGCCGCTACCCCGGGTATCCAAAAAGCCGCCCGGTCAGGAGGATAAAAGATTGTTTTGCCTCTTTCCTCCAAACGGCTGCCACTCCCCCTCTGCCTTACTCCTATTGGTTCTCTGCATACATAAACATTACATTTTGGCACGCGTCCACCGCAAGGAAGCAGGTGATTGGCTATTTTCACTCTGTCAATTACGTTTTTTTTCTAAGCCAAGTACTGTGGGTGGAAGAGAGAAAGGGGTGTGTTCTACAGTTTACCGGCCGGTGTCTGTCGACGATGAGCCGGTCTGTGAGGCAGGCGAGGGAGAGAGAGCACAGGAAAAACAGCCTACAGGCCTCAGCGGCTAACTGCGCATTTATATTTTTGCAACTCAAATGGCACTTTAGCGAATTGTGAATTATAAAACCTAAACTATTTTTTGCAGGCGAGTTATTATAGATAAAATGAATACACAGTGTTCTCCCTATAAGTTATACGGACTGTTTATTGGGCAGTATAAGCTAATCATATTCAAAAGTTAGCATAATGGAAAACTAACAATGGGTGGATATAGTAGCCTGAGCCACTTCAGTCCACTGCAATAAATAAGGTAATATGCAGAAGCAAGGTACAGTTTTATGGTGATTAATTCAAATCTGGAAAGCTGACTTGCACTGCATTACATTTCAGGGGCAGTTGCATGAGAAGTTTCAGGTCATATTTTACAGATATACCTATTTTTATCTCTCTTCCATGCGCTTACTTCCTTCTTATAAGATGCCCTGTGAAGACTGGTCAGAAAATATTTGGTGGAAAATATATTTCAGCAATCTTCATTTGGTTCCTGTTATTGAAAGATAGTTTACAGCCCAGCTGCTCCTGTTGTTTTTCTTCATTTTCACCTACATTTTATCGGTAGTTGCAGTTTTAAATGTGGGGCTGTTGCAGAGCAGCAACAGGCAGCAAGAAAGCTGTTACAAAGCAATAAGACTACAGGCAAAACAAGCACTTTATGATGTGCCACTTTATTAGAAAAGTAAAAACTCACTTTAATATTTTATGAAGGTTAATATAAAACATTACAATCTTCTGCATACAGTATCTGCACTGTTACACTATATTTTGTTATATGAATTATTTTGAAACTAAAACCTGTGCTTTAAGAACATACAACATTGGCTACAGCTGTCACAGCAGTATTGGCCCATATTTATATCAGAAGACAATTAAGAAACAGCATCTGTATCTGCATGGAAAGCATGAAAGATTTTGCATCCACAAAGTACAATGTGTCTGTGATAACCATCTCTTTTTTTTTTCAACAAATATACTGTATACTGTATGTTACATTGCAACGACATCAGAACAGCAACAGAGTATTTTACACATTTACATCGTCATACTGTATTTGTGCAATGAACATCTGTGTCGATGTGTGTGTATAACAACCAAACATATTCGATCAGTGCTATTTTTTTTTCTCTGGATAAAAGAAATGTGACACATTAGGTGACAGCCAAAGAAAAAGGATTAAGTGCAATAGCGGTTTCCAGCCGGCATTGTTTAAGGGAAGCCTGACCAGAGCTTGTTAAGCGTCTCAGCTGTTGGCCATTTCTCATATTAGACATTAGTTGAGCCGAGGGTGCATTGTTGATATCAGACTGGGGCTGGTGTGACCCACAGCCTCTGCCCCTTCCTCAACCCTCATTTCACTCCCAGAGTCTTTCAGAACCGCACATCAAAGGCCTCACCTGCACAGCAAGGGAGGGAGGAAGGCGAAGCGAAGGAAAAAGAGATCTGTGTTGGTGGAAAAGGGAGTACATGCAAGAGCTGACCAAGTGTTTGCAAAATGTGACCCCCCCCCCCCCACACACACACACACACCCCATAAACTGGAGAAGCACATGGCTGACTGCTGCTCTCTGTGCACACACTGGAGGAGGAGGGTCCTTCGGGTCTGTGTCCATTTGCAGTGAGCCTCATCCAGCATTATATTAGCTGTGCACCCTCACCCCCCCACCATGACTTTTTCTTGCTCCCCCACAGCAGAGAATAAACACTGCTCTACCCTAAACTCACAGCGGCTCCTCCCTGCTAACTCTCTTTCTCTCCCCCTGCTCCTCTAAGTTGTTGCTTTGGAAAAACTGCTTTGCGTCACATGGCAAAAAAAGTACAACAGAAAAGATTAACAAACAAGAGATCAATTAAGTACCACAATATTTTTCATCTCCATATATTAAAGCATGCACTTTTTTTTTTGACCCAAGCAGGAAATATTGCACCAACAACATAAACATACTGTTTTCATGGCAGTGGTATGAGCTATTCAACCAATGAAATTGTCAGTAGGTAAGAAAAAATAATCAGTGCATTAAAATACAGAGTGCATTTGTTTTTACATACTTTCTGACACAATAGAATCTATCGATTTACTAAATCTGTCTTCTCTCTGCATGTTGTCTCACAGTGAGATCATTCAAATACATCCTTTTACTCTCACCCTGTGAGCAGCTTGTATCCCTCTTCATCTCATATCTTTATACCCAGCGATTAAGCCTCAAATATTTTGTTTTTTCCCCTCTGTTCTTTTTTTCCTTAATGTTCCCCAAAGCTACATGGGAAAGACATTGTTTATGATGGAAGAGAATCCTGGACAGAGGCTGGAGACATGGGTGGGGAGAGGGGCAACCTTCCAAAAGACACTCGCTGGTAATTTTTATGCCCAGCTCTTTATTTTCCTTGGAGTCCAAGGCCTCTGTTGCTATTTCAACCACAAGATTTAAATCTGGTAAGCTACGAGGAGCTCTGGGTTTAACTTGAGCCCAGAAAACGAATCAGAACTGTGCCTTTTACAGCACAACAATGCACGATTAAGCCCAGCAGTCCTGCAGCTGTCCAGTGCTAAATTACAATGGTCATAAAACCAGATGTTTACAGTGCCCAAAAGCTATGACACTAACTGCACATGATGAAGCATCCTGTATTATTTTGGACACTCTTTCACTTCCTTTTTTTTTTTTTGAAAATATTTTTCTCTCGGTTATCGCAGCAATACTGTAAAAGCATTGTGAAATCTATCACCCAAATCACTCTGGGGAGATTCTTGCACAAGTCATTCAACACCCCTGACCTGATCACTTTTGCCTGCATGACTGCCAAATATGTGCATATGTGTGTGGGTGTGTGTTGGGGTGTGTCAACATGCCTCTGGCTACAGATGTCATGTTTAAGTGAGGATTTTTAACTAATCTCTGCATTTAAGGGGAAGTTATATTATTGAGCCAATTGTTATGTTTTGTGGTTATCAAGTGGGCTGTTACTGAAAACTGCTAATAAGCTTGGATTGGCTAATTTTTGGAGAAAGGAAAATATCCTTCACATTTAAACAGGCCTACAAATCATAGGCCTGTGTTTGAACGCAACATCTCAATGCTGTGTGCCAGGCAGGTCAGCGAACAATGAAAACCTGTTTCGGGTGTTTGTTTAGGGAGAGATAGTGCTGCAAATCTCTGTGACATCCATATGTTTAAGATAAGGCATATGGATGGAGCCTGTGTGTGTGTATGTTTGTGTGTGCGCATATCGGGGACAATACGTTACAGTGTGCCTCATATTCCTTGTACAATAAAGCCAGTTTCACTGCTACAACTATTTTCACGTGTTTTTAGTTGCACAATGCATGCACATTTCTTTCTTTTTTTCATTAATATATATATTAAAGTGTGTTCTTCTGAGGTTGTAATTAACAACACATACTCTTTAGAGTAAAGAATTTTCATATAAAAATAAAGATATAATGGAAAATGATGCACAAACAGGTGAGTAAAGTGAGTGAAACAGCAGATTGAAGATGTGTATCCCAGTTTTTTCTTTTTTCTTGATTTTTTTTTGTTCAAATGAATTTAGTCCATATTTGGGCTGGACTAGGCTTAGGCTGGTTCTTAAGTACAGACCAATCAAGGGAAGTCTGAACCTGGATAAAGACCCTGTTTGTACCTGATTTCAACACAAAATGGATCCTCATGTTGTTTGACTATTGAGGGCCTTGTGTCTATGTACAGCAACCTGTTGTCCTGTGAACAGGAAGATTTCCAGACTCTATACCAGTGGGTTCTGAGGCCTTTTGCCTGTCAGCCAGCTACAGGCCTGTGACATACATCTCCATGCCATCATTGAAAGTAAAGATGGTGGTAGTGCTGTTGCCCCCTTGCTTCACATCACTGATGGTCTCATAGAAGTTTTCCCCACCAGGCAGGCCTCTAACAGGAAGGGAGCTTGGTCCTGAGGCTTGAGGTGCTGCTGGTGCTGCCTGCTGCTGCTGCTGCTGCTGTTGCTGTTGCTGTTGCTGCTGCTGCGGCTGCTGCTGCTGCTGCGGCGTCTGTTTCTTTCTCTTCAGAGTGGCACTACCCCCAGCTGTGCTGTTATTGGTTCCCCCTTGCTCACGTTTCCGGTGTGGGTCGATAGTCGCGTACGCAGGGTCTGACTCGGCTACTGGGGAGGACCAGGACCTGTCTCCTACAGGCTCATAGCAGGGTTCCTCCTGGGATCGTGCTTGGCACTGGACTCCTCTACCTCGGCCCCGAGAACCCATGTTTCCTCTCTCCCCACCAAAGGATCGTGGGAGGGTCTTGGCTCCATTGTGTTCCATGGGTTTCTTTTTCTGGGTTTTACATACGATGGAGTAGGTGTCTGCAATCTGAGGACACACAAAGACATTATCTGTTAATAACACTGAACTAAACCACAACTCTGTCCTGTAGTCTATTGGTGACAGCTCCTTAAATAGATGGTTGGTGAGAGTCCATAACCATAACTGTGCTGGGATTTAAACAGTCACCTCTTTGTGAATTTTATGAATTTTTCAACAAGTATTTCCTATATTTTTGTAATTGTCTGTTTCTGTCCACTTCTGTATAAAGGTACAGTTTGTGAACAAAAAAGTGAATAGTCGTGCGCACCTGGACTGTGTGTATATATATATATGCAACAGTTTGTATTGACAGAGCTGTGTGCTGTAACCTGACCTATTTTTACAGGGCAGGATAAGAAAGAGTAAACTCTGTTATCAGTCCGTTAAGTTCTAGGCCGGGCGACAGCATTAACTTTGCAGTGGATGAACCTGTTAAAATTTCACCACAACTGCTTTGGCAACACAACAGTGTGAAAGATGTGGATCACAGCCAACATGCAAAAAGAAAAAAGAAAAAAAGGTTTGCACTCATTGATGGACTTTGCTCACATCTTATTTGCTTATGTACATGTTTTTTTCCCAGTGCTCTGCATATGTGTGCACACAAAATATGATTGCATATGCAGTACGAGTGAGCTTACAGTGAAACAGAGAAAAATCTGATATCTAGGACTCAAAACCTAAGGGCATGTGTGAGGTCTTATGCAATTTTGACACAGAAATACCAGAGGTCACAACACTGGTTTATCAGAATTCCCCACAATAGAAGCATAAGAGCAAAGGATTGTGGGACATGGTCTTGTTTACCTTCCGTCTTCACACCCAGACCAGCAGCTCTACTGGCCCTGAGAAACACTGGTTATGCAAACTCTGTCCACCCCCTCCACACACACACACACACACACACACACACACACACGCACACACACACACACACACACACACACACACACACACACAC
>JAVDPK010001285.1:11002-22452 GCA_034780415.1 Cichlasoma orientale | reverse complement strand
ACACACACACACACACACACACACACACACACACACACACACACACACACACACACACACACACACACAGCTGGGCAGCCTGCCAAGCTCTTACATAATCCATCTTTCCACTACTTACTCGCTATTAGTGTGCTGCGCAGCAAAGTGCAAAGGAGGGAAAGAGTCACACATGCACAAATATGCTCATACACACACTCATAGATCCACACACTATCAACAATTTAAGCACAGCTTAAAGGTGCAAGTCAACAGCAAGCCTGACAAACAGAGTCAACAAAAACCTTTTTAAACAACCCTATCAATCTCCGCTAAAAACACAGTAATAACTGTACACGTGTACATGAAATGTGTGTTTGAAATGGTCTGATGTCACTCTGTTTCTCTATTATAGCTGCTTTAGTTTTTATAAACACACCCCACATTCAACCATTTCATGTGAATAAAACAAAAAAAAAAAAAAGAAGATAAAATACAAATAAAACACTGAACAGTAAAAACACAAGTACTGATGTTAGTGAGGTGGTAGATTTTATCTAATGCTGTTTCAATCCCTGTAGCGGTCTAAGAATTCCAAGCCTCAAGGCCGACTATTGTTTGTTTGTGGACAGTGCCCTCTGGTGGTAAACAGACAGCCTAACAGTTTAGAGAAGTGGGTGGCCAGTCAGGTATTATGATGGGTTAAGTTAATAGAGAGCATATTGATCCAATAATTCCCGTACCTTTGGGAAGGAGTGCAGGTGAAATGGCTCCAGCGGTTTCCGTGGAAACTCTTGACTGCGATGTAGTGGAGGAGGACCAGCGGAGGGTGAATCACTCACGCTGGATTGGCTGTCTGACTGGCTGTCGGCCCCATTGTTTTCCTTCCTGTTTAACTTGTCAACCTTGAGGTTTTGAATCACCATTGAAAACATTACATGCAACGCTTTGATGATAGTAATAAAAAAAATAACAACAGATGCTTTTAACAAATCTTTGCGCCGTGTAAAAGATTGAACTGAAACAAAACTTCTCCACTTATTACACCAATTTTAACACTTCGCATTATCCCAGCCTTGACAAATATTGGTAGGAATATCTACAAAGTACTTAAAATTATATTAGACTGTAATCTAATTGCAATGAGTTTTAGTTATTTCCTTATTTGCAACCCCTCGACTACGACGCAATACTCTAACCACAACTGCTCATATCGCAAGAACCTGCCTGATTTTCCTGACTGATTACTGTCATGCAAACACATCCTTCTGTAGAGATAACATCATGTACCATGAGACAAGCATCACCTATCACCCAAGAACCCACAGTAAACACATTAATACAACTTTTTTTCCCATTTGTTGTGTTATATAACAAGACTCATGCAGAGTACAGCTGATTTTGCGTACTTTTTCTTTTCTTTTCTTTTTTTTTACCTCAGATTGAGCTTGTTGGAACTTTTAATGTGAATGCAGGTGAATGAATAGGATTCACTTGCTTATCCTAAACTAGCTTTGAATAAAATATGCTAAATCAAACCCCTCCTTTTCCTGCTTTTATGACGGAAGCGCCACCGCTTTTATTTAAAGTTACCACACCTGCACCTTAAAACATTGATAAAAATAATAAGTAATTACCTTTCTAAACTTTCGTATAGAAGCATACTCAGCTGCTGATGGATCTTGAACGGCCAGGGAATTGACAGAAGAGAGAGGTGACCTGTTGACCCCACTTGCCCCATTACCTCTTCCTGTCATTGGTCCATTAATGGTGCCATTCCCTCTGGCACCCTGGAGACAAAAAAAACAAAACAAATAGACAAAAAGAAAACATGGAGAAACAGGTTTTTTGCTGTATGACAAAACATCTAAGTATGTACCAAATTTATTGCTGTCATATCCAAAACCACACAACATCCCCATGCAAGCACCCTAAATTACAGCTGCAGATCTTCTACTTTAAGGGTTACATAAACAAGTAGCTCTAATTTTTACAATTAATATTTAAAATGCATGTACGTACGTTCCCGTTTCCATTACGAGCTCCGCTGGCATGAGCAGAGGGGCTTTGAGGAGCCCTGACTGTAGCTGCAGCGTTGGCTGATGTGGTTGGCGGGGCAGAGGCTACCTTGGGGCCTTCCCGCACACCTACACTTTCATACAGGCCATCATCCAAGTAGTGGGTAGGGGTGGGGTTATTGCGCAGGCCCACCTCGGTGTAGGTGTGGTCTCTGGCTTCCCCTCCTCCTCCGCCTCCCCCTTCCCCTCCTGTTTCCCCTTCTCCTCCCTGGCCAGATCTTTGTGGACTGTTGGGGATCTGGGGGAGCTGGCGGCCATGGGAGGGCCTCAGGTCTGTCTGGGAGCGGCGACTGTGGAGGAGCAGGAGGTCCATACTGGCTGGACGGCTCTTACTAACAGCTGCCCAAAGAGAAGGGTGAGGGAGAAGAGGAAGGAGATGGTTGGCTCAGGACCGAAACAGTGTAGTGTAGTGTGTGAAACGGCTTATAGTACTATATCATTTATTGTCACTTAAGAGCTGTTAGCCACCACTTACAGTTTCCATTGCAGGGAAAGCGATTGATCTCATGGAGCCTGGTGTCAGATTTACTCATGGAGTTGAGTTTCGGATGGCGAAGGGTACCCTGCTGTCGCGTGCATATGGACTTGTTAATACAGATGTCAAACATGCAAACATATGCATCTGCATCTGTACTTGGCTTAGAAGAAAAAGAGAGGTGGTTGATGAAGGGAGGAAAGGAAGAAGGGAGAAAAAAAAAGAGCGTAAAATGAAGGCATGTCTCACCATATTTACAGATGTCCCTTTCTCTCCGGCCGGAGGGTGCTTGCTCTTGCTTTTCCTGACACAAAATCAAAGTGAAGAAGGTCAACGGAAGCCAGTGGACAGAGAGAGAATGTACACATATACACACACTCAGAGCAGATAGATACTATCAGCATCCGACTCTGGTTAGGGCATAAAAGTCCTCGGTTGATAACAAGAGCTCAGTCAAACAGTGAATGAGCGTGACTCAGGTTTTTGCCAAAGTGGAGAATGACCTTCACTGCATTTTCTTTTTTCAAGATAAGACTGAGCAAACTCACAATTATTAATATGCAGTTTGCTTCATGCCAATTCTCTTTGCGATTTCACTTTACTTTCCTCTAGTATTAGCCTTCTGAAACAAATGTATGTAGTGTACACCTCACTGTGGATCCCTGGAGCCTGTAGCTATAGGAAACAGTTGATATGGTTGAGAGCGTGACGAGAAGACAAAAGCTCCTCAGTGCAGGTGTGAGTGTGACAACAGTTCTACCCCCATCTCTGAGATCTGAGCCCTTACTGCTGTGCTGCAAAACACAGTGCTGCAAACAGGTGCAGAAACCATACACTACAGCTTCTTATTATGCAAGTCGCTGAAAATAAATCTGAATATAAAAGGTACCATGGGAAGTTGTGGCAGATCCATGTCACTGGAGCTAGATATTATCTCCTCTAGTAAGCTGGAAATCTTTTGTGCAAACATATGGCCATAATTGCCCAAGGAAACCACAGGAAGAGAGCTCCCCTTGGAGATTTTCATAATAACATGGCATGGTGGGGGGTTTAAGGTAAAAATGAAATGAAGGCACAAAGTCACACGAGTCAGATCTACTGTAATCCTCGGAATTTAAAAGTTCTGTGGTGCATTTTAAACAAATCAGGAGCATATATTTCCCTTATATTTTAAAAATACTGCAGTTATATTTTCATAGCATAAGCTAGGCTTTCTCCACATGCTTATCTTTGTATACCATGGCAACAAAGCCACAGTGCCTCTGATTGGTCTCTGAGGGCTCTGCAAAAAAGTCATAGGCTGTTCCATTGCTCTTGTCTGGCTCAGAGTCTAATCCTTTGTAAACCATGGGGTGTCCCATTGCTTTTGCCTGCTGAGTAGTTTGCTGGAGAGGGATGACGTGAGGCTGCTCTGGCTCTGGCCTGCCTCGTCAGTGTCCTGTAAACATCATTTCATCTGATCCGACACTCGCAGCCATTAACATTCATTACTGCCACTCTGCTCAAAGCAGGGGATAAATGAGAGGGAGAGGAAGGATGGAGTGAAAAGAAAGGAGGGAGGAGAAGAGTTCAGAAGAAGCGGAGACACATAAAAGAAAGAGGGGATGATGAGAGTAATTTGGGAGGGAACTAAAGCAGAAGCTGAAAGATGATAAAACTGTAGCTGCTCAGTATTTTATTCCTCACCCTACTTATACCACATTTCACATCACGTGACCACCAATCTTACCTTTGGCAGCCAACACAGACAAGGACAATCAGGATGGTGACCACAAAGGCAGACGCTGCTGCAATGGCTCCCAGGAGAAGCAGGTTTTGGTAGGTAAGATTTTCATTATTTCCTTGTCTTTCCATGACACCCACTCCGTCTTGCACACTTCCTTACTCAAGCTTAAACTCTGCCACTCTGACCGTCTGCTGAGGAAAACCTGCAGAGATACAGGAGAAGGATAAAGAAAGCCATCCAACATATGAGTGACATGAGAGATAAGAAAGTAAAGAGATGCTGCCTAGAACACGGTGAAAAATGTGCGTGCGCGAGCGCATGTGTGAGTGTGTGCGCACGTGTTTGTGTGTGTTCTTGGTTTGCCTCTGGCTTTTTGTCACTGTCTCATTCTGACATATCAGTTTCTATTTTTGACTCACTGGAATAATGCACAGAAAATAGAACACCTTACAAGGCAGCGACTATGAGCACGCCAAAAATGGTTTCATCACATTCTTTCTTTCTGCTGTTAAAAAAAGATCAAATGATACCGTAACATTCATCTGACTAGCCAGAGAGATTCTTGTGTTAGTTTAACAGGAAAAACCAACTGAGCTCCCAAGAGTATGGCCTCACTGACGGAAGGACCAGGCTCTCTGCTGCTACACTTCATTTGCCTGCAGAGCACTTTTTTCTCATATTGCAAGTGCCTCAAACACTGACAAACAAAATTTTCCATTTTTAAACTGCGGCGCATAAAGCAGTAACTGATGTGCGACATACAATATATATGCTTGCACTGAAGATCTTTAACTTTTAGTGCAGCACACTGCCGCATTGGTTCATTTCAAGCCAAAGATTTTAAGTCTTTGTCCAGCCCTGTTAAGTTATTGTTTATATAAATAAGACTTAGGTTTTAGTTACTACTGGACAACCTAATTCATAAAAACAGCATCATACTATTTAAACTTAATGTCTTACTTAATGAAAACTGTTAGAAGTGTTCACAGATGCTAGAAAACACTAACATAACCAATGCTATATGATCAGCACAGCTAACATACACACACTGGCATCATGTTTTTATGTTTTAATATTGGCTATTTGCCGATATATTGATATTGGCATTTGTAACGGCCGATAAATGAAAATTAAAAAACTAGAGAAGAGACGGGCGAAACACTCTTCAACCGTGTTATGAGTGTTGATGTTGCATAGTTTGTCCACAACCACAACAACCAGCTGATGTGAGAGGAGCTGGGCAGAGTATAAACGAGTAATCCATAATTTATCATTTATCATGACAAGAAAAAAAGATTTCTAAACTGCATTGTCATAATATATTATATTATTATATATATTTGTTTTGTGTGTTTGAAAGAAAAATAATATATTGGCCGATATATCAGATTTTTAAACCACCAAATATCTGTGCTGGCATTGGTTTTAAAAATCCTATATCGGTTGGGCGCTACTTTTAATTATATGGTGTCATCACTTGATTATGGTACTTATACCTTATTCTATATTATTTCTTTTACCCTTTAATTTTAATGGGCCACAATATAGCTATGGTTACTAGTTAGTCAACAGAGCTATCGGTGTTAATATTTAACAAGAACTAAGGTAGGTAAGTTACGTGAACATCTAAGTATAAACTCGCAAAAAGCTGTTTGATCTAGCTCCGATACCTGAACTAAAGGGAGCAAATATGTTCAAAATTACTCACTTATCAGCACAAGTTATTTGGAATAAGGCACAGACGCACGCAGGCACACACTATATGCTTTGCATTCTTCTAGAAACACAATGGCAGCCATGTGGTTAAGGATTGCATCCAAGTGACAAAGCAAACAGTGCACAGAAAGAGGTCATGGCAGGCTGTAAACAGCTGTACATAATGTGTGTGTGTGAGAGAGATTCTGGAACATACCACCACAGGATCTGGCTCTGGCTTTCTGTTTCTTGGAGATAAAACTACATCTTTTCCATGTCCTCTTTATTTTGTCTGTCTCTCTCTCTCTCTCTCTCTCTCTCTAGATCTCCTCTCCTCTCTCTCTCTTTCTCTATCTGTCTGTCTGCATAACCCTGCAGATATGTGAGGCGATGCACAGCGAATGAATTAGCAGAGCAGAGGCCTCAGACAGCCCTTTATGGAATAGACAGACAGGCAGAGTACATCACATTGGAGAGCGGTGGAAAAAAAAAAGAGGAAGAAAATGAATGAAGGGAAACGGTAAGAGAGAAGTGGTCAGACACAGGAGCAAATGAGTGGAGATGAAAGGGGAGAATGGTGGAAGATATGCAAGAAAATGGGGGGAAGACTGGGAAAGAGGGGAGCGCACTTCAAATGCGAAGGAGGAACGAGGAGGGAAGGGTGCAATAAACAGTGGGGGAGGGAAGAGAGAAAAGAGAGTGATGAGACTAGGAAGATGAGGACAGCAGAGAAATGCCGTGGAAGCCTGAGAGAATGTGCGATCGGGGGGGGGGGGCAGAGAGGGAGAAAAAGGAGGCGATGAGAAGGAGGTCATCAGCGGTCTGTTTCTGCCTGCATTTTGTCAGCCCCCTTCTGAAATATTCAGAGGAGAAACACACACAAGGGGTGCGTTTCTGAACTGCCAGCGAACACAATGCAAGACGGGAGCACATGTCTAGCAGCATACTTAACAGTATGTGAAGCTCACAAGTGGTGAACAAGCCTCAGAAGGAGGAGGAGAGGCAGTTCCTGCACGACGCACAACGCCCCTGCAGCACGCTCAGCGCTGACACACAGTTAGGGTGCAAGAATGTTTATTCCAGCATCTGTCTTCATTTCAGAACATTACATGTAAAATGATGACAGTGATAATAACAGCATATTGAGAAAGATGACAATGGTGGTGAGAGCCCTATCGAGGCCCGCTGCTGGTGATTATAATACAGATGTCAGTGATGATGATGAAAGGTGCAGTTACTAATACTAATGGTGATGGTAGTGATGATAATGAGGTCAAAGTGAGAGTTACATAGACACACGGAGGTGCGGATGCAAGCAGCAGAACTGGCAGAGCAGCAAGCAGGATGCAGCGGTGCAGCACAACCACAGGGTGGAAGATTTCCTCTGTGTGTCTCTGAGATCAAATGCACACACATACATGCGCACATGCACGCACGCAGAACATAAAGCAATTTGTGTGTTACAAATCAAACCCCAGTCTTTGGATTACACAATCACTTTGCAATGAAAAGTCAAATCGACACACTATTTAACCCTCAAGTGTACGAACGGGGTCTGGCAGACCGTGCAGCCTTGCGATTTTGCTATCTCTGCTTAACTAAAAGCTAATTATAGATTCTACTTTTAGTTGCTTAAAATAGATTGTTGAAAAAAAAAAAAAAAAAACATCAGTAGGTTTTTCAGGTGCACGGAAAACTGTTTCAGAGACAAGCGGAGGCAAAGTATGTTGAGCTCTTGGTTTTAACCGAAAACCATTTAGAAATGTATCACTCAGTTTTATCCCTTTAATTAGATATTTAAAAAAAAAAATCATTATCAACAAGCTATTTCGCGAACAATGCTTTTTACTATGACCCTCCCTCACTGGGATCTCTTGAATTGCAGCACTACATCAAAAGTGGGCCTTTTTTTTTAAGTTTAAAAATAAGCGTAACCTGATTCACTTGCATATCTGAGATGACATTTACATTTCTATTTAAATTGTAGATTGCATCATGAATTGTTATACTGTACATTTTTAATCCCTTTCAGCAGCCAAGAGTTGTTGCTCCAGCTTCCTGTGACGGGTAGCTTTAACCCTTCATCAGGCAAGGAACCATATACGGCAACTTCAGCGGACATCAGAATTGGCCTCCCCATGAAGGTGTAGAACACATTAGGACTGAGGACAGTAGTTCTCACTAGTACAGTGGATGTTGCCAAAGGTTTCTTTTGCAGCTGTCTCCTCAGCTCTTTTACAGAACGAGGGAGAGTGTTGCTGTGCCAATCTAGTGCCAGAGAATAGCACAACCTGCACTTGGGTTTATACACATGCTTAATTCAGTACTGATGAAAGAGCTTAAAGAGTTGTCACATTGCAGCAACTTCACCAACTACTCTCAAACAGCTGCCTGTGACTGGACAGGACTGCATTTTGATGTGTGTGTTATATATCAGTAAGGAAGAATAAATAAATGGTCTTTAAGTCTGTGTTTTTTCTTATATATTTTTTATATATGCTTTTTGGAAAAAGCTTTACCATAAAAGGGCAAGGAATCATATCAATGACCCTGCAACATAAAAATAAAAAATTTAGGAAAAAAAGTTACACAAGTAGGGCAATAATAGCAGTATATATTTTTATGTGCTCATATTGCGATATTGCATGGCATTGCAAATTAGCAATGGCGTGCATTTATGTTCCCTGGTGCGCACAACGATGAAACAAGCCCGGGTATGTCTGACAGCGAGAGCCGCATGTCACCCTCCGATGATGATTTAATACCTAAAAAGGGAGCTACTTCAACACCCTCAAACAAACCACAGTACTAAAAAAAAAAAAAACTGTTCCCGGTGAAGATGGAAACAAAAAACGTGTTTCACCACTTGAGGCAAAAACCCCACTGAGTACAACCAGACTCTGAAGGAGGAGATACTAGCAGTCGGTGATGTGCGAGCCAAAAGTAAACAAATGGTTCAGCTGAGCACTCCACATGATGCAGTTACACGGTGGAAGCAGCTGGTTAAAAGCTCATCCGAGGTCAAAAATATTTTTCAGTTTTATTACCTGACAATATTGTGCAGGCTCCCGAAGAGCTGCAAGGTTAAGTCACTTCAGTTACCGTTAAACTAAAGTGTTTTACTTTTATTTAAAAATTTAGAGGGAACACAGTAGCCAGGCAACCTTTGCGTTGACATTTGACTTGTGCTGTGTCAGTGGAAATAATGCTGCGTCTATAGCGCTGCTGCTGCTGCCACCTTTTTTCACCTTGTAGCTTCATACTCTGAATTAGGTGGTGTGTCATCAATGACAGTAGCTCACTGGAAGAGAAAACTGGGAAATGCCCTTCATTTATTTACACTCATAAATGCTGCTGCCTCCAAGCTGCAAGCATCAATAAAATTACATTTAGTGCTTTTTTCCCCCTATATCATCAGAAATATCATTATTGTAAATTTTCTTTCTATTTCTCTAAGATTGAAATTTTAAATTTCCAACTATTCCAATGAGTTCCTATAAAAGGGTTAAGTGAAAGAGCAGAAGAGCTGAATAGAAATGACTTCAACACCAAAAGAGGCGAATGCTGCACAGAGCATAAACTGGACGGCTTTGGGGAGTCTGAGTATATATTAAGTATATTAAGGTTAACCTCAGCATTTCAACAGTGATTCCCTGCAGTCATCCAAAATTAAAGAAATCTGTGCAGCTGCTCTTCTTATTCTTGTGTCCTAGAAGGTTTCTCTCATAACAGCTCACATAATTTTACTTACATTTCTTAGTTTTTGATTTCACAAGCTTCACAAAAGAGAATTTCTTGGAGCATCGCTGTGAACAGAACACCAAACGGTTTCAAATTAGATATTGGAACTGAATAATAATGACAATAAACAAACTAACACCGCAGTGCAGTGAATGTTTCAGCTTCTTTAGGTTGATTTTAAATGTGCTTATGTAAAAATATAGTTACAATCAGGAAATATATGATCAGAGTTTTGAAACTCTTGAATCATTAAACCTCAGCAGGTGCATTTCCATCTAAAAGTGTGACATTAAAAGCTGACCGGTAAAGCTGGAAGATATCTGAAAAATCGAAGAATATCTCGTAAAATGTTTTTACACGCCGGTGTAACAATAAGAGCCAAATTCAACAACATGCAAGTACTTTATTTGCAGATGACAAAATTAATGTTTCCATCCTTTTCCACTGTTTCTAGTTTGGCTGCTCCTTTCTTTGTTGCACCGCTTCCGCGAAGTTTTATAAGATTTGTGTCACCAGTTGTTTATCTCAGTGTACTTTAAATAATCGCATAATAGTAGTGGGTGAAAACAAACATTCCTTCACAATTTCTGTTGCATTTTTCCTAAAATATACTTCAGATTTGGCCACTTTGTTTCCAGAAGCTAAACAAGGAGACTTGTTTTAGTTGGCATAACTTTCAACTTAATTTAAAAATAGTTGCAATAAAAACCGATGACAGCGTCTACAATGACAGGTCGCTGTTGAACATTTCTAAATTTTCGAAACTTCGAGCGGCACAAATAACCTTTTCAGAGATGGATATCTCAAAACCTCAGCATGTAAAACTGAAACTACCTACATTGGTAGACAGACCTGTAGGTGAGTTCAAAAAAATCCCTTCAATTTACACTGGCCACTGTCTCTTGTATCTCCAAGCTCAGTGAACTTATCACATACAGACTTCCCCAAACCCCACCCTTCCCTCTTCACCCTGGATTAACAAGCATTCATGCAATTTTCGTAAATGTAGCCAGACAACGCTGATATGCCCCTGCCATGATCCTGAGCACAGCTTTCAGCCTCTGTCATCACATTAGGACAAATCCAACTAAGTGATTATTATCAACAGCAACAATGGAGTTCTGAGATATGAAGATTGCTGCGTGAGTGTGTGGATGTGTGGGAATGAGGGTGTGTGCAGCGCTGCTCTTTCTTTTCAACCAAGACGTCAGTTACAGGCCGCCAGCCTTCATCGGGTGATATGACATTTTTTCACTTAGATCACCTCCACAGCACTGACCTGTAGCTAATATCAACCTGTAAAATTGTCTGTCCTTTTGACTTCCCACCTCCAAATCAATCAATCAATCAATCAATCAATCAATTACGCCATCTGAAGATTGGTCGTTGAAGCACACATAATCTGTGATGGACAGAAATAAATGGCAGAGGGGAGTGTAGAGGACATGTCTTTTGCGGCAAGTTCATCAGAGGCCTGTAGTGCAGCACATTGCAGCCGAAGGGAGATGCGGAATCACATCATGTCCATGGCAATCTGAGGTCCCACGGGACACCACTGCACTGTGCATAACAACACGGACTGATGGGGAGACAGCAGTAAAAAGGGAAACACAAAAAGGCAGGTGGCAGGGAAGGATGTGGGTGCACAGCTTAACCCTCTGACATTTTTGCCATCAGCTAAGCCTCTCTCTCTCTCTCTCACACACACACACACACACACACACACACACACACACACACACACACACACACACACACA
>JAVDPK010001285.1:0-10902 GCA_034780415.1 Cichlasoma orientale | reverse complement strand
ACACACACACACACACACACACACACACACACACACACACACACACACACACACACACACACACACACACAGGACCTTGTTCAGGAACTTGGAAATTCAGTTTGCAATTTAATGCCTATCCCAAAGTGACCTGTTACAAATGGTCACATAGAAGATCAAGTGAATTTAACCTGCCGAGCTTTTGTCCTGGAATAACGTTCTAATCTCATAACCAAGAACAAATATGATTTGGAGTCTGCTAAAAGCTTTTGGAAGCATACTTCCCTTAATGAGCTTAATGAGCAAAAGCATTGAGTGACAAGTGTAGGGTTTTTTGGGGTTTTTTGCCTTCAGAACTGCCTTTATTTTTCATTGCATTGCATAGATTCAACAGGGTCCTGAGAACAATCCTGAATCCTGGTCCGTGTTGACATGATAGCAACACAGTTGCTGTAGATTTCTCAGCTGCATATCCACAATGTGAACTTCCTGTTGCACCACATCCCAAAGGTGCTCTAATAGACTGAAATCTAGTGACTGTGAAGGCCATTTCAGTACACTGAACTAAATGTCATGGTCAAGATGGTCAGAAGATGGGTACACTGTGGTCATAAAAGGATGGACATGGCCAGCAACAATATTTAGATAGACTGTGGCATTTAAACGATGCTCAGTTACCACCAAAAAAAAAAAGTCCTGTCCTACCTAAAGCGGTGACGTTATTCTGCCATTCTCTGGAGAAAAATAACTGATCAAGTCTTTGAACTCCGACTGTCAGAAAGTTCTGATTTTATGGCCATAAGTGAAAAGCTGTTCAGGCGTCTCTGTCTCATCCTTAGTTAAGTTCTAACATCCTGAACATTTACAAAAAAAAAGATCTGTTCTTCTTGGCAGGTGCTGACAGGAAGTGTCTAATAGTCTTAACAGTACATGTAAAGAAAATGTTGAATCTAAATGCACAATCAAGCACCTTTTCCTCCACAGGAGGTGTCCGCTTCTCTTTGTGCCCAGTCTGATGGTGCTCCACTACTATCACTCGTCATCTCAAAGCTGCAGTCCCTTTGTGAACTTGGGCATTCGTATCCGGTTCTCTGGCTCTTGCACAGCTGCTGACAGTTATGTTTTGCCAGCCTGCTGAGTGTGTCTTTCTTCTACAGGCTGTCTATGATTTCTCTCTGTTGACCACCGGATCATCAGTTGGCATATCACCTATCGCCTACGTTACTTTGAGATGTGATTTAAAATGTTAATGTACAAAATATTCAAACAATTTCAAAACCCCTTTAGTCCAGTATTTTAAAAACAATAATACTGTACACATTTAAAAATTTACATCCATGCGCCCACTTTGCTGATGCAGTAATCTGTCTATGAGACGAATGGCCTGCTTTATCCATCCATAAATTCAACCACTGGTATAGTCTTATTTAAAAGGCTTTTTCATTCAGCCCCCTTTTTTTTTTTTTTTTTTTTTTTACTTACAGACCTACATCTGTCATAAAAGTGTTGGAAGTTACTGCCTTCGCTCCCAGGAGTTATTCCTTTTATGTATCTGCAAAGCACGTACTCAATTAGGAAAAAGAGCATTTAAATTTGCTTGGAATCAGCTACAAAAATCCGCTAATTTATTATTATGTTATTCCTGAACTTGACTTCACATGTGCATCTGTGACGACTGTGTGACAACTGCTTATTCTGCTGTTTCCGTAGCTTCAAGACGTTTATAATAGTGTATGTTTCTATATTTCACTCCCTATCTTGTGTAGACATGTATACTTAACTTTGTGTATCGCACTGTGTGTGTATTATTGTGTAACCCACGCTGACTGAGCTGCTGCCCACCTTGACCAGGTGACCTTGACCACCTTGACATGCTCAGTTTGAAATTTCAGATCTCTAAGAATCAGATTTTTCTACTTAAATAAAGATAAAATAATAATCTTGCATTCTTTGGTGATTCATAAGCTGCTAAATAACATTATTTTAAAATTTTGTAACATCTAGTGATGATCTGCATTTATGATTTTCAACAAATTACATGAACCAAAACTCATCACATTACTAACGGACTAACAGTCTTCCTAACACCATTCAAAAGCCCACTCTCTATGCCAGAGCCCTCCATACTTGTCCAAAATCAACAGTGTAGTTTATTTTCTCAGGCTGACAAACATGCCAATTAGTGCTGTTTGAGTACCATTTGCTAAAACCTGCAGAGCCCAGATTACTCAGGAAATTATAGCAACTAATTCATCTTGAAATCCCTTTTAAAAGATTCCTCAGAAAAGGGATGGACTAATGTTTTGTTAGATTTCGTCTTTTCATAGGATTTCCTTTCAGGAAGGAAACTATGGAATAAGGTGAGGCTTATCTTTTAGCCTCAAGGCTGTGATTGGACTAACTATGAATTTATTACATCACACAACACTTGTATTACATCCACACACATCACATTATGTAATTCAAATGTAAATTAATTATATTTTGCACATTAAGACTGCAGTTTGGATATGTTATGCTGATTTAAATATCCCTGTTGTCTGTCTGCCATTATAAATCTTAAGGGCACTTGGTTTAAAATGTTAACTAGGTAAACATTTCTAAAATCCACTCTCTGCTATTCTCTGCAGAGGACAGTTGGCAGCTCTACCTCGGTTGCTGTTGGGTATAAAGAACTGTTTGTTTTATCTGTTCCACACCCGATCGAGTGCCTATGATGTCCTCGAATGGCAACCCTTGTGTTGTTTTATTTTTAGAGTTACACGGGGTTTTGACATTTCAGTTGTTTGCCTCATCCTTTGTCGCATGGCGAAATCTTTCCACCATAATACAACAAAGAAAATCCCAAAGGTTGCTCAACAGATTTCTTTGTTTCTCGGCGTTTCGGAGGGGGGTGGGATGCGTGTTTATTTTAACTGCAGAGTGCAGGATGTGCAGAGCAAATAACATTTACCATAAATGGGGGGGGGGGGGGTTAAATAATAAAGTGTGTTAAATGAAACCATTAGTGTACCTACTGCCTGAAACCCAATGCTGAATGGGAGCATTTACTCTTGATGTATATGTAAATTTTAGAGCTGACAGGAAGTGTGAAATCTTCTGTGTATAAAGAGGCTGTGCAGGTCAAGCTAATAAAAATAGGAGAAATAGACTTGATACAATTTGTTCCGTTCCTGCTTTGTGAGTGCACAGAGGACAGTTCCAGTGAGAGACTACATAAGCTGCAAATACAGTAGAGTGCTGATCCTACAGACTCCGGGAAGGCAAGACCCCATTTTCCTCTCACTTGACTCGACTTAATTAACCAGAATGAGTCAGAAGCAACACTCAGGATTTAAGATTTGTCCTTATGGGATTGGGGATCTCTCTCTCTCCCTCTCTAACTCTCTGTTTATGGTTGACTTCAGTGCTAACTTCCTGCTCATTACTTTAATGATGGTTCTACTGTGAGCTTATGCTCACGAGTGCGGTTTGCTTTTTTAACACTGCAGTTTGGGAATAGCGAGAAATACACATACACACAAACTCATGCATACAGTGACAGAGAATCAAATGAAATCAAACTACTATGCATGCATTATGCATGTGTGTTATAGCACAAACTAGGAGCTGAAAAACTTCCAAAATTCAAGAGTCTTTCGCGCTATGTATCACCAGCCGACTTGCATGTTTTCCGCAGTGCTCTGTGACCATACATGCTCACATTTACTGAGAATAAAAGAGTTAATGACAGAAGGGAAAGTAAATGGGAAGCTGGGTAGAGCGCGTCAAACGTCTTTTTTCTCTTCTGAAGTATCAGCAGAACTCCCTACATAACTGTAATACAGAGAAAGAGTCTGACAGACAGATATATCCAACCCCAGCTCTCTGCTTTTGCTTTAGATGCATTATTCATCTGTGTGCCAATTTGGAGGAACCCTCCCAATTCCCCAGCTGGCAGCAAAAAGACGAGAAGCGAGAGAGAGACAGGCAGACTAGAGAAAAATAAGTCGCAGCGAGAATGTCAGAAAAAAAAAGGAAGACAGAGAAAGAGAGAGAAGAGGGAGAGGAAAACACCAGAACAAAGAATGGGTGAGACAGATGCGGTAAAGCAGGAGCAGGAATGGCTCAATCTCTTAGCTGCAATGTAGTGAAACATCCAAACCGGATTTCGAATGATCCAGGGAGACTTCTCCCTACATGTTTTCATATTCCCAGCTCTGTTTTACTCGTCTGCACGGAGCAGATTAATGACGATTTCCACACTAAAGACTCTTAACCCCTTAGAAAACACAGAGGACGCAAAGAGCAGGGGCATGAGGCTCACTTCTTTTCTTTTTTTTGACTGAAACCAAACTGCACACTATTGCTAAATCCCAGCGTCACACACGCAGCAGTGTAAATGTCAGTGCAAGCATGCTGTCACACATATGCAAACCCTTGCTTAACTGCATGATGACACCAGAAACTCACTTTTTTTTTTTTTCATAGCGTGCTCCATCATCATCTCTTACTACCTTGAGCGTCTTGATAACGCCATCCCTGCATTCCCTCCCAGTAAACCCCATCATGCTGACAGCTGTTGAAGCTATCCATCCTGGGACAGCCTGCCCCAGATTTAACCCTCTCACATCCTTTTTTTTTTCAGGTTTGTTACCTGTAACGGCAAAACACTGTCACATGGACGGGCCAGATTACAGCCCAGCAGAAGATAAAGTGGTCACTCAGAGTAGCACCTCGTCACCATGACGAATGTGGGCGTGCGTGAGGGGGAGGGGAGTGGCAGGCTAACTGTGTGGGGCTGGATCAGTGGGATTGCTGTTTAATCTGCCGCTGTCTCCCCATAACGGAGCACTGAGCGTTCAGATCCAACAGCTGGTTGAGTCCACCCCCCAAGCCTGTGTTACTACAACACTAACACTTATTAAATTTGTCCCACTCTTGACACCTACCCTCATTATATAACCTCACTTTTATACTGTACGGCACACATCTGTGCCATATGTGATATGTAATCTGCCATCTATGTGATCATTCCTACTGTAGCGTTATGAAATAGCATTAACAAATCATGCTCCTGTGGAGGGCGTTGGCTCGTGCTTCTCCGCTGAAGGATCTGTCAAAATGTGGAGCCGCTCTGAGGATTCGCCTGTCAGATTTGGCCTTATTTGTCACTTTGCTGTGATTCTGCTCCCTCAGCTTTGTCATGTCACCATTTCGACTGCTTCAGAAGGCTCCTGGGAGGTGCGCACAGGGAGAATATATGCCAGGCATCGGAGCTGATTTACATCAGGTCAGTCCTTACCGAGACAGATGGAATGCTTAAGCTCTGCACGTAACACTAGTTATGATTATTTAAACAACTACGATAATCTCCAGAGATGCTGTTGCCACAATGAAAGTATAGAAATAGGTCTCGCCCTATATTTAGCAACGACAGTTTACAGAAAAACATGTCATGATGCACTACCATGGAAAAACTGTAAAAATAAATAAATAAATCAACCTTATTTTACAACTAAATACAATGGTGCATCACACACAGTGACTAGACTGACTTGCCTGTAAAATCTAATTTCAGATGAATGAAACACTTTTTTTTATGCATGCATTATATTTTGCTTCCAAGGTGTCAGACTTTCTTATAATTTTTTTAAAGTTGTCTTGAGCAATAGTTCAGATTACTGAAGCAGCGTGGGATCGCCTCAGCAGAGGATGCAACTAAAGGCAGCCAACATTTAAAGAAGAGATTTGAACGTCCTTCTAGAAGCCTGGAGAACTATTCCTGAATGCTGCTTAATAAAAATAACAAGAAAACTTGCCTATGAGAGTTCAGGCTGTGTTGAAGAATAAAGGTGATCATACCAAATACTGATTGTTGCTGTTAGAACTGTACGAAGTCTTTTTTTTTTGTGCCTTAAATACAGTATCTTCATTTATGTTTGGACACGTTTCCCAGTTTCCCAGCAAAATATAAAGAAATGCCGGCTGGCTCGAGACTTTTGCACAGTACTGTAGACTGAATGACTGCAGCTCTTAATCTAACTCACTACATTTACAAGACATTTTTAAGCTTTGAGCTGGTGGTGTGTGATCAAAATGCGGCTCTTGTTCAACATGGACTCAAAACGATCCCCCATTTAAGCCCTCCCTCAAATCACACAGGTCTGAGTGATCAGAGTACCGCGTTGAAGGAGGAGTCCTCTCATTTCTAATTCACAAACATTTGGTAAGTTTTCAGTTGTTAGCTCAGATCTGCAAATGTCACCACCTCAACATCTAATGAAACGCACGTCGAGACATAACGTATCCCTCTAAAATCTTCACACAGCTTTTAAAAAAGCACAACGGTCCCACAAAACCTTATACAGTCAGAAGCACACACATGCACGTGTAGACCCACACGGCAGCACCAGTTCCCAGGTCTCCGGTGGCAAGTGATGTTTTCACACTTATGTGGGGAGATTGCTATTTCTGCACGGAGCCAGATAACTCAATTATTCATCACGGATGCTGGTGCACTCACTTTACCTCTGTTCGGATGGAGGCGGGTGTGTCTTGCTCTGAGTGTGTGTTCCACTCGCTCTTGTCTATGCATGAGTCGGCGTGCGCGCGCATGTGTGCGAAGACCTCCAACAGAAGATGAACTGCTGACATGCCACACCACACAGTGGGAGAGGAAAGAGGCAAGAGGAGAAAAGGAAAAGGAGCTGTCATAAACATGGCAATCAAAGAGATATGAAGCGGGAGGTGAGGATCAAAGAGCAGAAAGAGAAGAGGCAAGGAATTAGTTCTCTTATCTTCTCTCTAAGCCAACCGTGCACCTTCCAATCCTCTACAGCTCAATCAACAGTTACAAAGAAAAAGATTTTTTGAATTACCAGCAAAACTGAAACTCAGCTACCGTAGCGTTCAACCTTTTCTGCACAAGACGGGTTTTTTTTTTTATCCACCTCATGTAGTCCTGCTCCACAGCTGTGGTTATGAAATAAAGCATAGCATTTCAGCCTTTTATTAACAGTGCACCTAATCTTTTTCAGTTTAAACTTAATGGGACAATTACTTTGTTGCTTAGCATCTGACGTGCTTAGCTGTGGTTTAGAGTGGCTCCGGCTAATCTCAAACCTGGAGGGGTTTAAAGCCCAGCTGCATGCCAAACGAGACCTGATTGCTCTGTCAAAACACGCACAGGTTCAGCTGAACCAAAGCTAAACTGCCGCTAAAAAGGGGCGTCTGTGCCACCCGGCGCACTAGAAGCTCATCGTCACGTAGAAAACTCAGAGATGACTTGTCTAATGACTTACAAGCATGCGATGGGGCAGTTAATTGTGTTGCTGCACTGTTACTGGCGTATTTGTGATCTGTACTGTGTTCTATGATGTTTGCACTGCTGCTCATGTTTCCATATTGCTGTACAATTAATCATTACAAGTGCGTGTGTAACGTTACATGTGTCCGTTCTGAACTGTTTCCTATACTGCCTGCATGGGACTTCTTTTTGGTACATACTCTCATCTAAACGCTCGCTGTCAGAATGTTATAATTATGTCTACAATCCTGCAACAACAGAGCAGAAATTCTTGACTGCAAATCCCAGAAACAGTGATTGTCTATACTGAGAGTTAGCCTAGCAAGCCAGGCAGACCCTGTGCAATTATTGATCTTATACAATGTATTCACGTCACGTCTTGAGTGACCTTTCTTAAAGGTCACAACCTGCAAGTTCTCTGCACACACCGTACAAGTCAACCGACCGACCCTTAAATGGGAAAGAATGATTTTGTCACGACTGAATGCTTTTGCATGTTATTATTGGAGTTATATGATAATTGATGCATGGCACGGGCATTTTTTCCCCCCACCAATGAACCATATTAAGCTAGAATCCTTATTTTCTATCTGAAAATATTTGACCTTGTATTGACAGTATATTTAAAAGAGTTGACTCCTTAAATATTGAAATCACATCATTTCATTAGCACATTTCCCAATATGTTTCCTTTCAACCTATCAACACTTTGGTCAGTATTAATAATTTATTAATGAACAGCACTAACAGTAAAACTATGGTGGGATTTGGTCTGATAATGTACACTGTATATGATTATTTCTTTCTAAATTACAGGCATGCCTTTCTCATAGCTTTCTATACCTTTTTATAGTGCTGCCTGTTAAAGAACACCCATAATAACAGATATTTTTTTTTATTGATTAAATATGTGCTTATTGTAAACTTTATGATGTTAAACTGGGTCTACAGCAGGTTTAAGGTGAACCTCAGTTATCTCCACAGGACAGCAACCAGGGTTGGATTAAACCCCAGGTGCAGTTTAAGCCGCAGATTCTGAGGACACGGCAACACACAGTTCTACACAGGTATGAAACCACATGGCTAAGCTGACGATAGAGCAGCATCGTCAACTTTGTCATTATTTCAGTACGCGGCGAAAGGCAAAAAAGAGGGCAGAAGAAAGAAGGGGTGTAATATGTGAATGAGGTAGTCTGGGTGGGTTTAAACTCAGAGGACTAACTGGTCTATTATGAGCAGAGAGCCACTTAACCACAGACTCTAACACAGTAGAGTGTAAAGGTCATGGTTCAGTGTGACTCCACAAACAGCTGCTGAGCGTTGCCCCTTGAGTCCATTTATCACCCGCGACACCATATGGACTTCTTGGAAGACCTGAATAAACCCACTGCATACACTTAGCCGTCGGACACAGACATTATGTCTACATAGGCACAGACATATTGTGCATGTAAACAAAGGCATTTCTGTGTACACTGATAAAACTTTCATGAGTAGCGTGAGCCTGTGTGCATACAACTGCATGGAATGTATATGAGGAAGTGTGTCCTGTATTTGCACATTCTGCACATTTGCTGCATCCCCAGGCATCAGTCTTGACCCTTGTGCCCTCCTCAAATTTTACACCCTTTGGACACCTTCATGGCAAAAAATGTACACACTCTAAAAAACTGCTATTAAATCATCACACATTAATATTTTTCTGCTTTTTTTATTTTTATTTTTTAAATCACCTTCGTGGCCCAAAACGTCCCACTGACTGCCATTATAGCCACATTTTTTAAATCTCACTGCCATTACAGTATAAAACCATGCATTTTGTAATGTCAGCATTTCATTTTGAAAAAAAGTAGTGATATTTTTACTGTATTCCACCAGATTAAACTATTTTCCTATTGTAGGCTGATGCACGAAATTCTTGGATTTTTGCCAATTATATTATGGTGCAGAGCTGTGTGTGTGTGTGAGTGTGTCTGTGTGTGTGTGTGTGTGTGTGTGTTGTAGGCCAAGGCATGAAATTCTTGCATTTTTGCCAGTTATATAATGGAGCTGTGTAACTACCATGGGGGCCCCAAGAGTTTTTTCTTTGTGCGTATGTGTGTGTTTAGTTTAGTTCATTTCCAGCAGCAGACCAGCAGGTCCTGCAGCATGTGACCTGGTGCTCTCTACAAATGCACCTGTTACACTTGGTGCAGGTGGTAGAAGACCTCTTTTTTTGGGCCTGTGAACAGCCAGCACACACCTCTCCTTCTGATTAAGCTGGTGGCAGCAGTGGCAATGGCAGTGTTGGTGGTTTCTGTGAGGGCAGCAGCAGTGGTCTGTAACTCCACACCATGGTGGTTCTGCTTGCTCAGAAGGAGGACCACACCGTGGGATGTAGCTCACTGATGTGGTGGTTGCTGTGAATGCAAACAGAGATGAGAAGACAGCGCTCCCCTTTGTCTGCTTCAGTTTGGGAGGAGGTTCAGACCTGTTTGCCCTGATGGTCCCTACCAGGGCTATTTTCTTCCACAGAAGGCAAAACAATTGTCACGAGTAAGTGTGACACCATTGAGCCCCTCAATCATGTCCAGGATGATGCGCTTTCCCCGGCCCATCTTTGGAGCTCCACCGGTGGCTTTTCCAGTATGTACCTGGCACTTCCAGGCATATGATGTGACAAAGTCTGTGGTGACCCAGATTTTCAGCCCATACTTCTCTGGCTTGCTGGGCATGTACTGCAGCGGCCTCCAAAGGGTACGAACTGCTCATCAACACAGATGTCTTCCCCTGGATTGAACAGGAGTGGGAGGCACTGTTTCCACTTGTCCCAGATATTCCATAAAGCTGAAAGCTTGTCCTCCTTGTGTCAAGAAGGGCAGGTGATTTGGTCATCAAACCAGAGACTGGCCCTTATTATTTGAAATTGTTTGTGGGACATGGTGGCCCTGAAGACTGAACTCCCACTCTGGTCATCTTATTGGCTTCCCTTTGGACCGGTACACACCTGCCAGGATGAGACGTCCCATGTATGCTCGAATCTCTTGGGCATCCGCATCACTCCATCCAGACAATGAATACCTCCAGTGTAGGTTTGCCAGTTTGCAAAATCAGCTGGATCATGTCAAGAGTGATGAAGAGGTCAATAAGGATGCCACATCCTGGATTCTTGATGTGGCCCTGGCCCTGGCATCATGCCGGTGGGTGCCTGAATATAGTGCAGAATCTTGGCATGAGATGGCCCCCAGACTTGCCCGTTCTTTGCTGTCCACTCCCGGTTAGGATGGCTAGGATCCTTAGTGTCCTCTGCGCTTTCACAGAAGTGGAGGATTCTTCATTTTCTTTCTCTTTCTCTGCTCACTAATGAAATGACGCCTCAGCCAAACTGCATGTTCATCTTTGGCTGTGAAAGCAGCCAGGTGCATATACACACCAACAGCTGATTTTATTTTTGAGTACAGCAAAGGCAGGAGGCCATGTTTTTACTCAAGCATCTCTTCAAAGACACATGAAACACATCCCTCAAAGATGACCTTTTGTCACCCCTAAAGTGATCAGTACACACACACACACACACACACACACACACACACACACACACACACACACACACACACACACACACACAAAAAATTACAGAGGGCCCACACGCCACT
>JAVDPK010001284.1:828729-867169 GCA_034780415.1 Cichlasoma orientale | reverse complement strand
GGGGAGGAGGAGGGGGGGGGGGCTAAGCCAGCATTCTCCATCCAGCATTTATTGGAAAACGGTGCGAGTGAAGCTCTGTACTGAAATTAGTTATTGATCTATTCTCTCCCTGAAGCCCATGGGTCTTTCCCACCACACCTGCTCATTCTCTCATAGCCTTCTTTCACCGTGGCTCATTATATCTTTCAACCTCTGGTTCAAACTGCTGTGTGTTTTCACTTGTTTTGTAGTTCCTTTATTCACTTCAGATCATTCTGTCTTAGAGAGAAGGTCTTCCAAAATTCTACAAAGTTTGATGTCGAAAACGATTTATGAGGGCCAACATCTTTAGAGCTACATGTTTTGTAATCTACAAAGTGAAAATAAGTACTTCAAAGCAGGTTAAAACTATAAATCTTTTGTTCCATGCTTGGTATGTGGTCATATTAATTTAAATGTCAATACTTTTGCTGGTTTCTCTCTTAGACTTATCCCCGACACCATCAATTTCATTTTTGACCGAAGAGCACAGAATCATGAAATATCTGATGCAATACAGAAAATGCCATAAAAGGAAATATGTCAAAAACTCATCAAGAAACTGATAAATTCAGTTTCTACAACTAATTTTACTCATATAAATTCCCAAAAGTTACATATAGGACTTCTTTTCTCTGTCTGTGGTCCCTGAGTTCCCAGCCTGCCCTTAACCTTTTCATTAACCACTACGTCACCAGCTGAAAGACATTCCGGTCTATCCGGGGCCTTTTCCTCTGTGGAGCGCAGCCTGTGCAGATCTCCTTGTCTTTCACTAGACAATGTCTAGACACGGGATAATTGCAGACATCACTGAACACTCAGCTGCTGCCTGAAGCCTCATGGGAGTTGAGGTGGACTTTGGAGGGAAATGGCCAGCAGTCAGTGAAGGAGTGGTGGGAGATGGAGTGGTGGTGGGGGGGGGTCCCACACTGTGGACTCACACCCCTGCAGATTGTGTGTTTATGTGTTTTTATTTTAGCCCAGGCATCTACATACTGTGTATATTCAGTGGGTGTGAAGGCAAAGCGTGGATTCAAATGAGTGTGGGAGACAGAAAGAGAGCGCAGACATCGAAACACAGCATTCGTACCCACAGATGTGGTGACTTCATCAGAAAAAAATGCACCCCTTCTTCTCGCTCTGCTAAAGTGCACCGAAATTAATGGCTGTTAACACCAAAATCAATTTGGACACCAACACATTTTTGCAATTATACTGCCTTCCGGACTATGTATTTTATCAAGACTCTTGAATGTGCAGCTCTGGCCTGGCGCTGGGATGATGTGTGCGTGTATTTGCGCACATACGTTATGGAGTCAGAGAGAGAGATGGTTGCAGGCCACAGGGTTCATACCAGGCAGGGACTGATCTCAATGGGGTTTGATTGGATGCAGGACAGCTGAATCCTCTTGGGGCCAAGCCACCTTCTCGGTGCTCCAGGTGCTGGTTCCTACTTTAGAGTGTCACACACTGACGTCCGTGTTCACCATTATGAACAGTTTGATTTACCTTCTATTTCAGAATTGCTACAGATTTCTCCTTTCTTTGCAGCAAACATATTCCAAGAATATGTTTGCTGTGTGCCAGTAGTTTTTATTATTATTATTAAAGCCTTCCCTTATGTTTCATATCTCTTTAGAAAGAAAGTAGCTCAGACAAGTAGCCACACCAGTATTAACACAAAACCTGTTTTGTTCTTTGAGGGAGACTCATTCTGAAAGTGTATCACACCAAAAACTTTCAGCTCCACAATCCCAGCTCCTATTTTAGAAGCGCACCAATCCGCCACCCTCTACATTTCTGCAACAACTGACGCCATTTCACAGAAATTCCAGACAACTGGCGCCTGAGCTCTGCCTCCAAGAAGGGCATGATGAATAGGACACACCCTTGGTATTCTAGTGAATGGTACGATATATGGCACACTGCGGTGTTACAGCCTAGATTCACTGCAGCCTTCAGCTGCTACTTCTTTTCAGTGCCGTTTTTTCCCCCCTGCTTTTCTCCCCCTGCGCGTTTCATGCTGCTCGCCTATTTTTTCAGAAAAAGGCTTCAATCTGAGTGAAATGCACTGAGGCACCAGTAAGGCGAGCTCCAGCTCTTTCCAGCGCTTGGTTCCTGATCCACCTCTTTGTTGTGGTCTATGCATGCCTGCTCCAGTCACATGACTGCGTTTCTATGGCAACTCGGGTTTGAGTAATCATTTGCGTTACGACCTTTATTCCCTTGAGGAAAGGGGAGGGGGAGGTTAGACTGAGCCTGTAGAAAGAGGGAGCAAGAGGGAAGAGAAAAGAAAGGCAGAAGGGGAGCGGCGGAGAGGCACGGGGAAGGAAAATAGAGGGAAAATGTTGCCCTTACTTGCTTATATATTTTATATTGCATCTTACTGCTTACCAGCCTTTTCCTCAGTGTTCAGCAGATGGAAAAACAAGGCAAAAATAAAAAATACTGCCACTAAACACTGGGTTAGTGTGCTTCAGTTTCACCATAATAGCTTTTGTTTTGTGACTCACTGTGACTAGGGCAGAAAAGTGAGTTTGGTTGCAGAGAGGCAGGCATGCATGTTTCATAAGGGCCCACACACACACACACACACACACACACACACACACGCCTCCCCTTCATTTCTTCTCAGAGGAAAGGCAGTACTGTGCCACATGTGCAAGTCTCAGCAGAAACAGATTCTGTATGTTCCTGTTTCTTGCTCTCCCGGCTGCGTTGTCATGGTAACCGAGCTAGTTCACCTCGTCTCTCTCTCTCTCTCTCTCTCTCTCTCTCTCTCCACTGTTGGGTGATTCAACCCATCAGTTGGGTTGTGTCATCTCCTAGATGGAGTTTCTGGCTCCCTCTTCTCCTAAATGGAGTTGCTCAGCTTGTGCTTGAGTTCCAATACGATTCTAGTTTGACAAAAAAAAAGGAATATTTGTGTGGGTATATATCTGTGTGGGTGGGGCCAGTGGGTGGATTTTGTGGGTGTCTTCTACCAGCAGTATTGGAGGCGGTGGTGCTGGTGGTGCTGGTGTGTGGGGGGGGGGTCGATCCAGTATTGACAGGAGGTGGGCTCGACTGGAGGGGGTTGGTGATAGACACTATGGGGGTTGTGCGTTGCTGGTGGTGGAGGTGGTGCTGGCAGCTTCCAGGTGCCTGAGACTGGGTCTGAATATGAATGAGGGGCCCCTGGTTCTCCAGAGATGGCGGCTGGGGAGAGAGCTGCTAAAACCAGAGACCAGTGGAGCCTGGCTGCTGGTTGAGAGGCCCCCACAAGCTGCTGACAGGAGCTGGAGCTAGCCATCACGTTAATTAGCGTTTTTTACTCTTGCAGCAGCGAATAGGGGGAGTGGGTTAGAGAGGGATGTGGGGGTGGTATATGACTCATAGACACAGTATGGTTTATTCATGATGGAGGAAGGGGATGTGTGTGTGCGTGTGAGAGAGAGAAAGAGAGAGAGAGAGAGGAAAGCAACATTTGATTTGCACACAGTCGTGTGTGTGTGTGTGAGTGTGTGTATGTGTGTGTTGCCTTAGTAGATCACTGATTGGCACCAAGCCAAGATATTATTATGTCTTCAATACCAGGCATTCATTGTTATTTTCATTCAGCTTTTTCTATAATTTTACAACGCTGCTCTGAAATGAAGTTCTTTTATTTGAAACCAGATCTTTCTTCTGATACTTTGCGGCGCACAGGCAACAGGAAATTTTACACAACAAACACTTATTTCCGTGTCTACTGTTGCTGAGACTTTATTGATCGTTTTCTGTTGAGGCCTGTCTGAGAAGCATTGGGCTGATGAAATGGTTAGGGGTGCCTCTCTCATGGGTGACCTGACCTTGTCTCCTCCGCCTCAGCCCCCATCAGTGATCCTCAACCCCTTGAGGGATGTACATGATCAATAGATTGGTCTTTTACCCACACCAAGCACCCGGGTCTCCCCCATCCAGCTCAGGCAACACCGAGGAGGAGAGCTGCTGCAATATACGGAACATTCGAGAAGAGTCTGTGAGCTTGCTTCCTACCAGAGAAGGCAATATGAAGCCCAGGTGTTTGTTTGTTTGTGTGCGCATATAAGAGGGTGTAACGGGAGGTTGCATTGCAGATATGCTATTGTCTAATTGTCTCTTCTTATCATTAGTGACAACCATGACCTCTGTTATTGGCATATCTGCATTCTGCCTGCACTGCAGAGCCTCCACCACACTACTCGCAACGTTTTCTCTCCCAAGAGCGGCAGGGCCCATGCCTCATAAATACAAACACAATCTCTCCTACACCTCCTGACTGCAGGACAGGACTCCACACATATCTGCCCATGGAGCGCAGCCCATTTGCATACATATTAAAGTGACGCCTCAGAAAAAAGGAAGAGAGAGAAAGAAGGGGGAAGAGGGAAGGAGTAGAGGGGAGGGAGAGAGCGGGTATATGCAAACAAGGCTTTCATCTAATATGCAAGAACCGGCATTGCTCTGGCATAAATCTGCATCTGAGCTCAGGCAATGCGAGCAGACCCCATTTGACAGTAAATGGGCTGGGGATGGCTGTCAGATTCACAGGGGAGCTGTGTGTTACCGTACAAAGAACAGGGGCGATTGATCAGTATGGCATGTCGCATATAGCAAGAACTACAAGGTTACAATTTTGCATGCAAAGTTAAACTTATAAATGGGATGGGGGGGGGAGGGGGGATTAAAAAATATGGGATGTTTTAATAAAATAGTTTAACATTTGGTGCAATTAATTAAAAACCTACATAAAATATATTAATTACTGAAATTTAGACAGCTGTTTAATCAGATTTTGTTATATTTAAACAGAGCATGGCTACCTTCTTTTGGTAATTTACAGTCTTTTTGCTAAGCTAAGCTAACCATACCAGTTTAAGAGCAATTTACCGATTGTAAGGCTCTTCAGCAAGAAACAAAACACAAATATTCTAATAATCACTGTTGTGTGTTGCCACCCTCAGCTCTTCTGGCATCTATAAAATATGGTACATTGCATTTTGGAATTGCTGAAGTTATTGTCCATGGGTTGGTGCTGGACAGGATAAAAACTGAAGGACACTGATTGGCTGAGACATTGTTCTCCAATGTGAGAGCTGCTCTGTTGTGGTTGATCATTAAGTTTTAAACTGTAACCGACTAAACAGCCAGAAATATCTAATGGCAGGCAGACAAGGAAAGGAGGCACATTTTCACTGCTCAAACACTAGGCTCATCGAAGTCCAGCTCTTTCCCCGTGAGATCCTCCTCTACGTCGAGATGTAGACAGTTGTGTCCCTCCGTGTGACTTTCATTGTGATAAGAGCTATGCTTTTAGAAAAAGAATTTCCCATTATTTTAATACTACATACCTATACACTATTATTTTCAAAGGAAACAAAATCACCTTTTCATGTAACCGACCTGACAGATTTGCTGGTGCATTCTTTAAGATTTTGGTGTGCAAAAAATATGAAGACATTATAAGATTCTTTGTAAATCACATATAGAAGTAGAGCTACAATATCAGATTACCAAAAATAGTAATAATTATCATCATCATTCCACATTTTTATCCTTTTCTTATTTCAGAAAATTTCAGAATTAGACATGCAGTTATTGGGGTTCGGTTAATTGGTGATGCTAAATTGCCCGTAGGTGTGAATGTGAGTGTGAATGGTTGTCTGTCTCTCTGTGTTAGTCCTGGCGACCTGTACAGGGTGTAACCCGCCTCTCGCCCTATGACAGCTGGGATAGGCTCCAGGTTCAGACTGTTTATTGAATTAAAAGAAAATTATTTAAACCATAAACCATTTGTACTTTAAATCAAGGAGGTATTATGACAATTGAAAAATTTCGAAACATATTTGGACAAAAAGGGCAATTAAAAAAAAAAATTAGTCAAGTAACTTGGCCAGGTCCACAACTTTCCCATTTAGCTGCCATACACCTTTCTTTAATACCCAGAGCATCATCAGTTGATTGAAAATCATTCCCAATAATAAATACTATATTAATACAATATTAATAATTTGCAGTGCAATGGTCGGCGGGGAAGCCCCCCCCCCCCCCAACTTAACTTCTTCCAGCACATATGCGCAGGAATATTGGAAAACCTGCTCAGGAATGGCTCAAGGATCATGAAAAAACCTTAAGACATCAACCCATTCTCCAAATCCACCAGAACTCAATCCCATAAGGAATTTACAACCCGTGGTATCCAAATGATCCACTGTCAGTGGATCCATGCCCACACAGAACACAGGTGTTTATGTGTCACGGGATCCCTCCCCAATAATATGCAGGTAGTATTAATGTGTAAAAAAGAAACAAAGACTAAATCTTTACTTTCAGACACAGCCAGGCTTCTCAATCATTTCTAGTGTACTTACTAAGCTAAGCTAAGCTAACCGTCTGTTGGGTATAGGAGCATACATATTTATCATTCAGACTTTAGAGTGGTAGAGATCTTAGATGTGAGTCATGGAAAGGACAAAACACTTGTACACTTGTAAAATGTCAGACTATCCTGTTAAAAAGTATTCCGTATTGCTGTGTGATCACATTAACTTGTACTGAAATATACAGTATTTATTGTCCCAGGGCAGGCAGATCGTGCTCCTGACAGCACGCTTGCACAAGCAGAAGTAGAGCACATGATGGCAGTGCTAAAGCAAAAAAAAAAAAAAAAAAAAGTGCACTGGTGAAACTTTACTTACTGTCTTCAGAAATTGGAGTGCTGCCATGAGCTCTGGGTTTCCCCTAACTCTGTGAGTATTTCATGTTGGACACCCTTGAACTCCCTTTCCTGTTTTCCTGCCTGAGCATGTCGCGCTGAAGCACGCCATTCTGTCTGTACAGGTGATCTTACGCACAGGATATGGAAACTCTGATTGTGTGTGTGTGTGTGTGCTGCTTGAGGTGGCGGTGTGAGGGGGATGGGGGGGGGGGTGAAACAGGATATGTTGGGAATAACACAAAGCACAAAAAGTGTCACATGATCTGAAGCGAAGGGTTGATTTATTTGGCTTCAGAAAGAATCTGTTGCATGTGGTTTGGAGGAGAGAATGTTTTCCTTCTTTGCTCTCAGTGTGCTCAGACACAACACATGGAAACATTTTCTGAGAGGCCATGGGTCTGTGAAAAAAAAAAGAAAGCTCCAGACATTTTATTTCTTCTCCCTCTTTTCATAGCTTTTTCATTCTTTTTTTCTCCCTCAAACTGATTGAATTACATACATCTGTTTGCCACATGTAGAAAAAAACTCCCTAATGAATATTTGTAACGCACTCGATGATCATGATGCGCAATTAGGGGATATATAGAACTGTGAAAAAGTATTTGCCCCTTTCCTGATTTCTTTTTTTTTTTTTGTATATTTGTCACACTTACATACTTTTATTTTAGACAAAGATAACCCGAGTAAATACGAAATGCGGCTTTTAAATGATGATTTTAATTATGAATGGAAAAATATAAACCTACCTGGCCTGAAAATGTAATTGTGCCCCTTCTTGAATCATGAATTAAATGTGATTAACCACATTTTTTGAAAAACTGAGTTCAATTTCACTAGCCACACCCTGGCCTGATTACTGCCACATTACCCGTTGAATCGAGAAATCACTTAAACAGAGCCTCATAGATTTCACAAAGCAACACATCGTGCCACGATCTAAAGAAACCCAAGAACAGATGAGAAACAAAGTCACTGAGAGTTACAGAGCCTTTTTTAAGGCTTTGGGTCTCCAACGAACCACAGTGAGAGCCATTATTCACAAATGGAACAGTGGAGAACCTTTCCAGCCTACCAAAATTACTCCAAGAGCACATCGACGACTCATCCAGGAGGTCCCAGAAGAACCCAGAACAAGATCTGAAGAACTGCAGGGCTCACTTGCCTCAGTTAAGGTCAGAGATCATGAGAGTTCCAAGGAGAAAACCACTGCTGACCAAAAAGAACACAAAGGCTCGTCTCACATTTGCCAAAAAACATCTTGATGATCCCCCAAGACTTTGGGGAAAATATTCTGTGGACTGAACCTTCTGGAAGGTTTGAGTCCCGTTGTATCTGGTGTGAAACTAATACGGCACGTCATAAAAATAAATAAATAAAAAAACATCATACCAACAGTCAAACATGGTCATGGTAGTGTGATGGTCTGGGGCTGCTTTGCTGCTTCAGGACTTGGATGACTTGCAGTAATTGATAGAACCATGAATTCTGCTCTCTAACAGAAAACCCTGAAGGAGAATGTCCGGCCATCACTTCATGCCCTGATGCTCAAGCAGCAGGACAATGGTCCAAAACATACCAGCAAGTCCGCTTCTGAATGGCTAAAAAAAAAAGCACACACACACACGCACAAAATTAAGGTTTTGGAGTGGCCTGCTTAAAGTCCACAGTGATGTGAAAGACTCATTTCCGGTTATCACAAACTCTTGATTGCATTTCTTTCTGCCAAGGGTGGCACCACCAGTTACTAGGCTAAGGGGGCAATTATTTTTTTCATATAAGACCAGGTAGGTTTGGATAGCTTTTTTCTCTGAATAAATGAAACCATCATTATAAACTGCATTTCGTATTTACTCAGGTTATTTTCGTCTAATATTAAAATTTGTTTGATGCTTTGAAACATGAAAAAAAAAAGAAAGAAAAAACAAATCTGGAAAGTTGCAAATACTTTTTCAGAGCACTGTATTAATAATTTGTGTTGGTAAAAATCTACTGTAAGAGTTATGTACCAAGTGATGGGCTCCTCATTGGTTTCACGAAAGTGTGGCAAGGGATTTATATCAATGAACATCCTATTTACAGCCTCTATTTCAGTCTGTAATAAATATACTTCCACTCATATGAGACAGTTGCATGTCTGTTCTATTGTCTGCCATAAATATGCTGGAAGGGTTGGTTAAATATTGATAACACCAATTTTCTGCCTCCCTCCTTACCCCGCACACCTTCTCTCCATCACCACCCTACACACAAACACACGCACACACCCACCCACACACACACACACACACACACACACACACAAAACCCCAAACCCCTCCTTCTTTCTCTCCCTCTATCTCGCGGTTATTTCACCCTCACAGTAACCTTGCTTATGCATATTGCATATGTAAATAAAGCACCCCGCCTCTGAAGTAATTGTGTGCTTCTTCTACAGAGCTGCACATCTCAGCTAAGAGTTTAAGAGGAAGCTCTGTGGAAAGACTGAATTCTCTTTGTTTACTACTTTTCTGTTTGAGCTCATCCACCAGCTCAGCAACTAATCGTTTATCGATAATCAAAGTATTTCAAGCGCAGTCCTACATCTGTTTTAGTTTTTCAAGATTAGTTATGTTATGTTATGTTTTATATATATCTATATATATATATATATATAAAAACACTGGTAAAGCAGATCTAACATTGGTGTGGCGATACAACAAATACTAACCAGAAGTACAAAAATGCTTATCTATGTCTATGTCTTGTTTATGTTTATTGTATTCTTGTCAACTCAGCTCTGCGATAGCTTTTTTTCGTAGTGCATCTGCGCTACCTGACACTGCATAACAGGTATTTATAATATTTTGTCCACACTGTGGGGAAATCTGGAAGAAAAATATCAGACTGTTACTGTTACAGTACAGTGAAACCTAAAGTACAGTTATACTCAAAGTATCAGCAGAGATAATTACAACTACATCAACTTATTGTAAAAACACAAGGTGAACTCACCATATGATTCAGTGCTTTTGTTCTCAGTGGTAAAGTAGAATGCAGCTGTATGGAGTAATAACAAACCACTGATGATAAATAAAAGAGCCTCACAGTGCTACTTTATTATTTGCATATTTCCAGGTATAATTACTGTGTTTGAAAATGTCCCAAACATCAATGTATTTTTTTTCTTTTGCACTTTTGTAATAAATCCAGTAAAAATGAGCAGTTTTCAACTATTTCATCTTAAAATGACATGCCTAGTGCACAACAATGACATTTTATCAACACTAGGTGGTCTAAGTGATCAGTATAAATGAAAGAAAAAAAATACAATGATATTGTACAGTTAGGTGCAAATTTTGTTAGACAAAGACACAATTTTTGCAGTTTTGCCTCTGCACACCAGCACAGTGGATTTTAATTCAAACAATCAAAATGAGATTGAAGTGCAGACTTTCAGCTTTCATTCAGAGGGTTTTACAAAAATTTTGCATTACATGTTTAGTAGTTACGGCCATTTTTATAAACACTCACTCTTATTCAGAGGTTTAAAAATTACTGTTAAACAGACGTTTAAATATAAGCATTGTTTTTAATGCGTAATCCTTTGCATCCTACCTGCTCGAGAGAGTTCTCGACTTGTTGGCTGTTGTATAGTTGTTTTTCTTAACTGTGGAAATAACTCACACACTTTAGTTGTCTTCTGTGCTCTTTCAGGACTTTGGGTGTTGCTGAGCTGGCCCGTGCATTCCTTCTTTTTTAAGAATGTACCAGATTGTTGATTTGAGTACTCCTAAAGTTTTTATTTACAGTGAAAAGCTATAAAATACAAACTTTTAATCACCTTCATATACTATATACTATATGCTACACTATACTATAGTTTGTGGTTGCCTGATTATGGCAAAAAATAACAAACATAATTACCATGGTCAGAACTGAAAGTATGTTAATGTAGCCCAATTGCTCACTGAGCTATTTTTAACATTTTTACAACTTCAATTTCAAACGTTTTGTCAGCGGCATTCCTTGAATTTAATTAAAGGAACTCCCCTGCTCCCGGCAATCCAACTTAATAGAATAAATAAATAAGAAAGAAAGAATGTGAAGTGGGTCAGTTTGGGTTCGGGGGAGGGAAAATCCCTATACTATACTATACTGCCTTGCACTAATATACTTTAAAAGTCAACTTAGATGTGACCACATAAACAGTGGATTTAAAGCGCCTATGTCCACAGTAAATTATGAATGTGCAGTCTGACACTGACAATGATGTTATCAGGACCGCCTCTAATAGCAGATCTAGTGTGAATGAACTCTGATGTGTGTAAAAGCTCTTTGTAGAGAAATTATCTGACATCTGTGCCCCACATCTGTTTGTATGTACACATACACACAGATGGCTGACATCATGCTGAACACCTGGATATGACTTTGATTTCCTGCCAAATAGGTGGATCGGGATGACAGGCACTATTATGGGTATCATGCTCTGTTAATACTGTAAATTGACTCGGGAATTCAGCTTAAGAGAAGAGGTTTAGATTGTGTTTTATGGTACAGAACGGAATGGGTTGATGTGGTATGGCATTGCGCTACACAGCAGTATATAATGGTGCAGGTCAGTGCTTTACAGTAAAGTGTAGCATGCGTTGTTAAATTGCATATACAAACATTGTATCGCATATCTTCTGTGGCAGAAAGAAAAAACATATAGTTATAGTTATATAGTTGTTGGTAAAACAGAAAAAGGTTTCTTCACACTGTTGTATAAAGTATAATCATATTACTACAACCATTTCACCATCATTAAGAAACAAATAATATAAATTATAGATTCTTGACTGTTAGAGCTGCCTTACTTTAATCAGGGCATGGAAAATAAGTTTAGCACAAACTGTATTGATGTGAAACAAGAATAACCCCGTATGGTATAGCTTACTTTATAATGGGCAGCACAGTCTAGTGTACTGAAAAACAGAGTGAAAGTGGATTTAGACAAAACTGAGTGATCTGAAACCTGTAGCCCCGAGTCCCTAAAAAAAAATCACTGAGTACATTTGTAATTAATATACCAACACAAATAGCAACCAAACTAAATGTGCTGATGGGGTTCACGTGTTACAATCAGGGCAAAAATGAGACAAGTGAACTCAATACAGTAATGTATATCAGGTATTACAATATGAGTGTCTGGCTAAATGGCAATATGAGCTAAATGCTAGTGGGGAAAATAAGGAGGCACTTAAATGTCACAAAGGGGGAAAAAAATTGTAGAGGTGATTTTTATAGAGCATAAATGGAGAGAAATCGTACTCTACACTGCGCGAGACTCAAAACCAAAGGTCAGATCAAATGTTAAATGGTCCTAGTATGAGTTTGAAGGCATTTAGATATTTGCACAAACTCGTGTTTAGTGTAAAAAGTTGCAAACGTATTGTCATATAGTTAGTTCCAGAATTTGTTGGACAAAGACACAGTTGTTGTAGTTTCTCTCAGTACATCACCACAGTGGATTTTAAAATAAACAATTAAGTGACTGAAGTGCAGATTTCAGCTTAAATTTAAGGGGTTTAACAAAAGTGTTTGGTAATTCCAGTCATCTCACCAAAGTCCAGAATCGTCTTGAGGACGTAAGCGTATCATTGTCAGTGTCTACAATGAACAGAGGCCTTCATGAATGGAAACACAGAGGATTTACGGCAAGGTGCAAACCACCGGTTACACTCATGAGCGAGAGGGACAGATTAGACTTTGCCACAAATCATTTGGAAGCGCCTGCACATTTCTGGAAAAATAAGTTATTTTGAAACTTGAAAGCAAGATAAACTTTTACCAGAATGATGGAAAGAGAAAAGTATGGAAAATGAATGAAGGAAGCGCGCATGATCTGAAGCATATCATACTTGTCAGACATGGTGGAGGCAATGTTATGGTGTGGGCATGTATGGCTGCCAGTAGAACAGACTCAGTAGTGTTTACTGATAGATGTAGACTACTGATGGAAGCAGTATAATGATGTGTGCTGAATTGTACAGGGCTATAGTCACTGCTAGATTCACGAGATATTCTTTACTGAGCAAGTCAGTCACCTCAACCCAATAGAGCATGCTTTTCAGTTATTAAATATAAAACTGAACGCAGAAAGACAAACAAACAAGGAACTGAGTGCAGCTTCAGTGAAGACCTGGTAGAGCAACTCAAGGGAGCAAACACGGCATTTGGAGATATCCCTGAGTTCTACTTCAAGCAGTCATTGACTGCAAAGGATTTTATCCAAGCATTAAAAACAATTCTTGTATTTAAAATTGTTGGTTTGTCCAATTACCTTTAAGCCACTGAAAATGAGGGACTAAAAATACATAAAAATAGTTTAGATTCCCAAACAGTTAATGAAATACACTATATTGCTAAAAGTATTCACTCAGCCATCCAAATCATTGAATTCACATGTTTCAATCACTTCCGTGGCCACAGGTGTATAAACCCAAGCACCTAGGCATGCAGACTGCTTCTACAAACATTTGTGAAAGAATGAGTCGCTCTCAGGAGCTCAGTGAATTCCAGCGTGGGGCCGTGATAGGATGCCACCTGTGCAACAAAACTAGTCGTGAAATTTCCTCTCTAATAAATATTCCACAGTCAGCTGTTAGTGGTATTATAACAAAGTGGAAGCAATTGGCAATGACTGCAAATCAGCTACGATGTGGTAGGCCACGTAAAATCACAGAGCGGGGTCAGCAGATACTGAGGTGGTCACCAACTTTCTGCAGAGTCAATCGCTACAGACCTCCAAACTTCATGTGACCTTCAGATTAGCTCAAGAACAGCACGTAGAGAGCTTCATGGAATGGGTTTCCATGGCTGAGCAGCTGCATCCGAGCCTTACATCACAAAGTGCAATGCAAAGCGTCAGATGCAGACGTGTAAAGCACACTGCCACTGGACTCTAGAGCAGTGGAGACGTGTTCACTGGAGTGATGAATCACACTTCTCCATCTGGCAATCCAATGAATGAGTCTGTGTTTGGCAGTTGCCAGGAGAACGGTACTTGTCTTACTGCATTGTGCCAAGTGTAAAGTTTGGTGGAGGGGGGGATTATGGTGTACGGTTGTTTTTCAAGTGTTGGGCTCGGTCTCATACTGTAGTTCCAGTGAAAGGAACTCTTAATGCTTCAGCATACCGAGACATTTTGGGCAATTTCATGTTCCCAACTTTGTGGGAACAGTTTGGGGATGGCCCCTTCCTGTTCCAACATGACTGCACACCAGTGCACAAAGCAGGTCCATAAAGACATGCATGAGCCAGTTTGGTGTGGAAGAATTTGACTGGCCTGCACAGAGTCCTGACCTCAACCTAATTGAACATCTTTGGGATGAATTAGAGCGGAGACTGTGAGCCAGGATTTCTCCTCCAACATCAGTGTCTGACCTCACAAATGTGCTTCCAAAAGAATGGTCAAAAATTCCCAAAATCACTCCTAAAGCTTGTGGAAAGCCTTCTCAGAAGAGTTGAAGCTGTTATAGCTGTTATATTAAACCCTATGGATTAAGAATGGGATATCACTCAAGTTCATATGCGTGTGAAGGCAGATGAGGGAATACTTTTGGCAGTATAGTGTCACTTTTGTTAAAGCCCTTGAATTAAACCTGAAAGTTTGCATTTCAATCACATGTTTGATTTAAAATCCATCATAGTGGTGTACAGAGGCAAATTTAATAAAAAAAATGGATCTTTGTCTGAAAACATATGGACCTAACTATGGTTTTATATACTATAATATAGCATAGCATAGTACAGTATCATGTTTTGTAGTTTCATATTTTGTTGTGTCATATTGTATTGTAGCATATCATATAGTAGTTTGATTTTGTTCGTTCCCAAAACCCAAACTTTCTTAGTTCACTTTTTAATTTTTGAAAATTGCATTTATTTAGTGAAATTAGTGGGATTGGATTGAATTAAGGAATTTCAGCTATCAGCTATCTAAAAGACAAGATAAAAAAGTTTAAATTATTATAATCTCAGTTTTGAGACCAGGTTAACTGTGAAAATGATTTGATTGCCGTCAAGCAGCCATATAGTATAGTATAGTATAGTATAGTATAGTATAGTATAGTATAGTATAGTATAGTATAGGTTGTATTGTGGTATAACATGGTAATATCAACCATTACATACAGAATACTCAGTATATAGACTAATAAGGTAATAAATTGCTGCAGATGGAAGAGGCTGTAAATAGAAGCTGGAGCGTTTTGGAACAGGCACTCAGAGGATCTGAGTAAAGTGGAAAATGTTGATATTCTCAAGTGCAAGCTCCAAGCGTAACCCGGGGTTTACCCTGTTTTCTTGTCTCCATCAGCTGTTCTAACGTTTGTTTGTTTTTGTTATTATATGTTAACATATATATACATATAAATTATCTTGCATTCAACTATTTTGCCACCCTGCTACATTCTGTTCTGCTTGTTCTTACACCGTTCTTGCCTTCTCAGTTAAATTCCAGTTTCTATTGTTTTCTGTTTTAGTGTGGACTCTAAAATATCTTATTTGTCTGCACTGAGATTTAAAAAGATCAGATTTTGTGAAATCCAGCATGCCTGCTCCTACGTGCATTTTGAATGAGGCTAGTAGTGATATTTGCGTATAACAGAGGCACCTCCTCCCTCCCATTGGACAATGTGTACGTGAGGGCGTGGCAAGGAAAGATGAGAGTTGCAAATCCATGCCCTTACTGGGAAGACATGGAGCGCTATGGACACAGTCTACACGAATCTGATAGGAATCTCAACTAAAGACATCAATATTTCTCCCGTTTGGAAACAAACGATTTGAGAGACTGAGAGGAAAGAAAGGGTGGCCCGATTGAGGATGGAGTGTGCATTTGACGCACAGAATCTGATCTCCATTTCTTTGAGGAAAATCCAAAGCTCCAGGACGCAGAGAGGAGGCATCAAGCTCCACAAGAACTTACTGGTAACGTACGTACTGAGAAACGCCAGGCAGTTTTACATGAGCAAAAACTTGTCGCAGATGCAGAGGACGAATCCGTACGAGGATGTAGCTGTAGTCCGTGAAAGGCAAGAATATCTTGAATTGACGGGGAGCTTCACGGAGTTGGCTGATGACTTCTACTGCAACTTTACTGGGGGTGAGTCGGACACTTGGCACTGCGGAGCGCACCAGCCCAACGGTCAGCCTGCAGAGGTGGCGCACCAAGGCGCATCTGCCTGCGCAATGGATTCACCAAGTGACTCTGACCTCATGGTTTCGGACGCCTGTTGGAGCTGTGCGGACAAATCCACCTGGGAGTTATCAATCCCGAACACACAAGCCAACCAAAAGACTGTCCTGGACTTGGACACCCATGTGGTGACTACTGTCACGAATGGATACTTCCACACAGACTGTTGCGCGCAGCCAAAACAGCCGCAGGACGCGCAGTGCTACACTAAGAAGCGAAAGATAGACATAAGTTATCATATTGTTGATCCAGAGTTTTATTTGCCAGACTTTGCGCCAGTACCATGTAAAAGAATGAGGAATGATGATGATTCTCATTCAGACTCTGACCAGTTGGACAGCACAAACCTCTCCAACCTGATCTCGGTGCTGGGCTCAGGTGGACTATCTGAGTTTGTGAGTTGGCAGCAAACGGACCTTGAGCAAATATTCGCCACTCAAACAATTTGTTTAAAACACACGCTGTTAACGGGCAGCGGCTGGACCAGAGCAATCGAAGCATTTTGATATGTATGACTTCTTTTCCCTTTGTATCGTTTTATTTTGTTGCTTTTAAATAAATCATGACACGACTGCAATTCTCTCTGACTTTTTATACAAAAATAGCGCTGAAATTATATAGAATGACCACATGCATTTTCATTACTTTTGCACACTGACAGTTCTCGTGCCAGTTGATATAATTTCTTCACGGTATGAATTAATTGTACCCTTTATTTAAATATTATTTTGTGGTGATATTTTATTTTCTTTTTGCGGGGAAACCGGAGTCATTGGTTTGTATTTCCTGGAGAAATGAGTGAACGCTGTTTTTCCGGAAAGATGTTGGACGACTACCACCATGTGGCCACAGAAGATCTGTGCAGCCCGGTGCAACAGCTCAACGAGAAATACACTTCTTATGTAAATATATTATTTATATCAGGGCTTGCTTTGATTAATCAATAAAACTAACAGTCTAAAAACACAAATGCATTGGCTTGAAATTGTAATTTCTGATCCCGATGACTTAGAAAGAGTGCGCAGCCTTCAACTTAGAAGTACAGCTTTTTGTATTTTTTTATTCCTTTTATTTTTTTTCTTAAATTTATCATCATTTTACTAAACTTTTGGTTTAGAATATGTAATTTCCTAACATAATAACCAGAAGTAAAAGATAAATGCTTAACAGTAGCTCTTATGAAGCATTAGAATCAATTTTCTCATAAAAATGAATAAGACAATGAACTAAGGAAGCTTTGATAAGCAGAAAGGTATTGTGTAATTACTTGTTTTGAAACAGCAGCCTCGCGTGTGCCAAACTCCACCTAGAAAAACACTTTTCGTGGAGAGAGAGCGCTTGTTTTTGCCTGGTGTATCCGAGGGGGGGCGGACAGCTGAGCACAGTGAGCTTGTCCTTGAGACATGACTGCCCGAGGGTTTCCCATCTATATTCCCGGGACAGTCCGAGTCTTTAGCGCGTCCGTCTGACATGATGCTGGGTTTTTTTGTCAGAGCCGCGGTGAGTCTTTTTTTTTTTTTTTTTTTTTTTTACGTGTATTTTTATGTGCGTGATAAAAAGCGCAGTAACGTTACGTTTAGTTTTACGACCTCAGGTCGAGCGAAGAGGGAGGGGCGCTGTGCAGGATAGCAACAATGTGGTAATAGTAGGTTAAAATTTAACTTAGGCTCACCCGACGCGTGCTTTCAAATTGTGTCTTACGGCAGAATGTAACGGAATGTTTCTAGTTTACATAATGCTAGCTTAGCGTAGCATACAGTAACTTCATGTTAGCTCAGTGGCTATGCTGCAAACATCAGAAACAGCGACGGCAGTTTTAATAGATTCAGGGCCCTCCCCCCTTCATACACTTTCTCCCCCTCCTGCAGTATTATCCGCATTCATGTATGTTTTCTGTCGTGGTGTGCAATAATTACATTTTTTAAAAATCACTTTATTTTGATAGCGCTAACCGGAAGTTCGCTATTGTGTTCTAGCTTGACACGAGCGTGTCTACTTTTTCCAACCTTTAAATATTAATTCATCCTTATTTAGAGTCATATTTAATCAAATCGGATCCCATCTATGTTTTTTTTTAATCTGATCAGTAAATCACGTAACGATTTAATATTGATGTTTTTGTTGTAGCTCCCATCCGAAGGTTCAGCTGTGGCGACCTATTTTTAAACTGGCAGAGACTAACACCAGTGAGCTTCAGTCGGTTGTTTTAGTGTCCGTTTTCATGCACCAAATCATCATCTCACTGTAAAGCCTTTCTAAATAATTTAACGTTGTTCACCTGAAGCTGGTTCTTCCTTAAACCTGATTGGACCCAGTTATTTATGTTTGCAGTCTTCGGTTCCATACACTTATCAACATGTTGACATTTGAGGTTAAAGAGATTCAATTAATCTGCAGGTTTAACAAGCTCCAGAGAGATTATCAGTAAGATTACATTTCAGTATTCACACACGTGTATGACTGTACGAGCTATTTATATATTTATCAGCCTGTTAGGCTACAAAATTGAGCCACTAAAAACAGCGGGGACTTTCTGAATTTCCTTTTCAGATACTCTGCATTTGTTATGTGTAATAGCAGAAGTTTTTAACTTAAGTTATTGTCTTATAGCTGCGGCCAGGTATGGTGAAGCCATGTCGCCTAGTCAGACCAGTAACGCAGATCCTAGCAAGGCCCCTGACGCACCAAGAGGGCTTGCCTAAACTACCTGTGCCACCCTTGAAGCAAACGTGTGAGCGCTACCTCGCAGCTCTGGAGCCCATCGTCAGTGAGGAGGAGCTGGAACACACCAGGCAGGTGGTACAAGAGTTCCTCAAGGGTGGTGTAGGAGAAAGGATTCAAAAGGGACTGGAACGACGGGCACGCAAGACGGATAACTGGGTAGATATTTGGATTTGTTTAACTTTTATGTACCATAAAAGTTAAAGAAAAGTTGATAGAAGCGATCCGCACTGAGTCTACATACACAAAAATGAATTTGTCTGCAAATTAAAGTAATCCTTTTGTTGTATTCGTCTGACTACGGCTGTGTTTGTGTAGTTGTCAGAATGGTGGATGCAGATGGCCTACCTGGATTGCCGTATGCCGGTGGCAGTTTATACCAGCCCCGGAGTGGTCCTGCCCCAAATGCATTTTCAAGATCGTCAAGGACAAATGAGGTGAGAAAGCAGTATGCGCTCACAGTATCCAAACTGCGTATCTTAATAATCACAGGTCCACAAACACTTAGAAGACAAGCCAGTACTTGTAATGTGTGCTGTAAATTTGCAGGGCTCCAGCTGTACCAGTTATAAAACTTAATTGTCTGAATATAAGCGCAGCCATTAAGCTGTTTTCAAAAGTGATTTACTTTGTCTTGAAGTTACAGTACAAGCTCATTTTAAGCTGACCTTTGCACAGTCTTCCCTCCACATGCTGGCTATTTAAAGCCCCAGGGCTGCTCATACCATTGCTCAGCTGTTTTTGACTATGGTGACCCATGGGATATGCAGTGAACACAGTGGCACCATGGAGCTGTAGTGAATAATGATGATGATAAAAATATAGACGAGACTCTAGTAAAGCCAGTGCTTATTTTTAATTTTAGGGAATAGGGACTGACATTTTCCTGTCTCCATTCACAGTCGATGACTGATTTTGTTCCACCATGTGTTTTTTTGCCCTTCATATGAACACTAGCTTTGGAGCATTGATAAAAAATAAAGCACAGGCTGATTATTATGTATAGTAATATGCAATATTATTATTATATATGTATTTTATTTTTTTTTGCAGGTTTGCTGCCAAACTAATTTCAGGCGTTTTGGACTTTAAAAAAATGATTGACACGTGAGTTTGCTTGAACTCAATACAAACATTATACTGTTGTGGCAATAAGCTCATTATCACCATGACTTGCAGTTGTTTTTTTAAAACTGCAAATGAATAATATTAGGTACTGTGCTGTAGTCAGACTCTGCCTATAGAGTATTTGAGTGGGAAGCCGCTGTGTATGGACCAGTATTACCAGATCCTGTCCTCCTGTCGTATTCCTGGACCAAAGAGAGATACTGTTGTAAATCACGCCAGAGGAAAAACGCCTCCGACTCACATCACCGTGGTCCACAACTTCCAGGTACTCTAGATAGGATTGCTGTTCTTCCTTTTTTTTTAACGTCTCAACATTTCTAAAGCGCCTGATTTTCTTAGCTTTTTTATGTCATCTGTTACTGCTGTTACTGTTGGCTTTTCTTCCACAGTTTTTTGTCCTAGATGTGTACAACAGCGATGGCACGCCGCTAACAGTGGATCAGATTTGCATGCAGTTGGAGAAGATCTGGAACTCCTCTTTGCAGACTAACAAAGAACCGGTTGGCATCCTTACATCACAGCACCGCAACACCTGGGGAAAAGCCTATAATAACCTGATTAAGGGTGAGCAAAAGCCACAGTATCAGCCAGATGTGTTCTCTAGAGAGAAAGCTTTTTTTTTTTTTAACACCCCTGTCGAAAGACGGGACTTATTATGGGATCACCCATGCCGGGCAGGCGTCCGGGCGGTGTCCACTGAAGTGTCTGCTCAGTAACTCGAGAACCATTTGGCCTGCACTTACCAAACTTCATGGGTAGATAGCTTATGACCAAAGCAAGGTTGGGATTATGTATGGGGTCACTGTGTCAGGGTCATGTGGCTAAATCATGTTTAGGAAATGGTTTGAAGGATTTTGATGAAACCTTGCATGATTATTCTCCATATCAACGCATTACGCAGATATCAACTCGTGGAGGTCAATGTCAAAAGTCAAGATCACATAATTTAAAATCTTTGTTTTTCATGTGATGACAAACGGGGTTAATACAGTGCGATGAGCGTATTTTGCCCTGCCAGGCGGTGCTCTTGTTAGAAAATTTGTGATTCAAAGGTTTCTTTATTTGTTTCTCCTCAGACAGGACGAATAAGGACTCAATCCGTGCCATCCAGAAAAGTATTTTTACAGTTTGTTTGGATGCGCCAATGCTGCGGGTGTCTGATGAGCTATATCTGAGCCGTGTGGCTGCCCAGATGCTGCATGGAGGAGGAGCTCGCTGGAACAGCGGCAACCGCTGGTTTGATAAGACATTACAGGTCAGTTTAAGAGAACGTAATGACTTGAGGATCTAAAGTGATAAACAGGACTCTGGCACTGGTTGAGAATTTGAATGTACTTGCAAATCATCCTCAGTTCATTGTTGGTGAAGACGGTACATGTGGACTGGTGTATGAACATGCACCCGCTGAGGGTCCACCCATTGTGTTTCTCATCGATTACGTTGTTAAATACATGTAAGTTTGTTTCAGATTTTAGACGAGTGTTTTTCTCGTTTATAATGAGCTCACACTGACTCAGCCGGGCCACATTTCCCCAACAGGCAGAGGACTGAGTTCATTCGCTCGCCCATGATTCCCCTGGCCATGCCCCAGAAGCTGCGTTTCAACATTACTCCCGAGGTCAAGAGAGATATCGAGAGGGCCAAACAAAATATGAACATGTATGTCATGCTGTGCAGTCAAAATGTACATTTGTGTTGTTTAGGCTTTGATATCAGGCTTTTTTTTTTTTTAAACTCCCTCTTGGTTTCATTAGAATGGTACAGGACTTGGATGTGAAAGTGCTTGTGTTTTCTCACTTTGGAAAAAATGTGCCAAAGCAACATAAGCTCAGTCCAGATGCCTTTGTGCAAATGGCTCTCCAGCTCGCCTACTTCAGGTAAGAAGTCCCCTCATGTAGTGGAAAAACATCCTGTGGTACACAGACACCACTTTATGATACACTTTTTTTCCTACATACAGGATCTATAATATTTGCTGCTCTACTTATGAGAGTGCTTCCTTAAGAATGTTCAAATATGGGCGAACAGATGCGATCCGCTCAACTACTGTAGACTCGTTTAATTTTGTCCAGGCAATGCAAGACCCAGCTAAACAGGTACCATTGAAAACAATTAGGATTTTATAGTAGATATGACGTGCACAACGTGTGAGACTTAAAACTGAGCAGTAAATGTTCCCAGCAGAGCTCGGAGAAGCTGGCACTGCTGCAGAAGGCCGTTCAGACGCATAAAGAAAACACGTACAACGTGAGTGCTGAAGGTGATCAGTTTAAAAAAAAAAAAAAAAAAGTCACTTGATAAATATCAGTTTAACGTGTTCACCTTTTCTTTCTCAGGCGATTCATGGGCAGGCCATTGACAGACACCTCCTCGGTCTCAAGAGGCAGAGTATAGAAGACCTGACCTCTATACCCGAGATATTTATGGACACCTCTTATGCTGTGGCTAATCATTATAATCTCTCCACCAGCCAGGTATATTTGCCTCTAAGAAAACCCACATTCTGTTATTACTTAGCGAATGATAATGTGTTGTAATATTTGTTTACTTGTCTATTTGCCCTCATCCCTCCTGTCTCGACGTCCAGGTTGGCTCCAAGACAGACTGCGTGATGTGCTTTGGTCCAATGGTGCCAGATGGCTATGGAGTGTGTTACAATCCCATGGATGAGCACATCAACATCGCCATCACAGCCTTTAACAGCTGCGAGGAGACAAATGCTGCCAACTTTGCCGAGGCTGTAGAGGAAGCACTGTTGGACATGAGAGCTCTCTTGGAAGACACAGCTACAGCCAAGCAGTGATCCCATGCAGGAACCTGGCACGGTGTTTTTGTGCCCCGCTGGGGCTGCATGGAGAGCTGGAGCTGAACCTGGAACAATGCCACACTGACACAGATATGCAGTGTACTGAGGGTGTTGGAGCTAAAGGGAAAAAAACTGTTTTCAAAGGGATTGTGGGAAGTGTAATGTTTGACTGTCAATGTACTGCCTTTGCTATATATAAATGTGTGTGTGTGTGTGTGTGAACTTTACATGAGCATCGTTTGCTAGTTGTAATGGTATAAATACGTTATCCTTTTTTATACTTATACAGCAGTTCGGTGAGCCATCTTCCAAATGACTGTCCTTGCTTAATTTAAAAGATTTTGCGTGCTTTGGTTTGTTTATTGTTTATTTCAGGTCAAAATAATTAGCATAAAGTTACAACAATCAAAAAACAATATTATTTAAAGATGCTTTTTCATTTGACCCTCATTTGAAGGTATAATATGCAGTTATGAACCACAAGAACTGTAACGCTTGCACAGAGGGTGTGTGGTCTCTGACCAGCAACTCAGAATGTGAGGGCAGGACTCTATAGAAACTCGTAACAAGGGGTGTTACTGCTGCTGCCTGTTTTCTCCGCTCTCTGTGTTATGGATACATAAAGAGCTGCAGCGGTCTGTCAGTTTGACTGACGGTGGGCCTGAGCGGAGCCAGAGGCAACAGCAGCCGTCGTGGAGCATGCGCTTCAGGTGCATTCACACGAAACCCAGCAATGCAGCACCTCCCTTCACAGCAGTGCTTTAGAGCAAAAGTGCTGTGAAACCATCACGTTATCACAAATAACATTTCATTTCACAGCTATTTGATTCACAGCTTTGTTCTGGTTAACGCCGCTCCTTTTCATCTTTTCACCTTTTTAGCTCGCTTGAACGCTGCTGCTCCCTCTGGCTTTGTGGAGCCAGGGAGGAGGGGCCAAATATAAGTGTTGTGTTTATAAAGATAACCAATAACTGCTGCATATTATACCTTTAACTCTTTCTTCTTAACAGAGGAGAAGTTATCCATGTCAAAGCAGTTAATATCTGACATCAAAGACGCATAAATGAGTACTGAGCTCTGAAGCTCCCTTCAGAATGCAGGTAGTCTCCATGAAATTCAACCTCAGCCATATTTCCAGACGAGTGCCACTGAAACAGCTGGCTGCCTTTAAACACGTTGGTCTTTAACACGTCCATGTCTCGAATCTGAACAACACAAGAATATTGCAGTAGTTATATTGTGCACTTTTTTCGCTATGAAATATGCAGCAGATTGAATCGACATGTTAGAGAGCTTGTTCCCACCATAATGTATGTAGACTGGGAGTTTGTGGTATTGAATACTAATCCTATGTGTAGTGCTTGGATTCTGATCTTCACTGAGGGAGGGGCATTGACGAGCACTCGACAGGTGTGGTTAGTGCTGGATGTTATTGGATTCTCAAACACACCGCTGGGGGAGAACAGCTGAATGTCGCAATCTGAGGGGCAAATATGAAGCAGATTGGATCTTTGGTTAACAAGTTATCATTGGTGAAGTCTATATGCAGTTACAATTGAATTTACAATTGCCTAACAAGGAGTATTGCAGCTGTGAATTGATTATTCATAGCTACAATTTCACATCCTTACCACCTGCACGGTGCCTGTAAATGGGTACAAAAACAACATACAGCTGCACAGTCTCACCCCATCAAAGGAAAAATCAAAAAATACAGTATTCTCATCTCAAGTTATTTATTGCGGGGTTTTTGTGTTTGCATTAGGATGCTGAAGTATTCCCACAACTTCATACAATACTGTGCAAAAGTCTTGAGCCACTCGCTTTTTTTAATGTTTTGCTAGGACAATGGGACATAGGTGCAGCAATTTATTGAAGATGTGCAAACATAAATGCAAATTCAGCATATAAGGCAAAAACAGAGTTTGTACATTTCCTAACAAGTTTTAGTGTGACCACCTTTGTTCTTCAGCACCACCTGAACGCTCTCAGGCAGCTTTCTTGTAATTTCTTTTAGTCTTCAGGAACAGTTCTCCAGGCTTCTTGAAGGACATTCAAAGCTCTTCTTTGGATGCTGGCTTCACCATGTTTTACAGATGGCTGTTGTACCTCTCCTGATGACCTCTGTACATACTGACAATGATTTGAACTAAAAGTTTCTGATTTGGATTCATCACTCCATCAGACCTGTTGCCACTGATTTTCAGTCCAGTTCTTGTGTAATTTGGCGTAACCTCAGGCTTTTCTCCCTGTTTCCCTTCCTTAAGAATGGTTTCTTCACAGCCACCCTTCCACTGACTCCATTTCTGATGAGACATCTCTCAGGTATTAAGTAGCGTAACAACAACAAAAAAAAACATTCCTCTGTAAATGGTCAGGTATATGGACTGGACTTAAATGAGTCAAAAAGCAGCCAATGGCCAAACTTTAGAAGACCTCCAGAAAGCCTGGAGAACGATTGCTTATACCACTTTAAAACAATTACAAGAAAGTCTGATTCCTTGGAAGCAAAATATAAAGAAATAAAGGGGTGGCTCAAAGCTTTTGTACAGTCCTGCAAATTCAGTGTTGAATCCTCGCAATAGGCTCCAACACTCAGAGCCTCAGTTCACTGGCTGCTGCATCCATTCAAACAGCAAATGAAGGATCCTCTTTCATTAATCATAATCCTGTCATGCCATGCGGCAACTATTCGAGCGGTCTTACCTTGATGGTGGCTCCTCTTCTTATTTTTCTGTGAACTGTACGTAAACACAACCCCGTTCCCTGGAGTGAGCAGATTTTGCCGCACCAGAAGGACATTTGTTCGGGTGGTCAGTTCACTACCCGCCACATGCGCGCACTTCCTCATAAATGCCAGTCGGTCAAAAAATGCCACATACTCCTCTGTAAACACACGTGCACTTACATTTACTTTTCTGTAGCAACCTTAAGAAGTAGAATTATTTACACAATTAATAAAACCTACTTTTTCTGCAGTCCAGGGAGCCGGATACCACTCTAATGTGAATGACCTCATCCAGGGGTCGACCTATAGATACCGTGCAGCGATTTGTCACATCGGTCAAATCCACTGTTCCTGATTCCTCCAGCAGTAGCTGTCCACATGCACCTGGACAGGAGCAGATGCTGTTAAAATAATTATAATGCTCTACCTTCAGTTCTTGATAAGCTCTTAAAGTATTTATGCCTGCTTACTTGATTTATGGGTTGGAGTGAGCATTGCTGTAGTCATTTGAGTCAGTGGGATGGCGATGGCCTCTGTTGGACTGGGAGATATTTGGCCTATTCCACTCTGAGCCACATTTTTATGGCTCAGAGTGGAATGCAGAAGAGTGGGTGTCTCTGACGTGGATGGCACATCTCTGCAGCTGCCCATGTAGCAGACCTGGATGGTGATTGGCTTGGGCATGTGCATGCAAAGCAGTGGGCTGAGGGGCTCTGGCTTAGAGGGGCCCATGCAGGACACAGCTCTGGATTGGATACCATATCCACAGGATACTGAACACTTGAGAGGAACACACACAATGCATAAGACAAGGGCGTGTCACAATGTTAGCAACATCATGCTTAAAGACATGTTAATATTACTGTACAATAATCAAAGCAATAAGCAAAGCAGTGGGCAGGGGAGCAAAAGATAAAAATGGACTTGCACACTGATGGCTTAAATATTTCATCCCATATCTATCCGTTAACCATTCTCATCTAATGTCTTCATAATCCACTTCATTGTTTTTCTTATGATTTGTACCTGGCTCCACGGCTTCACCTCCCACCTGAAGGTACAGACTTGCACCAAGCAGGGCACTGCGATGGCTGGTTTGACTTTGGTCTGGCAGTTTTCCTCTGCCACCACACTCTCCTTCCCGTGGATAAATTGGACACAAGACACAATCCTCTGAGCTACACCCAGGTCACAGGAGACAGAGCAGGGCAAAGTCCTGAATACCTTCCACCTGGACAAGTGACAGTGGTGGTGAGATGATTTTTGCCTTCGCAAAAGTGGATTTCAGATGTGCATTTGTGCGATTTACCTTGCCGGGCAGCTGTGAGTGTTACATGATACCACTGCTGTGGGTTTGTTAAAGTCACTGCACTCCGAATCTTCCACAACCTCCTCCTCCCCTTCTGCTTCTCGAGCACAGTACAGCACCCTGTTTGCCACCCCTCCTCCACATGTAACACTGCAGACTCCTTGCTTAGAGCGCCACCTGGTTGTTATAAGAAATATAGAGCTGTAATTTTAAAATTCTTATTTTAAATAGCTGTATCCTACCTATGCATTGTTAATATAGTGTCTCACATAGGAGGGCAGGGTGAAGTGCTGCATAGCTCAGACTTAGGATGAGGTTTAGTAGAAGCATCGCAGTGGAAGTCGGGCACTCCCAGTGTGGTTTGATGGTCCACACAAGAAAACCACACCTGCAGGGTTCCTACAGTGCATAACCAGTGGGCTTTGAGTTACTATATAAGACTAGACAGTGTTTCTTCTGAGTAAAGGAGGACTTACCATTGCCGCAGGTCTTTGAACACTGGCTAATAACGGGGCTCCACACATAAACACGAGGCTGACTAGAGCGTGGTAACAAACCAGACTTTAGGACGGGTTGTTCCTGGTCAAGAAAGACAATGTTTGTAGGGATGCTTCACATTTTTAAAAGACAGCGAGATTCAAGTTATTGTTGATCTTACCTTTCGCTCAGATTCCCACCCAATGGGACACACGTCCACCACGCAGGGCGCAGAATCAGGTGGTTTAATCAGCTTTGAACAAAAGCTTTGATCGACTTCAACATCCACGCCATCTTCAGGTCGGACACACGATACGATCCGTTTTGCTTCTCCTGGCCCACAGATTGCTGAACAGTCCCCTGGCTCTGACACGTGCCATCTGTAAACACACATAAGAAGGTTTTCACATAAAAACACCGTTTGAGACAGATCAGCGTTACAATGCAGACATCATACCTGGCAGGGCAGTGCTGGAGATTACATTTTTCAACAGTGTGCGGGGCCGTATCAGGCGGGCATTCGGAATCTGAAACCTTCACCACATCAGATCCATGTTTCTGAACACACCCCACTGGACGCACTCTTTCTCCCCCACCGCAGGAAGCGCTACAAGGCCCAAACCTCCCTGCAGTCCATCTGTAAAATAGTACGTTTCACATGTACTGGTTTGTGCTGAGCTGTGTATGTCAAAGGAAGTTGAGTATGAGCCTAACCTGGGGGGACAGGGTGCAAGATGGCAGGCTGTGTAGAGTGCTGTGGTCGGAGGAGGTGTCACACAGTCACGTTCCTCCAAAGGTTTGTTGGTATCTTCATCTACACAGACATAAACATGCCTCTGAGCACCTATTGAGCGGTGAAAGGTAGAAGAGTCAAATGTTTACATGACCTTGGATTTAAGTTGTAAAATCCATCTGCTCTCCGAACAAGAAATCGAACACTCTAAAGTCTCTCAGGATATCTAATGATTCCTGTCATCCAGGATATTTTTTGTGACTTTCATTATGACTCTTCATTGAGTTACTTACCTGATCCACAAGAGACAGAGCAAGGTGTTGTGACAATGGACCATTTGCCTTTAGGTATGACATCCGTTAGGCTGCTGTTTCTGTCAGGTACATAGAACTGGTAGCTGATGTTTGGATTTGTTTTTTCCCCATATTCTTTTCCGTATTTGCGATAGATCTGCCGTAAGAAAAAAAAAATCATTATAAATGCTGCGAATTGCACAAAGTTGCCTGAACGGTTACAATGTGACAAGAATTCTTGAATAACATTGAATAACGTTTCATTTCTCCTGACCTGTATGTTTATCTCCTGTTGCAGAGGCCCGGGCACGAGCAGCTCTTCCATCTCAGGCAAAAGGTCAGGTGTCAGATGGATTTGGTACTCAAGGCGGTTTTCATCCAGCGGGGAAGGGTGGGTTGTATTCAGAGCCAGGCTGCCCATTCCGGACACAATGTATTTTCCGCCGGCCTTTACAGCTGTGGGTGCAAAGTTTGAGTGCTGTTAATGTGATCTTATAGAAATGTAAATCTCGCATCCAGTGATGCCACTCACCCATGTGAGTGAAGAGAGGTGCCCTGTTGATAATATGAACCTGTGTGGCATTCACTGGCACAGAGAGAAAGGTGGTGTACTCTGAAACACAAAAAAATAATTTATAATGCATGGAGGACAATACAGCAATTAATTATTTAATCATTTGGTTCACAGTGGCACCCCCCCCCCCACCAAAAAAAAACAAACAAACAAACATCCACACCTCAAAGGCATTTAATTTCCTGTCATATAAGATTTTAAAAAGCAGGAAAGCATCATATCTGCTTTACAAATGTGTTAAATGAACGTGTTCAACAGTTGCACTCAGTTTGTTACCTCTGGCCTGACCGCCACTGTAGGAGTCAGATATTAATCTGCAGGATGATCCATTTCCACCACACACCCCACAGACATCCCTTACTTTCCCAGAGTGCAGGACACCGTCGCAGCCAAACAGCTGATCAGAGACAAAAGAGCACAAAAAGAGTGATACGGCATCTGATCGTTGATATATTTAGTCCCGTTAACTCATCCCTACCTGGCATTTGCCTCTTAGACAAGCAGCTGCAGCACCAAAGGGTAGTGGGCTGTCTGTCTCACAGCGAGTGCCATCCACAAACTGAGAGCCACGGCTCACTATGAAGTTTTCTCCATCTGACTGGCACATATATCTGCACTGTTCATCTCCTGGTTATGATAAGAAGAAGAAATGTTAGCTATACATTTTCCCCCTTTACATCTAAAGAAAAAAAAATCAAGTTTTCTTAGACCCACCCTGCGTAAAGCCTAATGCAGGGGTCCATGTGTAGAAGGAGGCCGTGTTTGTCAGCAGGTAGAGGGGATGGTTATCTGTTTGGGAACACTGCTCTGCCATGAAATCCAGCTGAGTGCGTTCACAAGGCTACAATAAGGTAGATAGTAAGAAAAGTGTTATTATATCCTAATAATCTACTGACAGGTTTGTACCTCCAAGCCCAAATTACAGTAGGGAAAAACAGGCTGTAAACTAATATTAAAAGCTCATTCAAAAGTGGTATGGATTCTGGGTACAATGTTCCATTGCTTAAACAATATTGACCTACTGTATGTGGGCCCATTGTAAACATACGTACTTACTTGCTGGTTACAAAGTTCAGCCTCAATATCTGGGCCCTCACAATCATTCCCTCCAAACGCAGGTCTAAAAATTAGACACGACAGACCCAAAATCACACATGCTCTAAAGAAGAAGTTCAGCACCGTGTTTGACTGATGCTCGCATCGCATTTGTTAACCTCGGGTTGTTGCATTGCCGCGTACGAAGCGTGACTCCACCTCCGCACGTCCTCGAGCAGGAAGAAAACTCAGACCAGCTGGACCAGGAGCCGTGAACCACATCAGGAGAGCTGAGATCATCTGGAGGCACACAGCGCCCCTTTAGACACCACTAGAAGAGAGGATTGCATCTTGTGAAAAGCATGCTACGGTTTTTGAAAATAATGAGTCTCCGGGTAAATTAGTGCCTGCAGAGCAGTACCTGATTAGGAGCACACTCCGTCCCATCCAGCAGTGGGACTAGGAGGCGTTTGCAGGAGCTATCATCATCAGGATTGATGTGACAAGACAGAAAACGACAAGCTGGCTGATGGAAAAGGAAAACAATATTAACAAACTGAAAGGGTGGTAATGTGAATTTATTGTGGTATCAAGCTGGTGACGTACCAGGTCAGGATTGGTGAAAGAGCAGGCTCTTGCACTGCTGCCAAAAGCTATACGACACTGGTCATCCACACCGTAGTAGAGCCCAGGCTTCCAGTCTTGTAAGGGGCCTTCCATTGCAGGGAGATCTTTGACACATTCAGCCTTCCCTTCACTGGGAATACCAATGCACGAGAAAGCCCATTCCCAAACTGCTGACATTACATCACACTGAAAGACTTACCATAAAATTAAGTTTTAAGGACTGACCTCCGTGGCAGATATAAAGACATGACTGACAGATGAAATATTCAACAGTGCCAGGTGTGCATGATGAATGGAAGATATATTCTTGCACAGCTGCTCTGCACAGGTCGGCCCACCTGAAGAATGTAAGAAGCTGCTGTCTGCTGCAGGGAGACCAGGTCAGATCCACACTGTTGTAGCCTCCGTCAGAGGCCATCATGGACCCACTCCTGCTGCAGGTGTTTCCTACTCCGTCATGGTTGATTCCAAAGCTGGGTGAAATGCAATCAAGCATAAAAGATGTTAAGGTAACCACCCCGGAAGGTGACATTTAAAGGTATTTTCAAATTGCCAGGAATACCAGTGAAAAAACAATTATGGTAAAATAGGAATGAAGCATAAAGCATCATTCAAACTGTCAGTCACAGTCCAGTATAGTGACTGCAGTGAGTGTCATGAGCTGAATTAAACTGCACGGTACCATTAAAGCTTTTTTATGGGCCTGCGATTTCTGAAGAATTTCTTGGAAACATTGAAAACATTTCCTGGGAAGACACAAATTTATGTTTGACTGAAAACAGGAAGAAAAGCTCACTTAATGAAAAAAGAAAGAAAGAAATTGAATTACATTGTTTTGATCATTTGAAAATTACAGAAGCAATAAGGCATTGCCTCAATTGGACAAAGCTATAAACTAGAACATATGCTATATTGCCAAATGCATTTGCTTGTTGTAACTTCACAACCATATGAACTTGAGGGACATCTCATTCTTAATCCATAGGGTTTAATATGATGTCGGCCCACCCTTTGCAGCTATAACAGCTTCAACTCTTCTGGGAAGGCTTTCCACAAGGTTTAGGAGTGTTTTGGGAATTTTTGACCATTCTTTTGGAAGCACATTTGTGAGCTCAGACACTGATGTTGGATGAGAAGGCCTGGCTCACAGTCTCCGCTCTAATTCATCCCAGAGGTGTTCTACCAGGTTGAGGTCAGGACTCTGTGCAGGCCAGTCAAGTTCTTCCACACCAAACTGGCTCATTCATTTATGGACCTGCTTTGTGCAATTGTGTGCAGTCATGTTGGAACAGGAAGGGACCATCTCCAAACTGTTCCCACAAAGTTGGCAGCATGAAATTGTCCAAAATGTCTTTGTATGCTGAAGCATTAAGAGTTCCTTTCACTGGAACTAAGGGGCCGACCCAACTCTTGAAAAACATCCCCACACCATAATCCCCCCTCCACCAAAGTTTACACTTGGCACAATGCAGTCAGACAAGTAGACAAGTACCATTCCCCTGGTAACCATGAATCATCCATCAGATTGCCAGACAGAGAAATGTGATTCGTCACTCCAGAGAACTCCACTCCTCTAGAGTCCAGTGGCGGCGTGCCTCACACGTCTGCATCCAACACTTTGCATTGCACTTGGTGATGTAAGGCTTGAATCCAGCTGCTCAGCCATGGAAACCCATTCCAGGAAGTTCTCTACGTGCTGTTCTTGAGCTAATCTTATGAATGTGGCCACCTGCTCCACCCCTGAGCCACCCAGGCGCCCCCTTTCACAGCTCTTTGTAGAAGCAGTCTGCATGTCTAGGTGCTTGGTTTTATACACTTGTGGCCATGGAAGTGACTGAAACACCTAAATTAAATAATTTGGATGGTTGAGTGAATACTTTTGGCAATATAGCGTATATAATAGATCCTGTAGATTATCTGCTTGACTCTGTTTTACCTGTGGCCAATTTCATGAGCGATGGTGATTCCCAGATCGAAGCCTGTGTCCTCCGTGATCACACAGCTCCATTCACTGGAGCAAGCCCCACCAAGCTGTGCTACTCCCCTGACCTGCTTGTTTCCATCAGGCAACACCAGGTCATACCTGATTGCGATGGTAAAGTAAAAAACTGTTTACTTATGTGTAAGATAATAAAACATCCACTTTTAAAGCAGCCGGATACACACAGATAACATACCTTGTAATGTACAGCAGAAGGTCAGCATGTAGCGGGTCTGTGTCATTTGAAGGGTTAATCCTTCTGCCCCAGTCACACACACTTCTTAGGGAAGAGGTGATATTGGTAGACAGTTGGATCTCTGGCTAAAAGAGGGCAAAAAGTAGCCAGAGAAGTAAGGAACGTTTTTAATAAGACCACACTCAGGTGAATTTAAACTTATAATAATGTTGTTCGCATTCAGTCAATATGGATAACAGCAGCAACTTGATAGCTATACATGTACACTAAGTTACACAAACACTGTAGGACTACACCTAATATTTGGTCATTTGTGACTCTATAATGAGCTGGAGTCATAACAGAAAGCCACTTACCTCTGGCTCTGACAGGATGATCATGCGGACCAGGTGCACCCTCATGTTGGCGCCCAGGGTCATGTCTCTCAGCAGCTCCGAGGCCTGGGTGGAAATTTCTAATATAAGTCAAATTATTATATTTCATCATGTTCAGTGTAATGGGACTATAGCATTGCAGAGCACTCAGACCAGACCACACTATGGAAAGAATTCAGCAGGCACGGTATAACTTCAGAACAGAGTCCTCTCTCTGACTTGTTGTGCCCTATAACATCCTCACGGTTCCACTCACAGATTGTCCTAGTAACCATTCCCATCCATTAGCTGTAACTTTGTCTGCATATTTGTGAGCAGACTTACAATGTTGAGGTTGGTGAGGATGTATCTTTCTGTGTCCTGCCTGTGGACCTGCTGGACGTCAGGCCCCACCACTACCAGTAGTTCCAGATGGGTGATATCAGGTATCACAGCTGACCGACGCAGTCGCTCACTTACTGCGAGCAAGAAGAAAACAGTGCAGACACAGAATTATAACCTGCCTGTGTGCCAGCAGTTGTACGTATTTTATCTGTGTGAAAATGAAAAAAATTCTCATTGCATTAAACTTCCGCTGACACCCATACCTGAGGAATCAGAAGAACCAGGATAGGAAACTACTCTCGGACTGGCGGAGTGATGGAAAGGCTTTTGAAAAGAACAAAAAAAAAAAAACCCCAAACAAAAACACTTTAATTTTGTTTACATTTAGCATTTATATTCCTGTGTAACTAAATTTAGATATGTGGTTCAAATACTGAAAGAACATGAAACTACTTTAAGGATTTTTGCTTGTTAGTGGTCATCATGTAAATCCAGTAAACCGTAGTTACAGCTCTCTGAAGCTTGTGGGTTTTCACAGGATGATAAACAGCTTAAAGTTGAAGAGTTCAATGTACTTTGCAGAAGTTCCGAGCAGTGGAATGACTAACCGCAGTGCTCCTGTTCACCCGCAGCTTTCCACCTACCTTTTCCAGTGGAGAAATCATTAGAGCGCTCAAGCCAGGCCGCAGCAGCAGGAGCAGACAGAACAGAGTCATAAAAAACATGTTTCCCTTCTTCCTGTGCGTCTGCCTGCTCTGCTTTAACACCAGGACAATATGTGATCCTCCTACTCAGGCAGGACCGAGCCAAGAGCCTCTGAGTATCTGTTTATGTAAACAGTAGGGACAAAGTTGATGAGTGTCACACGTCATTTTCTGCTTTTTTTTTTTTTTTTGTAGACCAGGCGGACTGCTCTTATTGGCTGGCTGTTTTAGTGTGTGCTCTGACTAATATATGTCATTTCTTGCCTTTTGTCACTGACTGATAAAAGCTATGACAACCCACTGAGACTTTTTGTTTTTGTAATGATGGCAGCTTCCATGCTTTATTTAGTAACCAAAAATCCACCTTTATCCCCCCCCCCACACACACACCCAAAAACACCCACCCACCCATATTCATAGGCGTTTGCCAGACAATAACTTAATTCTGTGCAGGTTGTTACCTGTTGTGGCCATTAGAGGGCACACACGATCCTGTGGATGAAATGAAACTAACTGGGAGGGAACAGGAGCATCAGGGATACTCCGCAGGAATGTAACAAACTAACATCCCTCATGTTCATGACTGAGATAAAACCAGTGTTAAGCTGCTTATTTGGAGGGCAGAAGATTCACAGTGTAAGCAATAAAACAACTAAATTTAAGCAACACTAGACAATCTATTAACTGCGGTCCACGGCTATAATTAATTTCTTTTACAGTTTAAATTGGGTCAGATGAAAGACTTTCTTCTCTCCAACTATTATTGGTGCCTTTTTTTTTTTTAATACTTGGTGCAGGAACGCCATTGTAAATATAGCTTCATATGTTGCTATTCCTTTGATGATATGAATACAGTAACAATGAACCTATCAGATTCCTTGTTGGCTTGTTCTGCTGATTAATCTTTTTGATCCTGCTATGAAAATGATACAAATTTAACCAGAATCGATTCCACATTTTACATAAACTCTAAAATGCTGTTTCACTGCCCTGCAAATACAGTTTGACCCCCTTCATATCTCTGTCCGTCTCTCTCTCGGCTCCTCTCCATCCCCTTCCTTCCTCAGGGGGTATAGTTTATCTCTGCAAAGCTAGGATTCAAGCCCCATCTGCCATTAGTCGGCCAGATATCTGCCTGTTGTCAGTCTGAATTAACAGCTGGGTGTCACAAGCATTACACCAGCATCGCTGCTCCACTAAAACCTCAATGCCATGCTAGATTTGCCGAGCACAACAGACTGTGATAAGCGTCGTCGGATTCTCATGTCTGCTCACTCTGAGGAGGGCATGTATTGTATATTCATGATGTCCTAAATTATATATATCTAGCCATATGGGATACACAAGTGGGCAAAGCAGATGAAGCCTCGGGAAAATTTTGTTTGCTTGCAATTACTGAAGGAGGAGGAAGCTGTTTATGGCTTGAAGAATGATCAGAGAAAGTAATCTATGTTAGAACACTTTTTTTGTTGTTGTTGCCCTGCTTCTAGTAATTTTATTGCTAGAAACTACATTAAAATCATTTTTGAACTACATGTCACGCATTACAGCAGTTTGGGAAAACATTTGGTTAACTGAGTTTGTCACTGCGAAGTCCAGCCTCGCAGTGTTTCATTTTGAGATGCATTTAAGCAGAGTGGCTCTGGCTTGTACATAAAAGGATTGCCGTTCATCTGCCGCTCTTTGTCACTCCATCCATCTGTCACAGAGTTGCAAAGATTCATGTGCGTATCGCAACAACAGAAATGCTCACCTGCCTCTTTGTGACACTCCGTCGTCTAAACTTTATGCTGAGGAAAAGCAGATCAAGCGTGTTAGTTTTAGTGGCTGGCGCAGGAAGAAGACCGACTGAACAGAATCTTCTGGCGTGACTTTTTCTGCAAGCTATCAGCTGTTACTATAAGCAGAAGTCCTTGGCTAAATATAGCACACCTTTCATGTCTGACTCAGTAAAGCTGCGTTTCTGTTCAGAGTTAAGTTCTGGACTATTTATAAAATTGTCACAGTGATGGATCAGATGTTGAATCAAAGTTGCCTCCATATGTAAAAAGTGCCACCAGAATGGCCCCATAACATCTGCTTTTCAAACATATTGATGTTCCTCTCTAATTTATGCATGGGTGTCTCTCTCTCTCTCTTCAAGCTGTAATACTGGAAAATCTGTAAACCCAAGAATATTTCCTCCTGCTGGTGGAGTTTCTCCTCCCTTTTTGTGTTCCATCTGCTAATGAAGACAAATATTGTGTTGATGCTATATTGTCAGCCCTGATATGATAACTTTCCAGCATTTGTAAGACGGCACCGAGGGTGCTGAAACTCAAAATATACAGACACTTACCTCAGTGTGGCATTTATTCCAGGACCCCCCCCCCCCCCATCTGTTTTAGCATATGTCAGCATATCACAGTGATGGCGAAGTTGCAGCTGCATTTAACGACGCCACTGGTCTGCTGATGGTGAGGATTTAATGATCATGGTGTGTGGTTTCTGGTGAGTGGCAATAAGCTGCAAGAAATTATGAAGAATCATTTTATGAGGAAGTGCTTTTGTAATATGTGTTACAATAATGGAGTGACGTAAGGCGAAGGAGTGTTTGATGATTGCATTATTCCTTTTTGAATGCGAGTGACTAAAGATGGATTTTCATGCTTAACTCTGGAAGTCGAGATTTCTACAACGTGTGGCCCGTGGCTTCCGTCAATAACACAGCGATACACAAAAAGGAATAGAATACATGCCTGAAAGTAACAGCAAAGACGCCCATTTAAAAGCATATGACATCACAGAGCAGCTATGTGTAAACATACAGCTGGGTGATGCAGTGGTAATGTAACTGCCTTTCAAGCAGATCCAGACAATTCAACCCTTACCTCATTACCTACTGTAATACCTACTGAAGTTAACATAAAACAGAAGCAGATCTGACAGATAATCTCAAATTTGACAAACATAAAATAGCACTTAGATTGAACTTGATCCAAGACAGATGAGTAAACTCGGCGAGGCTTTGCAGCTAGGGCTCTAAAGTTCTAAACTATCCAGAAAGATTAAAAAAAAACCTTAGAGCAATTTGCCCCATTTTTGCCATGGCCTCTTTCTCTATTTCTCAGCCTTGTTCTCTCTATTCCTATAGGGCTACTGTAACTGCAGTTGACTGCAATAAGGGACTGCAGGGAAGGGCACTGAATACTAAGCTGGCCAAGTCAGACAGCCTACATTTTGATCCAACCCTCCCATGAATTAACAGAAAGCTCCTATCGGGCTCTATAATCATGGTGTAGCAGTTGTTAATGAACAAATCCAATAGCTGAACATCTGTTTACATGCTGCTAGAGGGAGTTCAATTTTAATAAGCTACACATGGAAATGTCTGACTACAAAGTTTGCACTCAAGCATGAGTAAGACGAATCAGCAACAAACATACAAATTAGTCATCTGGTTACATGACTTGTCCTTGGATCCTTCAGTATAAAAATCAATACATGAAAACTGCAGAACATTAATCTTTTTCTTCAGACCAATTAAAATTCCTGTCCCTATCTTATAGCAAGTAGAGTAAGGTTTCTGAAATCATTTCCCCTTATTCCTAACTTCTGCTCTTTCCCAGCTGGCCCTGCAATCACCAGATCAGTAATTATAGTAGCCTATGTTTGGATATACCTAACCTGAAGTTTGCTACTATGCTGTCTCAATTTACAAGCCCGCTCTCAAGCTTTTAGTTTTATTTTACTTCTGCCATGGAGCTTATGTTTCCATTGTGATTTGTTTGTCTTTTGGCAGGACTGTCAATGAGCTAGAAGACACTTTCATGAATTTTGGTGATAAGGAAAAGGGGAAGAGAAGGAAGACTGAGGAAAGGAAAGACGGTGGAAAATGCAATAACCAGTCATGGTTAAATGTAGCCACTAACAGGCCCACTCACAGGGTGGCAAATTACCAATCACAAGGTAGGCTTGCTGTTTTTACCCCAACAGGGAGAATCATTTATGAAATGAACATCCCGCTGTGTTCAATAAACTAGACATTGAGACCATAAAACCCATTAAGAAGGTGTTTGCTGGAGTTATAGTTCAAGTGAGCTGAAGGATTGTTTTCCCATAGACTTCAATACTATCACTTTTTTTTGTCAAGAAGAGAAGTCATCCCCTACTGGCCATTAGAAAGAAAGTTCAAGGCACTTTCATGTTTTCAATCTCACTTTTCAGACCTGGAAGTCAAGTTTATCTGTTAAATACAGTCTATATTCACACCAGCAGCTTGTGAACAGCAACTGCTTTGGGCCCCACCACATAAGAAGGGACGGGGCTCCAGCTCCCCCACGACCCTGAAAAGGATAAGCAGAAGAGAATGGATGGATGGATGGATGGATGGACGGATGGACGGACGATATTCAGTTTTCGCTTGGTACTAATCATCTTTTTTTTTTTTTTTTAGCTTATTGACTATTTGAATATTAGAAAATCACGGGCA
>JAVDPK010001284.1:762854-828629 GCA_034780415.1 Cichlasoma orientale | reverse complement strand
CGACCCCCCCCCCCCCCCCCGGCTAACAAACTTTACACTCTAAACAACTAATGATATCTGCAATGACATCTCACTAAAAAAAACTCCCTACACACCAAGTTTTTCAGGATGTGAGTGTGTTACAGCGTTCTAGTAAGCACCACGAGCTGATCTTTGATGTGTATATTAAGTATTGTGAATCTATACAAAACCAGCAAACCTGTGATTGGAGTCTGTGTGATCAGTCAGATTTAAAAAATGAGTAACAAAAAACATCTCAATCTGTAAAAACATACACGAATCTGTAAATGTGCAGAAAAATCTAGAAATGAATTTCTGAGTATTTTTGCTTTGATTGCTGAGAAAAGGGTAGCACAGTGGCGTGGTGGTTAGCACTGCTGCCTCAGAGCTACAATGACATCTAGAAGGGCTGGGTTCGATTCCACCTTGGCCCGGGCCTCTCTGTGTGGAGTTTGCATGTTCTCCACATGTTTGCGTGGGTTCCCTCTGGGTACTCTGCAGTTACTGGGTTAATTGATCACTCTAAATCACACCATAGGTGTGAGCATGAATGGTCTCTGTGTTGGCCCTGTGACAGGCTGGCAACCTGTACAGGGTGTACCCTGCCTCTTGCCCTGTCAGCTGGGATAGGCTTCAGCGACCCTGGACAGGATAAGCGGAAGAGAATGGATGGATTGCTGGGAAAATCAGACAATTCGGGCCATCTTCTCAGTATGGAGAAAGTTGGCTGCAATCACATTTTCTTTTGCCCTAAAATTATAGTTTTAACAAACATTATTAAGCAGAATTCATTATATTTTGAACCCAGACTGTCTCTGTAAAGGTCACAACTCATAAGTGATATACATGGATGCAGATAGCTCATCCAGCAGGCCAGAGACGGTCATTATAAGCTTTGATAAACTTGCCCACTTTTGATATTTGGTCCCTCCACACTAGCAGTGTCCTTGGACAAGAAAATGAACTATGTTGCTCCCGATGCCAGTCTGGCTACTGGATTGCATCTCCACGGCTGAGTGTGTGTGTGTGTCTGTATGGGAAATTCATTATAAAGCACTTATAGAACCTTCAGTGGCCCTTTACACATCTCACAGTAAAAGAGATGAAAGGAATACACAATACTGCCCCACAATAGACTGGTGACCTGTCCAGAGTGTACCCCGCCTCTCACCATGACAGCTGGGATAGGCTCCAGCCCCAATGCAACCCTGAATTGGGTAAATGGAAAAAAATGGATGGATGGATGAACCACCATAGCAGTACTTGTATTAACTGAAGAGCTACTGGATAGTCTGGGTCCTGAGGAGAGAGCAAGTGAAAAGCAGTACTGTAGGTGCACACATTTTTCTTCTTAAAAAAACAAAACATATTTTAGCATAAACAGTTTCAGAGTCACTCATGGTTTTGAGAATGTGTACACTTGCATACCTATCAAACAGTGGACTGTGGCATCAGTAACCTATTAACCAACAGGGCAACACAGAACATTCCCTCTCATGTTCTCATGGTAGGTCACGCTTTAACTCATATTCTGATTGTGTCTAAAACCCTCTAGTGACGTTATTTTAATTTTGACCAAAGGCCTGTGAGTGCTAAAGTTCATACTCAGCAGTGATTCAGCAGCCTTTTGCCGAGATTGTAACGACCCACTTACACACATCATTTATTCACACCCCATTGTTTGAATGGCTTGCTGCCCTAGGGAGGCTTTGAGACTGTAGATGGGCTTTTTAACAAGCCAGAGGATCAGTCTCTTCAAACATGATTTGATGTTATGATGTTTGATGGTAAAAAAAACCCCCACCAAACACACAAACTGTTTCAGTGTGTAACTCGGCTACATGCGGCGCTAGCAACCATTAACATTAAGTGTGATAATTCATTTTCATGGAAGAAAGAGCGAAGAAAGAGAGGGAGAAAGAGGCAGATGATTTTTTAAGGGTATGCGCTGTTCTGCTGCTGACATTTGAAAACCTTGAAAATAGCTTGCATATATAATGCCATTCAGTTTAGATTTTTTTTTTCAAATAAGGCATTGAATATGTATGATGTGCTGATGAGGATGAGAAATGTCTTTAACAAATGTTAATCATTTTTGTGTTATTAAAGGTTGTGTGAGAATACTGGAAAGTTTAAACAAGTGCAGATATGGAACTGGATACTTTGTAGTTTCTTTTATTTATTTATTTATTTTTTTTAACACAGGCTAAAAATAAAATAAAATGATTGCATTTTTTACACTTCACTTTCAAAAGGTGATCTTTTTACAAACCACTGACGTTATTGGTGTTACCGCCACTTGGGCTTAACACTTTAAAGTTCATGTAAATCTGGAAACGTACCTGTATCGCAAGACTCCGTTCAGTGGCATTGTGGGAATTGTAGTGTTGCTCAAACTTGACCCAGACTGTGGACCATTCACCTCTTTTAGCGCCTTTACTTAATGAACTTTGGTATTTAGGCTGCCGATGTAGCTTAGAGCCACTAATTTAGCCCTTCGCCACAATTAATGCTTGCCTGCCTGAACAAGCTCAGAATTCACTACAAATGCTAACTTTGAGTCCAGTGCAGTGATTAGGCAAAAATAAGTCGCTGATTTGAGTCTTATCATAAAGAAAAACAAAAGAAAACCCCCTCCAAAATAAATAAATAAATAAAATAAATAAAATTCTACTCCGTCTCAATAGTTTTTAGGCATGCAGACAAGCTGTAAACAACGTTACATAAAATGTGAATGTGAGTCGAAAAAGTTAACCTTTCACTGTGTGCCCAGTGACACGTGTAAAGGCTCTTAAAGCACACAAAGAGTCAGTGTGTGTCCGGCAGTGGTACCGCGACGTCAGTGTCTCTGGCACTGAGCTGAGTTGGTCGGGGCCATGCAGCAGCAACGTCACTCCCTGACGGCGGCGGCATCAGAGAAGCACGGACGGCCATCCGCGCAGCAGCGACTCGCTCGCTCCGGAACTCGGCGAAGGAACACAACGCTGGACTTCGGCTTTCCGCTCTGGGGCAAATTATTTCTTTCACCGCGACTTTCCGCATTTGTAGGCAAGGTAACCAGAAACCGCTTTTTATGGGAACGTTTTTTTAAATTAATTTAAAGGTGTGTTTTCCGTTTTTTGTTTTTTTTTTTGTCAACTAGCTACACGGAACAGCATGGGTACCAAACGTTTCGAGTACAATGACTAGCTTCCCGCACTGTAGCCATAAACTGAGGGTTGCTATGGTACTGCCAGGCAACATCCCACCTGCTGCTGCCGCGACTGTATGTATTTCTCACAGCTGTCAATCAAAACATGTTCAAATTAATGAAACAAAGCGCTTTTCGTGTGTTTTAATTAGGCTATACGTCTGTTAAGAACGTGTGCCTGTGTATATTAGTTGTGCTGTCTTGTATTGCCAGTCATTTCTGATCCTGACTTCATTTTCTGGTTCTTCAGGCTATGCTGATTTAACGCAGAATACTTTAATGCCAGCACCTACTGTTAAATTGACAACACTCTTCTAGCTGCATATTGTCTGATGCCTGCTGGCTGCACTCAGCAGCTTAGGCAGACAGTAGAAAGGTCGTCTGTTTTGAGTGTTTTTCCAGTCAAGTGCCCATGTGTCTGTGGCTCTAGGTGACAACCCAGTCCATTTCCACTGAAACACAGCACATGCCTGTCATTCCCTTTGTAACTGCTGTCTGTTTGTTTATTTTCATAGTGTCTAAGTAATACCCAGGACCACAAGGCTTGAGCAACAAAAAATGGTGATTACCAGCGTGGCATCCCTCGGAAAGACATCGCTGGCTGTGGATGCAGAGTACAGATGTTTGCAGTGAAGGTGCATAGTGCGTACAGTAGTCTTCTATTCTGTGGCTCAGACAGCTGCTCTGGTTAACCGTCAGTGCGTGCCAACGCCCGGCCCACGGTACAAAGAAATTCCATTATCCCCATCTCTGTGACAGAGAGGAAGAAATCACCATGCCATGTTGTCATGAGGCCAGAAAAGGAGGGAGAATTATGAGTCAGAATGGAAGAAAAAAAAAAAACTGTCACTCTTCAAATCCACATCTAAACTTGGTAGACAGCTCACATGCTTATTTTAAGAGCGGCACCGGATATCTTTTGTGCTGTTCAGTTGGCATCAGAGCTGTAGAACTATGAACAGACCTGGCATCTTTCTGGTATATTTTTTTTTCTCTTAGAAATGATTACTGAAACCTTTTAAACTGGTTCTTTACACTGTGATGTCTGTGTAAATTCCAAGGATTAGAGCTAATGTTTTGAGTGAGCGCAAAGTGCAGCGGGGTGCATCCAAGTCGAGCTCTGTTCATTGTATTTTAGTTTACACACCTCCTTATCTCAGCTGTCAAGAGGGAGGACTCTTTTCTACAGTAACTTACCCTGAGCAATAGAGATAGTGGTGGGAAAGGAGGGGTGGGAGGAGTGAGAAGAACAGAGAATGACTGTGAGGGAGTGAGCGTGCTTAACCCAGCCACTGAGTGACTCTTGTATCCAAGGACGAAGGTAGCAACGCATCCAAACGCCACTCTTCGCCCACGGGCTGCTGTGAAGAAATGAGGCGGACACACAGGCACTCAGCAGCGCTCATATAGACTCAACAACCTGCTGGGTCCTCTTCACAAGGCCCCTGGGGTTTGACTCGTCTGTCTGGAGTGCTGATGGCTGAGCAGATCATGACCACAGTTAGAGTGAAATACACAGAACGATAGAGTCAATTAGCTTGAATGGGAGTGTTTTATTTATTTTTGTCAAAGCAAACTCAAATAAAAGTCACTTTCTTTTATTTCACTCCTTTTCTTTGCACCTAAACCGGCCCACTTCTGCTGCATGTTTTGGCAGAGGAGCAGACTGGAGAGGACGTAGTAACAGGTGGTACGTGCCAGCGTGGATTTGGAGGTGTGGAAGAGAGCTGAAGATCATGGGTAAATCCAACAGCAAGCTCAAGCCAGAAGTGGTAGAGGAGCTGACAAGGAAAACCTACTGTGAGTGCCTTAAAGTGTTTCTTTCACTCAAAGAAAACTTTGCAGCCACTCTTCTGTCACAGCCTGTTGGCCCTAGGTTATAGCACATACATCATGCAATAGGAATATATAATAGAGTTTACTGCTGCAGTTTGCTAATCTTATTTTCCACCCACTGTGCACCACACAGGCTTTACAGTAAATAACCCTGCCTTGCATTGGGATGCTGTACATTTTTCTTCAGTGACAGAGCAGATGTCAGTTGTAAATGAGCTCCTCATTTGTTATAAATTTCTATTTGAATGTAGTGTAAATTGCAGTTGGCTAAGGCCGATGGATGGATGGATGGATGGATGGAGAAGCAGAGTTTGTGGCAGCTATAATGATAGCTTTTCTTTACTGATGAGCATGTGGTTTTATATGCTGCATATATAAATGTGCTGCATGTCCTACATTCAATGTGACAGAGATTGTTTACAAAGTGTAAATTGATTCATTCCTGCTACACTTATAAATTGCATTCCTATGTAGAGACTGACAGATAGGCTGGGCTCACAGAAAGGGAATGACCCTCCAATCAAAAGTGGAGTAAGAGTGTAACATTGTAAATGTATCTTCTATCGTTCCTGGTGATTTATTACGGTGTAAACTGACTGTATTTCTACCATCCTACCAGCAGTTACTTATTGATGTCTTCTGCTAAAAGAAAAAAAAAAAGCTGCAGTTTTCATGGGAGATCATATTTTTAATTACCACCAGCAATGTCCGCTCGGTATCCACTATATTAACCACTTGTGTGTTATTTCTGGAGCACAGCGTTGTTATTATTATTATTATTATTTGAGCACCGTGGTGTGCAGGTGTGGGTGGGAGTTGACATCCATTGGCTGCTTAATGACAGTGTTATTTGTGTGGTGGGTCTCTCCACAGCAGAACCAAGGAAGGCTGCTGTAGCAGGAAATTGCTGTGGAGGAAGATTAGACTTCATGCTGGGCTGGACTGCTTGCTGCTGTCCCTTTCTCTCTCTCTCTCTCTCTCTCTCTTCCTCCCTCCCTCACTGACTGGCTTTCTCATTCTCTCTTAACCTTTCACCCTGTCTCTTTCGCTTTCCCCCTAACCGCCCTCTTTGAGCAGGGAATGGAATAGTATAATTAGGATCTTATCTGGTTAGCATCGCTGAGAGGGGCTCCGAGCTTTTTCTCCCAGTGTGATCGTTCTCTCGTTGCTTCTGCTGTTGCTTGACTTGAGACTATCATTTCTGCTTTCCTTCATCCTGTTGCCTCTTTTTATTGCTCTCCCATGAGAAGTGTAGTCTGCCATTTTAGTCAATGCTTTCTTTTGGTCTTTGACAGATTGGGGACTCAGTAAATTTCCCTGTGTGTGTGTGTGTGTGTGCGCGCGCGCGCATGGGTTTTTGTGTGTGTGTGTGTCTTTTTTCCAGTGGTAAAAGATGCAGGATGTTTTGCCCAGAAACTAATGTGTGTTAAAGGGTAAACAACAAGACCAGTCCAGAATTAAAGCCTGTTTATTTAAGAGGAATATATGCTGATATCTGGCTTTATTTTATGTTTGAGAATTCCTCACAAGCACATTTTTTTTATCACCTTTTTATTTTCAATAAACCACTTTCCAAAACAGTATTAGGCTGTGCAGCAGCTCTGATTAGAGAGTGATTTTTCTGCTCTTTGTGAAAACAGTGGGAAATGGTTGCAATCTCGCGTGTAATTTTAAAGAACTAGCTTCCCCCCCATAAATGCTTTCCTGAATGACTGTTCTGGTATTACATACAAGGACCAGCAATCCTATTAAAATGTCTGCAGGATGTAGTTCAGGGCCATGTAGCAGCATGAAGATTTTTATTATATTTTTTTTTTTGGTGAGAAGAGACTATGACACTCACAGTGATGGAGTCACAAGCTGAATGTGTTCTAGCAGACCCTGCAGGGCCAACGACTGAGTGGGCCCTGCACCCTCCTGCAACTGGCTGATTGCATTATTGCTCATTGTCGCTGACTGAGTTATGCAACACCTTATTTTATTAAATCCTAGCCATGCTAAATTGCCTCAATTTTTGACTGCAGTGCCTTTTAAGACCAGTTTAATGCTAGCTTGGCTTGGCTAAAAGTAGCGAGATTGACCCTGACATTTATTGACCAGAAAATGGTCAGAGGACGAGTTTCTTGGCTAAAATGCTGAGCAGAACAAATTGAGATGCAGATGTATGCAGACCTCCTCATCAGTAGTCTCTGTATTGTTTTGCTGTATAACTGCAGTAGTCACATTATCACATACATTGGGTAAATTTCATGTTTTGTGCTTCAAGTGTTTCTTTTTTTTGGCAAGAGAATGTTTAGCCTTGATTATTCTATGTGCCCCCCCGTGTTTTACCTAGCTAGTAACCATGACTATGAGTTACTCAAGGTTAAACATTACAGTAGATGAAATTAGCGATTAAGTTACTGTCTCTTTGTTGTACTTAAAAGCCTTTTACTTTGCCCCTGGCCAAACAGAAGTGGCGGTCGACGGCATCTATTGTCAGCTTGCTGCAGCAGCAACATGAATTCAGAGTGCTTCTCAAAAGACCACCTGGTTAAACTAATGCTATTGATTTTCAGCCCTTTTTTCATTAGTAATCCCAGGGGCCAAGAGGCCGAAAATTGCTTTGGTTACTTGAGAGAAAGTAAAGAGACCAGGCAAAGCCATGTGGGAATGGTTGATTAGATACTGGCAGATAGTAGTGCTTGTGTGGGCATGATAACACATCCTGCCACATAAACAGTTCTTTTTCTTAAATCAGTGGCTGACCTTCATTCCCTCTGCTTTCCTCTGCTTTTTTTTGTGGCTCTCTGGGGTTTACTCCCACTTGTCTACTGCTATACAGGACATACTAGAATTAATGAATTCTGCTCTCAGCAAAACAGTGGTATTTTCCAGTAATTGCATGTTGACATTTTTTTCTCAGAAAATGTGTTTGAAGGCATTGGAACAAAAATGATTGGCTTCCAGGCTCCTCTGTTGTGTCTGTCATGCTACTTTTTTCTAGGATTTTCAAAGTTTTCCATCCGGCTAATGTCACTCTTTATTTCTCTTACAGTTACAGAGAAGGAGGTGCAGCAGTGGTAAGTGTTTGCATTCATTTGTAATGATTTTTTTCTTTGCTGGTGGGGGGCAGTTAAATATTAGCAATTAGCAGTGTCTTTGCTGACAAAGCTGGCAGCATTTGAATGTGCTGGTTTCACATTTGAATAAGCACACTTTTATGTAAAAGATGTGAAAGTAATCTTACTACGTCAGACTTGGTAGGATTTCTGTATCATTTTTAACAGATTGGCGAGCACAAAATTATGACTCCACATGTCTGTGAATTGCTCAGCTTATTAATAACATGATTGTTTTGGAGAATACCTTTAAGGGTGATAATATGAAAATAATAACATTTCTCTCGACCATCCATGTTTTTAATTTGCAAAAGACATTTGCCTAAGATGCACTCCTGATATTCTCCAGAAGAGATCTCACTCTCGATCTCTGAGCCTTTGTGCGAGGGGCAGGGGCAGTAATGTGCGGCATACATAAACAGGCAAACATACACGGAGGCTGTCTTGTTGCTCTTACTGAGAATAGGATTCACTTAATTAGAGTCGATGTTGGCTGTAGTCATTGCCACAAGTCTTTTGCACATAAAGTAAAAGTTGTGCATCACCATCAATTAAACACAGTGACTTTGACCGACTGATGAGGTCAGCATTGTTACATACCCTATGTCTGAATAGGGTCAGAGAGTCTTACCTCGACTCACTCGGGAAAGCCGTTTTTGATATGGTCTTTCTTAGGATTCGGTTTCTTGAGTCAGCAAACGGTGTAGCTGCTTTTGGTTTGGTAGTCGATTTGGAGCCATCTCCCTCACACTTCCCTGAAGACAGATGAGTTCTGAAAATAGAATGACTTTGAAGCCTAACTGAGACAGAATGACTTTGAAGGCTGATAATACTGATACAAACATTTCCATGATGCATTCCTCCACAACCTTTTTGCTCTGTTTGCAAAAGGGATGTCTGATAACAGAGGCATAGCAGGGGGTGCAAGGTTGTTTCACTTTCAGGCAGTCATGACTGCTTGGCCACAGAACCTCCACAAGGTTGCTCATTAGTAATCCTTCCCGTCAGATTTTGTACCTATTAGTCAGTGTGACCCGCGCCAGGTTCAGCTTGCAGAGGTCTAGCCTTTGTCTGATCCCAGTCTGTGTTAACAGCATTAAAACTTCAACTAAATATGTCAAAATGAAACAAATCTATTAAACAAAGACACTTTAAGCCAGGATATGGCATGGAAGTGGGCCCAGAGCAATCTGTTTTTATTGTTAAAGTGTGAATTTATGCATCTTTGTGAAGGGACAGTTTGACAGCTGCTGGAACGTGGACAAGAAACAATGCTTTCTTCATTAACATAGATGATTCAAGCATGAGCGTAGTCATCTCCTTTGTTTGCTGCATGGTGCTATTGGGCTCTGAAATCAAAAGTAGACTGTAAACCTGAAGAAAGAGCACCATAACAAAGGTACCACTCCTCTGTGTTCACATTTTAGTTCTCCTCCTTTTGCGTTTGCATTTCATGACCTAATGCACATGCATGAAAAGAGCTTTGCTTTTAGAGCTTGCTGCTCTCCATGTTTCCTGTTTGCAGGGGAAAGGAGCCAGGGCACATTTGCAGCCACACAGCAGTAGTACAGCAGCATTAGATATCACTGGACATTGGCAGGTCCAGAGCCCTCGAGCTGGCCGGTCTCTGGGGCTGCCTGAACGCACTGGGGCGGAAAACCCCCTCGCCCCCCTTTAAACCTCCACCCCGCCGGCTGTGCAGCCAGCTAGCTCACCATCACTCTCACTGTCTTTCACAGGAAAGTTTGCACGAGCCCTCACTTGAAGATCAGTAGCAATCAACACGGCTGAGTGTGAGGGATGAGAGGGAATTTTACCAGGGGGAATGCCAGATGGCGTGTAATTAGAGCACAGGCACAGACACAGAAGAATTAGCAGGGTTAGATAAATGCCTGTGTTGTGCATTAAATTTTTTCTCCTTTCTAATTCTCCTCTAAGGGAACATCATTAGTATGCCTGCGGCCTACCTGAAATCAATAACTAAATGCCATAGCTCAGTGACGTTCCCTGCCAGCTAGGCAGGAGCAAAAGAAGCATCATGCACAGTTCTGAAGTAAGCCACCACGGTAGATGCCAAAGAAAGGAACCAGTGCCAGAAAATAAATATCTTATCTTCATGCCGGCACCCAAGTGTGGTCTGATCTACAATGTCACGTCCCCACAAGTACAGTGCGTAGTTGCATTATTACACTGCTTCAAGTACAGGCTGAACGTGTATGTGTCTCAGCGCTAGTGTCACCAAGTCGGATCTCTTGTACATGACGTGTTCTTGGCAAATGAAAGTGATTCTTATTATGAGACTGTTGAGCAGCTGACACTGCAAACATGTTTACACATTGGTGCGGCGCTTACGGTATCCGCCGTATCTACAGTGTACGAGTGTATAGTGCTTATGTCAATGCATTATTTGTAGTACAGTAAATGGGCATCCCTGTTTCCCAAAAGTTTGGGATGCCGTGTTAAGATGTCAATAAATGTGCAAGAAAATTGCACAAAGAAAACCGATCAAGTTGTCTGTCAAAATGTTTTGAAAAAGTGTAGGGTTAGTGGTCAGCCTTATACTTGCACGTAACATGTCTCATAAAGCAAATTAATGTTGCAGCTGAGTGGCTGTCTGGTCGATGCACAATTGATTGCATTTGAAATAAATTAATTATTTAAATATTCAGCCATTAAAACGTAAACACTGTGTAGCTGTAATAATAATCATGAGATGAAATGCAGTACTGCGTCATTAGAGCTTTATTTTACAATGTGTATGAAATTGTTTTTTAATAGTTCAAATAGCCTGTTTGCATTAACTATTTAAAGGTCAGCTGCACTAGTTTTGCACGAGTATGTTTACAGGGCTAAGGGAATGCTACTACACACACATCTCTGAGAGACTTGTACTGTATGCGTGCATGCCAGGTTTTCTGTCATTTTGATACCTTGAAAATGTTGTAAATGTGCTAAATTACTGGAAGATCTTTTCTGAGACAATAATTCCTTAAGATTTGCAAAAGTGAAAAAAACCTCAACCTTATTCAGGCAGCAGAGGGTCACTCGAGTGATTTAGCATTGCATTAAAAAAAAAAAAACAGAGTGACTCATCTGAAAGAGAAAAAATTTAAAATGCGTTCAAAATTAAAGCAGCAGAGACCGGCATATCCTTTTATCCATCTCCCATAATACAACTCAGAATTACCTTCCATTAGACTGCACTTGCATCTTAAATGCTTTCTTCTCTTAAATGCCATACCTCCTGCCTGCAGCCCGGGTTTTCTCTTAAATTTTAAGACTCAAGCCCAAGTCATGAAAACCTCAATTACATCATCAGGGTTATTTTTCTAAAAAGTTTCTTTTAAACCATATAAGACGTGTCACAGGCTGAGAAATGCTCCTGATTGATAAACGGAACATTTTATCTGTAAAATTGGTGGGCTGCCCTTCATCTTGCTATGCATAACGGCTCAAAACGCAGACCAACAGAGCGTCTGGACGACATTGTTTTTGCTTATCTCTGAATTCATCTCAGTGAATTCATTTATCCTCCGGTCACCGCGGAGAAAAATAGAAAAAAACAAAACAGCTTTTTGCCACGATTCTTAACACATTTCAAACTGTGATTTCTGCTATGCAGCGTCTTGTTACTTATTAGAAAACAGATGCCAGTGTATCTTTATGCGCATATATCAATATGAGAGTGCTAATTTATTTTTACTGGTTTGTGATCAACTCAAATTTGCTGATATTTCACCCACCTGATCTGACATTATTAATAAAAAGAGCAAACTAAATATGATATTTACCAAATAAAACTATTTATTTTAGATATGAATTCATTAATTCATATTTTTGAACACTGTGGGTGTACCTGTGATACAGTCTTTAGTGCCTAAAAGATGGAAACTGAGAATGTGAATGGAAATGCACTGCTGTATGTTGGGGCTTTTTTGCATATTAAACTGTACCCTTAATGCTCTGCACTTGAGCATGTACACTGTATGTACAGTATGATGCTGCACATCAGTGTCTTCAGTCTTTTCACTGTCGGGCATTAAAAATGACAAAAGAATTCAGGTGAAATAGGTCGGCTGTGGATTATGATATGCATTGTGCTTTCGGTTCTTTGAATACCAATTAGGTTATAGCCTGCGTTACAGTTAAGCTAAGCTTTCATTTCTCTTCATGTATCTCCAGATAATTCATATATGAGAATTACATGGTTCTGCTCTCTTCTCGCTTCTCTTCTCGCTGAACTTTTTTCCCAGCTGCTCGTCAAAGCATCTTCCCCATTTCTTTGACTATAAGGAGCTGACTTCATTATCTCCCAGGCAGATTAAAAGTAAAAGAGTTTAAGAGGAGTGAGGAGTCATAGTGTGAGTGGAAAAGATTGGCCCTGGCCTTCATTCTTCATCAGAACGCGCTCTCTCTGGCCTTAATTATAGCCCAGTCTTATTATGAACAGCCTGAACCGAAGCAGAGACGAACGTGCAGTGCTCCCTTGTGTGAACTTGCGTCATTTTTGCTGTTGATTAAGAGGAAAAGCTTTTTGCAATGCTTTTTATAACTAGAGTGTTATTATTTCCCTGTCATGTCCTCCTCCTCCTACTATTCATCTAACATTTATTTTTGTAAAGGCTAACACTCGCTTCCTTGCTCCCTAACCTGTTCCTGTGTAGATAGACTCTGGATGCAGTGTTCCCTTATGAAGACACACAAGAAAACTGCCTACCTTTGAGTGATTGCACTTGAAATTGCTTATGAAATGCTTCTATATTTAGGCTAATAGAGATGTTAAGTCCCTCTCCAGATATGGTATTTCCAGGGGCAAGCGGAAGCTCCGACTTATCTATCAGCTACGCATATTATCAAAAGAGGAGCAGAGAGTAATTTGATTAGAGTTAACCACCCTGGGCTTGCTATTGGATTAAGGCGATCGTCTTATCTGTGAATGAGACAAATAGCTTTGCACTTTACCTTTTTGATCTCGCACACTCTTTCAGACTGAATCAGTAATGCCTATTGTAAGAACGAGGAGGTGACTCCAGTCTACCACTGCTGGCCATCCTTGTCTCCATTATGAATTCTCATTGCATTATGAATTCTCATTGCAGTAAATAAGGATGTATTACTTTTTAAATGATCTCACAGTGCACTTTATTTTTCTTTTTAGGTACAAAGGCTTCATCAAGGACTGCCCAAGCGGGCAGCTGGACGCTGTGGGCTTTCAGAAGATCTATAAGCAGTTTTTTCCTTTCGGAGATCCCACAAAGTTTGCCTCCTTTGTCTTCAATGTGTTCGATGAAAATAAGGTTTGTAGATAAATTCATCTGTTTTATTAGCCTCTTAGCGAGCAGGAAAAATATTTTTAAAAACCCCCTCGTTACTTCAGAAGAAAATAATAGTTTTGCCCCCATCGTTTGTATTCAGATCATGTCAGTTTGTGAGAACAGCATCTCTTTCCTTGTGAACATCTAGGGACTGCTGAACAGAATAAAAGGGAGGCATTGTATGGAAATCTTTCATTTTAATTATTATTCCAGGACTCTTCTTGTTGCTTTCTTTCCCCTTAGAGCTCCAGGCGCTCAGATTTGTATACATGCAGTTTTTTAATCAGGCTCCTTTTGAATGAGAGCAGTTTGTTTTGGACATTGTCATGACAATTCTTGGCCAAAGTGTAATTAAGTTATTCCCTAATAGGGACATGTACCATTATATACAGTTGAAAAGTCTGGCAGTGTCAGTGCAGAAAGTGTACTGATCGCTCCAATTATGTATTTTTGGCAACATTAGCACAAACAGAAATTTGATATATTTTTCACTTATTACCTCTGCCAAGGAAGTGATTTTTTTGGTAGCTGTTTCATGCAAAAGTGCGTGCGTGTCATTCTGCCTGTAAACACGTTAGCTGAAAACTTTGTAGGGGTGCAGAGTGGGGTCACGTTAACAATCCATTAAAATTTGGCTCACATCCACCAAGGTCTTCAAGGTCAGTTAAATGAAGGATTGGTTGAAAATGGACAAAAAGATTTAGAACTTAGAAATTATGATTCTTACAAGTGTGGTGTGTATTGTCAACATATAGAAAGCAGCATATAAACATTTAAAATGTTACATTTGACTTCTGACCTCTGCTTCAAGGTCAGTAGATTGATCTGAAGGTCAAAGTGATGATAATGTTATATAGAGCTATTTAAAACTATATTTCTAGGCATCTATAGGCATATAGAAAGTGATATATGGCGATTCGAAATATCATGTTATTTTGGACCTTTGACCTTTTCTTCAAGGTCAAATGAGGTCAAACTTTTTTTAAATGTCTTTAACTGCTTCGTCATGTCATCATGTCAAATAAATTAAAAAGGGTTTCAACAGGGCAAATAGCAAAAGCCTGCACTTTGCACTTGTTTCTACTGCACTAAAAACGTCTTACAGTATGTTTAAAAAGAACAACAACAACAAAAAACCTCCCAAAATAAAATACAAAATACAAAACTATTCCCTTAAAAGTAAATGCTGCCCAGAGACTGAGCTGCCTTGGTGGAGGTTTGCCCTGTCGGAGTTCTTCTTGTTAGAGGATATTAGCAAAACAGTAGATACCCCCTTTTGAAACTATTCTTGACCTGAATGTTGTCAGCCTATATTTTAACAGCGCTCAGAAATGAGTACTTTGCAGAGAGCTGCAGACGAGTCCTAGTGTCTGTAGTAACATATAATTTTAACCCAGTTTTGTGCTGGAAAGCAGTTTTTAAGAATGTGCTGTTTCCTTCATGAGGCGTACGTATGTTTTTTTTTTTGTTTTGTTTTTGAGGGTTGGAGGGTTTAGTTTTAACCAGACAAACCTGTAACGAACTCCATTTGTATGAAGTCACCTCATTGTAGCCGTACGTGGTTAATGAAATTGTGTTTAGGGAGACAAACTGTAGAAGAGCAGCTTGCAGGAAGCTGCTGAGCCTCCGGAGGTGTATTGACTTGAGTTAAGAGGCTTTGTGTCAGGAAGATCACACAACCCCCTCATCTGATGTTTATCTGTGACCTTCATTAGTATTACGCACCCCATAGTTAGAGAGTGCATTGATCTTAACAGTTTTTGTGACTTGTGTAATCCGCAACACATGACTTTAGCATTTTTTTGTCTAGTCAGCTGTCTGGTAGAGATAACATTAGCTGACCCTAAGGGCCATGAAAACACCTGGCATTTTTTCTTAGATTATGGTGACTAAACTCGCAGTGGGCAGCTGATGTAGCAGAAAGCAGGAAGACAACAGACTCATTCAGCTGCTTGAGACAGGAAGTCATAATTTGATGGATTGGTTTGAATTAATGGCACCTGAGAAACTTTGAGAGTTTTAACTTTTTGTTTTATAATCATCCAAGTCAGCAGACCTTTTTTTGCTGCCTGAAGTGTGGCCACGATTTTAAATGTGTAGTTGGTATATCATTGCATCACATTCGAACAAAGCTGAGAGAAAACTAAATTTCAGAGCGGAACAGCTCCTACCTTGTAGGACAGGATGATCACTCATGATGCGGTATGATTGGAAAATGTGAGCCGTCTTCGCTTCCAGTATGTCGTGGTTGTTGTGCGTTTGTATGCTGTAATTTTTAGACTTTGAGCTGGTAGCATTCTTCTTACTAATGACCAGAGGTGACATATTTCTACCTCGGGAGAGAGCCAGGTGCGAGGCAAAAAATAGCAGCTGACTTGGAGCAAACGTCTGGCCCCATTTTCAGAAGAATCCAGCAAGGACATCATGAAAGAACAGGACAGAGTTTGTGAAAGTACAGCTACTGCAAGTGTGAAGTGAGAGGCTCGTCTCTTCATCTTGTCTCTGGGCCATTTCCCTTCACTCTCTTTCTCTCCCCTTGGTCGCTCTGCAGGATGGACGCATCGAGTTCTCTGAGTTCATCCAGGCCCTGTCAGTGACGTCCCGGGGGACTCTAGATGAGAAGCTGCGATGTAAGAAGATGGAATCTCCTCTCTTGTTGTTAACATTTAAATGACAGGATTGAGGACTTCTAAAGAGTTCAGAGAAAACAACAAATAAAACACTTAAAAAGAAAAAGCAAACAGCCTAAAGTGTAAAGTGAACTTACCTTTTAAACTTATAACAAAGTGTGATGATATTTATCCCCCTCTTCACCTAAGTGAAGCCCACACATTTTAACATTTTGTCTTTATATAGGGGCTTTCAAATTGTATGATCTCGACAACGATGGCTACATAACCCGAGACGAGATGTTGAACATTGTGGATGCCATATATCAGATGGTGGTAAGTTTTTGTTTTTTTCCCCCAAAACATTAAAAATTTAATCCTGAATTGTTTAAATGCAAACAAAGTATGAAGCATAACAATGTTGTTGATATCTTAGGGGAACACTGTGGAGTTGCCAGAGGAAGAAAACACACCAGAGAAGCGTGTGGACCGTATTTTTGCAATGATGGATAAGGTTGGTGTTTGAATATATTTGAATATTAATGTCTTAAGTGTTATAATTAACGATAATGCACTGTCTGGAGAATAGTGATAGTTCATTCTACAGTAAAACAACAGACTACATCTGACATTGATAATTGGTCATGAATTAATTAATAGGGCCTGCGTCCACCTTTGCTGCCACCCTTGGGGCTTTGATATGAACGCTATTAAGTTTAGAGCTGTTAGCTGTATTCATCACAGCGTCACTAACACCGCCTGCAGTCTATAAACATCATATATATGTATAGTCGTCTCCACCTCTAGCCCTCAGTACTAGTGGCCGCTCTGTCAGCTCCAAGAATCTACTCAGCTTTAGTGAAAGATGAGACGCAGCCTGCATGGGCGTGTTTGTCAGCTCACTACTGCCAAGATCAGCTCATAGGAGTAACTGTGCAGCACAGCAGCACTTAGTGATTTGTATTAGCTGAGAGTGGCTACTATCCAAGTGCACTGAACCAAATATCAGTCCAGCAGCATAGAACAGGGGTAACGTGATATAGCCTGAGATGCTCTTTTGCCCCCTGCTGGTGAGTTTGTGTTTAAGCATCACAGGGCCTCAACTTGATTTTTTTTTTTTTTTGTTGCATGTTGCAGAATGCAGATGGGAAGCTGACTCTGCAGGAGTTTCAGGAAGGCTCAAAGGCAGATCCCTCTATTGTTCAGGCATTGTCACTCTATGATGGACTTGTGTAGGGATGTAAGGTGAGTGGGGTATTAATCAGCTACTACCTGCATACTTACCCGCTTGGATGATTTTTCAATCCCCGGCCGTGCTTCAACGTCACGATAATACTGTGTAATTCTTATTTCATCAGAGCAAAGAATAAAGAAAGGAACTTCAGTCTGTGGGTTGAAACCAAAGTGAAGAAGCCACTTTCTGCTCTGAGTTTGTTCCTATGAATTATTCATCTGGCTCATTTGTTTACTGGCAATCAAATAGTCTTGCAGTGCTGAATGAAGAGCGAGACGGGCCTCCTCTCACTCCCTAATGTAATGCACTGGCCGCTGCCAATTGTTGCTGACATCCTGCTCAGCGTTTTGTCAACTGTGAAGTGAGCTTGTGAAGACATATTTTTCGTAATGCAGCAGCTCTTTTAGCGATTACCCAGCATGCTCCGAACACAACCAGGTATCGTAACACAACCCTATCCACAACCCTCTTACAACTTCTCTGATGGATCCAATTCAGCGTCCCCCCCCTGCCCGTTACACGCCAGTGCAGCACCATCACACCAGTAATGGGAGGAAGCCACATTTTAACTCGATCACCCAGAAGCGGCCTGCAAACTTTTGCCGGACTGCCACCCGGCACCTGTGTCAAGTATCTGCCCGTCTACATTTCCAATAACGGACTGTGAACAAATATATCCTCTGATGTGATAGAGACCTCAAACCTGTCAGCAAAACCTTCATTTGTCTGTGCTTCTGCAGCTACGTGGCACTGCATACGCCCTTGAGTGTTGTGGACTGCGTGCAAACATTTCTACAAGTGAAGTGTTGTAGTTTCCCCGTGGTTAGTCCGAGGAACTGAAGTCCCATGGAGATGTTTGTGTGCATCTTGTTCACATGCTGTAAAGCAGTGGATGCAAGTGAACTGCTCAGAGGAACTGTGCTGCTGCTTCATCACTACACAGAGAGACTCTAAACCCAGGAGAATATTGAGGGGTGTTACTTTGGTTATAATGTGAACACTAACTTAAAGTTACAAAGCAGTATGGTGTGTATTATATAATGTAAATATAATGGTAATTTATTTTCTGCTTTTGCTGCGTTTATGGGAATTTCCTCATAAATATGGAATGAAGTTTTATTTTTTATCAAAGGTGTTGAAATGTATTGCACTGTTTTTTTTTTTTTTCTTCATTATTATTGCCCGATTTCTTATTTTTGTCACGCCCCGAGGTTTCCTTTTCTTGAGAGAACAGGGTTTTTATTTGAGGAGGAATGTTAAAGTAGCACAGAGTTTTCTATGGCTTATGTTACCGTGTTTGCAGTCTGTGCATCCTGTCGTGGTTTCCTTTCCCCCGCACGAGCGTCCAGTGTTCGTGCCGTTTCAGAGCTGCATCCCGAACGGCCCGACCAAGCAAAGCAGCCAGTTCACACAGCTACCAACCAGATCGAGGCTCAGAATTTCTTTTGAGAACACCCACAGCAACACAAAGCCCAGGTCACTGAGAGGCACAGACAGAATTTCTGGTTGTAAAGCTTTTCAAACTCTGTGGTCGCAGTTGTCTGCTTGGTATTTGTTCTGTGTGAGATCTGCGCATGTAATGATGCTTTTTTTTTCCATTCTTGGATTATTCTAGTTTGAGCATTCAGATGTTTTTCAGCTTCACTGATTTTTATTTTTTTAATGCCTTATGCAAATGATAATTTACAAACTTTTAAATATCATTTGCCTGTTTAACAGTATAAGAGCACAGAATAAAATGCATTTAAGTGGCTAACTTTTCTATTACTGTATTCTTATTTTTTATTTATATATATATATATATATATATATAAAAAATCTTTTAATAACTTTAATGGGCTGCTTTGTAGAATGACAGTTGTTCATGTGTTTATTTGTAGATTTCCCAAATCTTATTCAAGCCTCAAGAAGTAACCTACAATTGCTCAGACCCTAATGCATTGTGTTTAAAATGGAATCTGTTATCAGTCCAGTTTTGCACTGCTATGCCACTGTTAAGCTGTCATGTCAAGCTTTAGTGCCTGTAATGCTTTATAACACAGAATCTAACATGCCAGCTTGCTCTGTGGTATAAGCCTGCACTGTATAGTTGTGTAATGAACAATGAAGTGCATAAAACTCTGATATCTTGGCGTTAATGGGTTAATGGGTTGGGCTTGGTGGCCTTTGAAGCTGCTGGGCTCTTCGGGCCTGCTCAGACCCGCTTTCTTTATTTCTTTTCGTCAAGGACATATGCAAGTGTTGTCAAGAGGAGGAAGGGTCTGGGGCCTTGACCTGAAACTGTTCTTTCGTTTGAGTATATGTTTGATTCATTTTGTATTCAGCATACGTTTCAAATGTAGCATGTGTAACTAAGTGCAGTAAAACACAAATGTGTTTTCAAGTGAACAACCAGTTTCTTGTCTTAAAAAAATATTCTGGATCTCTACAACTTACTTTGGAATAAGGAGGGTCTGATCACATTAAACAGGCTATATTATAGCCGGCATCAAGTGCGCAAGGATACTGTTTAATGATCAATAACATTTCTATCCACATCAGCCAAAAGAAAAAAAGTGACATTTCCGTGTGACACATCAAGCCTTTCTACCCATTCATATGCCAAGGAGATATTAGTTAGGGTGGGCTATGTATAAAATTAGGTTGGTGTCAGCTGAATATAAACTATGGCTATTTATAAAAACGAGGCTGTTACTGAGACAATGTTCTCGACACGTCCAAAATACAGACGCCAGGCGCTGCCGGTAACATGCGCAAAACTGTTAAAACTGCGTCTCCAGGGGCCCACCGAGAATGAAGAGAAAATCAAACTGACGGGAAATGTTGAATAGGGTTAAAGCCTGGAAGTCACAGTGGGGTCAAGTTACACATACTCTCTCTCACTCACACACATGCACTCACACACACGGGGAAGAAAAAAAAAAAAAAACAGGTTGGGTCCCGCGAACTTTTTAATACCCATCTCCGCCCCCGTTTGAAGCGTCAGAGCACCAGCTCTCCTGGGGCTCTCCAACGCAGAGCCAGTCCACATGCGCCTCCAAACTTTACGCACGGATGTTCTCCTGTGGAAGTATTTAACAGCGGATTTTGATGCGTTTCAGCTGAACCGCGCTCTTCCAAACATCTTTTTTAATCTGCTAGAAGCAGCACCAGACTCCTTTGAGTGCCTTTGAAAGCAAAACTTTTTAAAACTTTATGCTACTTCCTTTTTTGTTTTTTTGTTTTTATATGATTCGCCTTATTCCAGCAGACAGATGCAGTAAATTTGGAAAATGGCCGGTGCCTTATTAAAGTGCTTAGTCTTGGCGCTCTATATGAGCGCGCACAGGCTCTTGGCAGACCCCCGTGTTGAGACGGGTGATGAATCCGATGACAGCGCCTCGACCCTGGCCTTTGTGTTCGATGTTACCGGCTCCATGTACGACGATCTGAAACAGGTGATAGAGGGCGCCTCACGGATCCTGGAAAAGACGCTCAGCCGGAGGACCAGGCCCATTAAAAACTTTGTCCTGGTCCCCTTCCATGACCCAGGTACTTAGCACAAGTTTGTTCTTTAAATAAAAAGCCACAAATTAAGCGTTTGTGTGAAAGTGGCAGAATTGAATTATTAATATGTTTTTTAATTAATGAATTAATCTATTGTAGCATCTGACTTCAAAAACAAATTTTCTTGCATTATTACAAAGACAGTGTGGTATTTTTGTAGTTTCCACGCCATGCACTGATTTGCTATTTTTAATCTGCCATTTACATACTTGCAACACATCTCCGAACTTGTAGCACAGTGCGGTGCTGCAGAGCCGCTTCAGTAGAAGCCCACTTGTAGAGACAAGCACATAAAAGTGAAACTGATGCAAGACATCAACCAGGAGTATGTGAGCTTACATAGTGAGCAGTACTGGGGACAGGTAAGGCTCTTCATCCCCCCCAGCATCTCCCTTTCTATATGGGAAAGCTGCAGCATGAAAATAAGAGTGCCCCAATGGGGGAGGGTGTTTGTGCATTGATGGGAAGCATATGCTGTCTGCTTGTGTGTAATTACCCCAATCGCCACCCCACACTCACCCCACCCAACTCCTGTCTCTCCTCCCTCTTTTGCCTCACAGCCCCCAATGGCCAGCTTGGGTGGGAGAGGGGGGTTGCCTACCCTAACTCCACACATTTTGTCTGTGTTTTAATGCGGCCCTGCCCTCGGGGACCTTGTAAACTCCCAAAATCGCAAAGAAGCCCTCGGTGGCTGGCGAAGAGGCGTGCCAGCGCCGTCAGTGTTTTACAGGCACCCATGAGAGGTCGACAAGGACTTGAAAGCAGTTTGTAAAATACACCGAGAATGAATTAGAAATGTCATCAGCCTGACACATGTCTGCAAGCTCTGTATCATTAGTCTCACAAAGATACTTCAAAATTACATTTGACAGTTGGAATAACAAGCAATGACACACCAAAATCATGAGGTACACAGCACTTGATGAGGGTCTTTTTTTTCCTGTAATAACTGTGATGGAAAGCTCATGTTTATGGAGGAAAGCAGCACAATGCATTCTCTCTGCACTGGTTAATGTTTACTGTTCTGTATTTTTGGCCCCAGAAGACATCCAAATAAGTGTCAGGCCCTGACAGGCTTTTATCCATCATGCTTGGGTCTGGAAAATGATTATTCTGTCATCATCCAAACTCTTGCCAGATTTCGGTGATTTGTGCAAAACAAAATGTTGCGCTGTAATTTTGTCAGAGCAAGGCCTCTCTTGTGCCTTGTGATGTGTGATTGATATTCATGTCTCGCACAAAGGCTGTGGGGCATCATTCTGGCCTTGATAAACTGCACTTTGGCTTAATAGGGTTTTTGATGCTGTAGATGCTTTTCCTCTGCTCATGGGGGCAGAGCTGCTAAGAGGAAACAAACAAACCCTCTTTTTCCTGAAAATTCCAGACCATAGGCTTTTTGTGGTTGGGATGATTATCCTGTTTTGTAGGCATACACTCTTGTATAGAAATCAGAACAGAACTAGCTGACTGGATTTGATTTTCTTCACTCAAAGGCCTCTGTTGGGGATCTTTTCTGATCTGTGTCTTTAATCTTGACAGATATTGGCCCTGTGTCCATCACCACCGACCCAAAGAAGTTCCAGCAGGATCTGCAAGAGCTGTTTGTCCAGGTGTGGGAACAGATTGCGAGAATTCATCATTCTGCAGGAATGAACGCTTTAGACTGTGGCTAACATTATGTGGATTGTCAGTGCTTAAGACTGTAGTGTGACAAGCAGCACAACTGGGGAAGGTTAAAAACCTCAGATTGTATTGAACTGATTATTGCTGCTTTCATGGGTAATGTTTTAAATATATTTAAACAACATTTGACGTGTCTCTCCAAAGCGGCGCACCCTGTCCCAAAAGATGGAGTTGTTCAGTGATAAAATATCTGAATGAAAATGTGATTCTGTCACACAGGGTGGGGGTGACTGCCCTGAAATGAGTATTGGAGCCATAAAGAAAGCACTGGAGGTTTCCCTGCCTGGATCCTTCATCTATGTATTCACTGATGCCAGAGCCAAAGACTACCGCCTAAAGAGAGACGTTCTGCAACTGGTGCAACTCCGTCAATCACAGGTACAGATCAGGAATTGTTACAGGACGCCGTGCAGGCTCTTTATAGATCAGGAAAAAACTGATACACATTCAATCAGTCTAGTATAAGCTCTTTTATTAAATGTCAAACAGACAGATGCAGGTTCCTCTTTGACCACATCTACGGTATGCAAACGGATGCAAAAACATGCCTGCGAGCATCTCATTTGTTTTCATTGGTGCTGAATGCTCCCGTAATGGTCGAAATGCCATTTGACTGATGCTATCTGGAACATTGTTGAAGCTCTAAACGCGAGCCCCAGCCCGCTGTGCTTAGAGTCCCTGCATTAATTGCATGTTGTCACAAAAGCAACACAACAGCATGCTGTAAAAGAGCCGCATTCCAAAGAAGTTCCCGAGGATCAGCTGAGCGGAGGAAAGTTGCTCTGTCTCAGCCCCCTACGTGATGCATGACAATGAGCATTAGCCTCTCTTTGGAGCAAATTGGAAGCGACTCAGCAGAAAGCAAACACTCAACAAATGTAATCCTCTTAATTCCTCTGTCCTCTTCGTTCCCAGGTAGTATTTGTGTTGACTGGGGACTGTGGAGACCGCTCTCAGCCCGGTTACAGGGCGTACGAGGAGATCGCTGCCACCTCCTCTGGACAAATCTTTCACTTGGATAAGCAGCAGGTCAATGAGGTGAGAGTGCAGCAGAGTAAACTGCACTGCGGTGACTGGCCACCAAACCCTTATAAAACCCTTACACATAATGAATTAAATATTAAATTAGAAATCTCTTGTGGATCTGAATATGAACGAGGTTATATTTGCCATTAACAGAGGAGAGCAGGAACAGAACAACATCAAACCCCATTTGAACCAGGAATTCATTTAGTGTAATCAAATGATTCCAGTGCTGATATTAAACTTCCTGGTCATATGATACGGGCGGGTGATTCTTTAATATCGGAAGCAGCATGTAACAGAAGCCGGGTCTCAGAAGCCAAAGACAGCGGGGCTCACTTCCCAGGCAGACGTAAAAGAAGCCAGAGTTTCCTCTGGAAGAGACACTGGTATCCTGCATGTCAACACAGGAGATGGCTGGGCAGCGCTGAGCTGGAGCCAACAGCTCTGCACACTGGTGGCCCACTGAACCTCTGAACTCAGATGTGTTTGTGTGTGTCTGTGGGTCTGTTTCCTGTCAAGTCATGCTTGCATGTTGCTAGACATGCCACGTCTGTGTGTGTGTGTGTGTGTGTGTGTGTGTGTGTGTGTGTGTGTGTGTGTGTGTGTGTGTGTGTGTGTGTGTGTGGGCAGTGGTTTCATTATCACTCCATAACCCTACCAGCTGTTTAAGGAGTGCTTGAAAGTCATTATAGTGTTGCAGCATTAAGGGAATAGGGGACCAAATACAGTCTAGCCCTTATACCTCAACTCCAGATGGCTTTGTGCTAAAGTAGCCTGCACTATTTTTGACATATTCTTTGTGTACATTTTTAGATAAACATGCATTTTTTTTCTTGGATTTACATTGAGTTACTGTCAGCTGTCTTTTTTTTTTCTTTTTTCTTTTTTTTTTTTAACCTGTGTGATTTTAGCTCCTGGGTGGCATGCTTTTACCAAATTAATGCAAATCCTTTAATCCTTTAAAATCCTCAGAAGTAGTACAAATCTAACCAAAATATTCTCCATTAATAGCAGTTTAATAATGTGCAGCCAAATGAAATATACAATGTCTTTTTGGGGTCTCCAGGGGGGCAGCGGAGAGAAAACAGACTGCTTATTTTACTCTCTAATCCCAGGATGTGATCTTTCATGGCTTCCCTTCTTCCAACACAGCTGCCCGGTGGAATTGGCTCCAGGTCCTCGCACAACAGCTTATTGTCAGCTCTGTGTAACACGCTCTATACGCTCTTTAAATTTGACTGGTTGCGATCAGTGAGAGAAAGTGGGTAGCACAGAGCGTGGACGATAAAAGCGCAACGATGTGCTGTCAAATGTTTAAAAAGATCTGTGTGCTTCCGGTTAATGCCGCCCTTAGTAATCGGTGGCCTGAAGCACTGAAGAACAATAAGGAATGAGATGTTTTACCTTTCAGGTGCTGATTAATGTGATCTTACTTTGCAGAAAGACCTGAGATTTTATTAGGATCTAGCCAGTCGTTTTGTGTTTCTAGCTGGTGCACATATGCACAGCTCGAGAAGCTTGAAGAGTTGTTTATATAATAGCCTCAGGGTCTTCTCTGTTTGTGGGTGCTGCATTGAGTTAAGGGAACCGTAATGGTTGGCAGGCATAAAATGAAATGTAGATAGCATTTATCCACAGTCCTACTAAACAAAAGCATCGCTTATGGTGTAGCTGAACCTCTCTATGTGGAAACTCCCACTGAGAAGGAGCAGGGGATCCATCTGGGAGTTGTTCACTCTAATAAGCTTGATACGGAGCGAGCCATCTTCATGCAAATGTCCTGAATATCCTGTGTTTAAACCTGTGTAAAGGCTAAGCTGACCCCTGGGAGGCCTGGAGACCTAGCTGTTCTGCCTAACTGCAGCGTGGTAATGTACCTGAATCAGTGTGGGGAATACAGCATCACCCCAGCTTTAGCAAACACTTCTCTGGCCCATCTGTCATGCTTCTATGAATAGCAGCAGGGGGTCCTTCCTGTTACAGCCCTGTAAGCCTGTTCAATTGAAACACGCTGGATGAGGTTTCACGGGACTTAAGATCCTCTGCATTCCCAGTGGTTGAGACGGGGAGAGGCTGCAGAGCTCAGCGTGCTCTTCTAGACCCGCAGTGGCCCAGACAGTGAGTTGGCCCACCTCTGGGCTGCTTCTTCCTTTCATCTGAGGTCCGAGGGCAGCGAAATGCCCACTCCTCTCTGCTCTCCTGCATGAGACACAGACATAGATGTAGGTCACTTCTAAGCAGTTTCCTGCTCTGACGGTGATTCCTGCACATGTGGCAGACATTACAGCTGTTTCCAGTTGTAAAAAGGCAAGAGGAACCAGCTGCTGTCAGAACCCAGCAGACCCGATAGACATAAAGTAGAGGGCTGATAATTAAATTATCAAAGGCTTTCCCTGTTTCATTTTTAGTCAGTGTCGTAAAATGTGTTGGCGTTGGCTTCATCTCTGAAGAGCCTGCAGAGGAAATGTTTTCATTTTGCTTCATTACAGGCGCAGTTACACCGCGATGCCGCTCCATACGAGGTGAAAACAAATATTAGACGGCAGTTGCTTGTTAAGCATTTGAAAGTTGGACGGCACTTCGTCTGTTGTGACCACTGAAATAGGATTCTGTGAAAGGTCAACGGTTTTGCTGCTTCTGTTTCTGCTTTGGAGAAAGCAAAAGGAAAACGGCATTCTTAATCAATACCACACTAAAGATTATACCCAGAGGGCCAAGCACCTGTCAAAACTGAAACCCTAGAACATCAGATATTCCTGTGGAGAGCTGCTGAGGGAAATTAAAGTCTGTTTTTACCATTATGTACAATCAGCTCGTTCACCTTTGGGTGATCTTTGCTCAGAGTGGCGGATTGACTAAGAAGCGAGTCTGCCGCGGTCCTTACGTGTCGCTCTCTGACCTCATCGGGCTTCTTAAGCTTAAACCTTTCAGCAGAAAAGTGGGAAATGGCTAGCGTGGGTCCATAAATGATCTTTCCCACTTGTCAGGTTGATTCAGTTTAATACTTCAGTTTAATTCTAAAACACGGCCACCCGACCCACCCGAGCTTTGTCTTCTGAGGAACAAGCTTTATGATTCGTAAAAGCTGTGCTGCAGCAGCGGGACTGCTGCTTGACAGACTTCCACCCTGAGAGACGCTTTTCTGGGAAGCCACGCTTGAGAGTGCAGAAAACTGTATGTTATCAGTTTGACAGCTGAGCTGCTTCACTTTTCCTTTGTTTAGGCGAAATCTGTCTCAGGAATAGTTTTGTGATGAAAGAATACGCCAAAGATGAAGAACAGGGAAAGCAGGGGGTTGGTGGGGGTATTTCAGAGAAAGGCCAGTGTGTCCTTTCCTGTCCCTCTCCTGCCGTTTGAAGTTTAGTTCTCTGACAGTTTGATTAATGCGCTCATGAATATCTTTCTCGGTTGTGGTTCTGCAATGTTGTGTTTCCGTCCTGCCAGGTTTTAAAGTGGGTAGAGGAAACGGTCCAGGCCATGAAGGTCCACCTTCTCTCCTCCAATCATGACAGTGCCCAGGAAAACAAGTGGGAAGTTCCCTTTGACCCGAGCCTCAGAGAGGTCACGGTGTCACTCAGTGGACCAGCACCACAAATCGAGCTCAGCGATCCTTTTGGTAGAAAACGCATTCCTGCCTTTTCAGTCCATTCTTATCTATTCACAGCATTATCAGTGCCTTAAAGAAAGACACGTTTTACTTTGAAATGATGTTTGCTTTTGTCTCCTTTTTTCAAGGTCGGGTGGTTGGCGTGGAGCAGGGCCTTAAAGAACTGTTGAATATTCCCAACTCAGCTCGTGTGATAAACCTCAAGTTTCCGAGACCTGGTGCCTGGAACCTGAAGGTACTTATTTGGTGAATAATTCACAAATATGTTTTGTCTGACTTTTTTTTTTTATGACGGTGGGCTTATTAAACACTATTACTTTCTCTCTAAAGGTAAGCTGTAGTGGGCGTCATACTCTGAGGGTTACAGGAGTCAGCAGTCTCGACTTCCGCGCTGGCTTCTCCAGCGTACCCGTTTCAGAGTTCAACCACACCAGAGAGAGGCCGATAAAAGGTGCCTGATGTGTCTGTTAGCTCTTTGTGTTTTTATTTGGCCGAGACCATGTGCAGAAAATTTTTTCATGCCGGTCCTTCTTTGCCTTTCAGGACTCCCATCCCATGTTTTGCTGAAGTGTACAGGCCTGAAGCCTCCGGGTCATCTGAGCCATGTGGAGCTCATGTCAGGCTCAGGCCGCTCCTTGCGAACGATCCCTGTACCTCTGCCCTCTGACCTTGGCCAACAAGGCCTGTGGAGTCTCCCAGAATTCCGCGCCCCTTCCCAGAGCTTCTTCATCAAGGTAGCGGGCAAAGACGAAGAGGGTTACCGCTTCCAGAGGCTGTCCAGCGTCTCCTACACCAACATCATTCCAGGCAAGACATCCCTCTTCACCAAAGCCACTCTGCAGTGTCTCTCATACCTCATCAATCTCTTTATACCCTTTAACCTTTGGTTCCTCCCTTGTGTAGATCCCCCAGCTGTGAGCATGCCTGAAGTAGTGAGGGGTGTCTATATGCGGCCAGCTGTGATTGGCTGCACCGTAAAGAGTGACATTCCCTACAGACTAAGATTCACCAGAAGCGGGATTACACTGGGAGAGGAGAGGTTCTTTCAGTGAGTCTCTTCCCTATTTGCTCAGCGCTCTGTAACATTTGGCTCACCTTCCTTCACGCATCTATTACCTCATTTAAAAACTCTAATTCAGTCACTCACTACTCTTACCAGTGGGCACGCCTGTAAAGCATTAGCGCTGCCTTACCCTTCCATTTTATTGGCTCACCTGTCAACAAATGGCTGCACGCTGTTAATTCTGTAAACATTACATATTCCATTTAACAAAGCAACGATTTGTCCTTGGTGTTGACGCTCTGGTTTGAATTACTTTCATGAAGTGCAGCTGACCTTTGATGAAAAGCATTTCCAGTGTGTGGACGCGCCAAAGATCCATTACATGTGACATGAAATAAGACCGTTACTGTGCCAGCCAATGAGCCAAACGTGTCTTTGTTTCAGGAATTCTGCCATGGCATCATGGGAGATTGTGAAGGCGTCAGCCGAGGATGAAGGCCCGTATGAGTGTATGGCGCAGAGCAGCGCAGGGCAGGGGTGGGCTGTAACACAGTTAATTGTTAGAGGTATGTCAGACAACAACAATGCAAGCGCACGCTCTCCTTCAGTTGTTTAGCATGGATGCATCAAAGTCATAGCAAACCTTTGAAATGCTTTCCAGCCATTTAGTTAAAAGTCTTACAAATAATCTAGATAAAAAGCATGTCAGCACAAATATTAGTTTTAAACATTGTTTGCACTGTTATTATTTTTCTTTCCACCTCTGATAAGACCGGTTTGACATTTTGGTTCCACTAAAACAGATCCTCCTCCAGTCTTGAAGCCCCCAGTGAATGTGACATCCTCTGCGGGAGGCGTGGCCGTGCTGTCCTGTCAGGTGGAGGGCAACATGCGCCACAACTTGACCTGGCATCGAGCGGGTCACGCCATCCGAGCGCGAGCGGGGAGGGTGAAGCTGACGTCCAACTCGCTCCTGCAGATCAGCGGGGTGCGGGCTCAGGATGCTGGAGAGTACCACTGCGTGGCCACCAATGCCTACGGAGACAGCAGAATCACCGTGTGGCTTCACGTTAGAGGTATGTCCGCGCAGTACCCTGCAGGTCATCTGCATAAACATTTAACACACTGGGGCTTAACAGTTCTTCGGGGCCCCCGTCATCTGTTTTCCATTATTGCCTCAGTCTCCTTGCAATCAGATTAAGCTACTTCCTTTTCTCGTCAGTAAAGACTGATGTGTGTTGAAAAGTGTTGAGGGAATGCACTCAGATGTTTGTAATGATTTCAGCAAACAACCAAATAAATATAAAACTTGTCTTCACCAATATCCTGTAGTTATGATGTCAGACGTGGAGTGTTTGGTAATTGCTTTGCAGCCCACAGCATCAAGTTTACTGTTGTTAAACTTGTGATAGGGATGTTATAATGACATCATGCAGCCGTGACAACGGCCTGAGTCATCGTCTGCTTTTTTTTTCTTTTCGTTTTGCCTGTGTTTGATTTCAACTGCAGAGGCTCCTTCTGTGGAAGTGCACCCGCAGACTCGGGCTTTCTCCCGAGGCGATGAGATCCGCCTGGTCTGCTCGGCGTCCGGCTCCCCCCCTCCCCGGCTCTTCTGGAGCCAAGGCAACGTGTTCCTAACTAATCGGCCGAGGTAAGGGAACTCTCAGCCCACTCAGCACCTCTGGCACAAAGGACTTAGAGAGTCGTTATATTCCACTTGAACTACATGCTTCATCCACATCTTGTCTGCGTTGCTTTGAAAATTTGCATCTACTCATGTAAAAGAGTTTTTTCCCAAACCACAAGTATTTTATATGTTGGCATGAAATATACCCCCCCCCCCCCCCAAAAGAAAAAAAAAAAAGAATTCTCCACAATACCAAACAACAGCATAACAATTCAGAAAGATGAATCTCTGTTTTACATCTGCACTTGTAATCAAAAACAAGTATCAGCAAACATGAATTCTGCCCATTGTGCGCTGCAGGTTCAGTCTGAACCAGTTTGGAGTTCTAACCATTAAAGGGGCCCTCCCAGAGGATGCTGGGAACTACACATGTCTGGCAAGCAATGAGGCTGGGACTGCCTCTCAGTCTGTGTCACTTAGTTATGCGGGTAAGTCAACACATCCCGACAGATGTCTGGTTGAGGATGCCAGCGCGAAGATATATTGTTGCTGGAATTAGCCTTTCGTCATTTGGAGTTGTTAAAAAGTTTCTGTTCTGAATAATTGCTTCTTTTCTGACTTCATTTTTTAACTTCAAATGACACAACACATTTTTTCTTTTTTCTTTTTTGCCCGTGGTGACTGTTCTTAAGACGCATTTATTTTAACGATATCCTGTAGGATAGAGTTGAGTGTGTGGCAAGCGAGCGCGGCCGCGTACGGCTCTGTCTCACATGATGTGATGCTTCTCTTTTTGTTTGGTGAGCGCTGACAGTTGTAGGCCTGAAGTTTCACTCACTGCTGTCACTTAGAGCGTGACAGAAACCGTAACGCTGATGGATTATGGCAGCCTTTTCCTGGGGCTTGCTGGTATTATACACACTTGTCTCTGAATGTCATTTTTAACAACAGTGATCTGTCAAAGCGGTGAAAACCTTATAGCGCAGATCATCTCATCCTTTCAGCTCGGCTGTCTGTGTGCAAAGCACAAGCATCATTTGTACATTCACCTCAGGTTTTTTTCGGATGTTTTTGCCTGTAAACAAACATTACTATCTACGTACTGTAGTACTGCATGAAAAACTGGTACATTGCTACAGGCTAAAAATGTACAATGCCCCTTTTTTTCCCTCCAGAGGCACCGAGAATAACAGTGGTGCAGCAGGTCGTACTCGTAACTGTTGGTGGTGATGCAACTCTTGAGTGTCAAGCCACAGGCTTTCCATCTCCCCTTGTCCACTGGTTCAAAGGTAAGTTAACTCCATACACAGGTCCTACATTACAATGAGCGTGGAGATGTCTTATTTTACATGTGTTTGCAGGTGAGCTTGAGGTGGGCTCTGCCCCTTTTGTTGAGCAGGACGTACACCGTGGGACGCTGCACATTCGAGGGGTGCAGGAGGTCGACGCTGGTCAGTACAGCTGTGTGGCAAGCAGCTCTGCCGGAACCTCCTCTGGGACTGTCAGTCTGGCGGTTGGAGGTGAGACCACAGTTCAGTTTTCCACATAAGACTTGTATTTCTCTCAAATTTACACAAAGGGAAAAAAAAAAATCCATCATTCACCACTCTTCCTTCCACAGCGGGTCCATTGTTTTCTGAGGCACCGGCTGACGTGACAGCCAACGTAGGAGAGAATATCACCCTCCCCTGCACTGCCCGGGGTTTCCCGCAACCGACTGTGACCTGGCGCAGACGCGATGGCAGACAGATTCTTATGCGGACAGACAGCCACAGTAAAACAATGCAGCTGGAGAACGGACATCTTCTAATCCAGAGTGAGTTATCCACGAAACACTATCACAGCAGAGGGCTTTGGTGTGCTGCGCAGCCTAACACAGCCTCACGGTTTCCCTGCACTAACTGGCGTGATTCAGATTTTGTGAGTGTGTGTATATATAGAAGAGGTGCAGCCTTTCATATCAAATTCAGCTAACATTTTCTTAAGAGATGGGAGAGACAGGATGTCATTGCCGCCGGTGAAGTTACAGTAAACGGACGCCCCTCAAATGTGCATGGGGCTGAAAGCATTACCTCTGCTCTGTGAAAGACTTTCCTTAAAATGTGCTACATCACTTTAATGCTGTTAATTATTTGGCAAGAGAAGGCGTCCCTCTTTGTCCTCATCAGGGCAGGAGGATCAAAGCTATGAACTCCAGAGATATTTCAGCCTGAAACACGGCTATTCTTAGCCACATACCGTGATGCTTTGTGCTCCTGAGACTAAATGTTTATAGTATGAAATATAATATTGGACAGGAACAGACATATTTACATGAGCTGTTTCTGTCACTGTTTCCATTTGCGGCTGCCCTCTGACCGAATTGGCTCCATCTGTTGCAGATGTTTTTTTTTTTTTTACCTGCCGTTGTTTTCAGAAACGTCTTTATTCATATGGTTTAACGTGCAAAGCTCCACTCATTACATTTTATCTTTAACGCGTTATTCTGACATCTCATATTTTAATATTAGGTTGAACTGAACCGAATCATGTGTTGATCTTCCAAGATGTGATCTCCAGAGAATTTACTGAGTGGGACAGCAGGATAGCAGCTGAGCCAAACCCATTAATCCTGTTAGTTTCTATTTTTAACTCTTAATTACAGCACTGTCAAACCAATAATACCACTTGTTACTGAGTAGGGGTCTTAACTGCTATTAGCGTGAACTTTTTTTTATTTTTTTTAGATAGACTGTTTTCTTTCTTGGTAAGTGTAATGATGCTGCTACTCTCAGAGGTACTGCACAGCACTGTGTGGTGCTTTTCTAACGATGTGTGTTTGACTATAGGTGTCTGGCTGGATGATGAAGGCTTATACATCTGTGAGGCCAAGAACCAGTTTGGAACCATCAAAACTGAGGCCAGAGTTAGTGTCACTGGACTGGGTAGGCTTATTTTAGGCTCTTTTTGTGATCCCATGTATGTGTTTATCAGGAACATACAGGAGGACACACTGGCTGTGAAAAATATATCCATGCTCTTGTCTTTTCAAATCCTTTACTTACAGAGCCCCCTCTCTTGGCTCAAGTTGCCCCAGTGATCACCACTGGAACTGGTCAGTCCCTTAGTATTCCTTGCATGCTGTTGGATGGAATACCTCTTCCAGAAAGACACTGGTCCAAGAATGGAAAACCTGTAAGCCTGGCAAACATTAAACTCGTCTCTCACGTGGATCATATCCGTGTTCCTGTGTAACGGGAATATTTTTTTTCGTTTGCACAGGTCCAGCTGAATAGGAGGATATTCTTGAAGAGCGATGGCAGTTTGCACATCGAAAGGGCTGCCCCAGAGGACACTGGGATTTATTTATGCACTGCGGTTAATGTGGCAGGCTCCACGAACATCACAGTCAGCCTGGAGGTTCACGGTAGGAGAGTGAAGCAATAATCTGCTATTTAGAGGACTACGAAATTAACGCTTACGTTAAGTCAGAGTCAGCAGACAATCAGCACAGTCAGCTAAGATAGCCTCATAATTTTGCAGATACTCCGGAAAATAACGAACTCAAATTATTGTAGTAAATAACCCCCTGAAAAAAATTGTGTGTAGTTTAGAGTCAAAGTCCAGTAATTAAAATTTTTGGCACGGCCCACTTGTGTACAGGACCTATGATGGGCCAGATTAACTGCTTCCCCATTCTTCATGTCTTTACACTAAGCTTCCATAAGCCAAGTTAAATAAAGTAACTGGCTCTTCATTTTTAATGTGCAATAATGAAATCTCAGCAAGAAACTATCCCAATCTAAAAGTACTTCCTTTAGGTCATTGAAAGCACTTTCTCAGTGCTAAGTTTGGACCATGTTTTGGACAATTAAGCCAAAAATGTGCCAACTTAACATGGAAAAGGATATTTGAATGAATCAACCACCTGTTTTCATCATAGAAAGAGGGCATGCTTTGATAAATGGAGTCATGAGCATGTAATGACAGACAGCCCCTGATCATGGTTCATCATCAGTTTGTAATGAAGAAATGCCTCAAACGCTGATGCTGCTGGCCAAGCCAAGGCCAGCGATAATGCAGCGGATCATTTCTTCACGGTCAGTCAGACAGCTGTGTTTTATGACCTACTTCTTCCACAGTGCCCCCAGAAATCAGTGCTGGTCCGTACCACTACATAGCCAACGAGGGTGCAGCCATCCGACTATCATGCGAGGCCACTGGAGTTCCCAAACCAGATGTTGTCTGGTCCAAGGTAACACTCACAGCTTCGGCTTCATCTTAATAAATCAAGCATGACTAACTGGCTTGTTCTTTCACAGCACCATCTAGTCCAGGTCAGCCCTTAGTATCCATTCAGCTTAAAATGAATAATTATTAGTACTTTGGAAATAAGTATTGAAGTAATAGGTAGTCAAGCCGGCCGTGATCCACCAACAGCAAAGATCAGTACCCAGTGGTGATGGGATCTGAGTTAAGAATGCAATTTTGGACCAATCCAGTCAATACTAGCCTAATGATATTAATGAAAACAGAGTCAATCAGTAAGAAATAACTGATTATGAAAAAGGCTTTAATTTTAAGTCCATTCTGAGGCACAGTGAGAGGAAACATCTGTAACACTTCATATCGCCTTCACTTACTGTGATTACATTTACATAAATACAATTACTAATTTTCTTTTTGGCCTTATTTAAGAAGTTTTGATTAGTCAGAGCACTAAAAAAACAACAACAACAACAACAACAAAAAACCCCCACACACCACCAACAATAACAGTTTCCACTGCAATCAAGACGTGATTAACCTGACCAGGGAGGGAAGTAACCATGGCAACTTTACTATATTGCTGCTTGACTGGTGGAAATCACTCTAGTTTATTGTACCTTAGGAATCTATTTAAAGACTTTCCCGCATCCCCTCCTTGTACAACACTTCATCGTATCATGAGAAGAAAACACAAAAGTTTATGTGCATCCGGGCAGCACTAAGGCAACAAGCTTTATCCACCCAGGGTCCAAAAACACAGCAAAAACAGCAGCTACAATATTACGGATTAATAATTTGTGATGCTGCTATAGCTGTGAGATAAATATTGCAAAGCAAAAAATGTACTTTTGTGCACTATTTGAATATTATTGTATTCAATTATCTTCCACCACTGGAATTAGGAACTGCAGTGGTATCATCTTTCCTTTAAAGGAACAAACGGGCAAAAAGCAGCCAGATTAAATACCCTGCACTATTACATACCCTGTGTTACTGTGTGAGGTCAGCATGCTGTTGTTTTCTACATGTTGCTGAGCTGAGCCGGATTTATATTCCACCCTGCCTTTCCCCTAACATTTTCAGAATGTTACTCTAGAGTCAAGTAAATTTAGCTTGTTGTCAGATAAAAGTGGATCTGTTAAAGCACTTTAATGTTCAGAGCAAGTGGATGTGCAGCTGGCTTGATTCTTGCGTGTGCATACTGCAGATAGAGAGCAATCCAAAGGGTGGCCAGTAATTCCATTAGACATCAAAGGTTGGGTTGTAAACCTTGAACTAATCTTAGCATCCATGCAGCCTTGTGTGGAGGACTTTTATAATACAATATGTTCTGTCTGATCTTATTCTTCCAGGGGAGGCAGCCCCTGCCCAGGGACAGCTCCACTCTTCAGTCTGACTCTGAGGGACACCTCCACATCCCCCACCCGTCTGCTAAAGATGCAGGCATTTACATCTGCACTGCCACCAGTCCTGTGGGCTACGCTAGCCGCGAGATCCAGCTGAGTGTCAATAGTAAGGCAAACGGAGACAAACAGTTTGTGTTTAGAAATGTAAAGCGTGTTAAAGGAAGTGTCCGTATGGTCGTCTAACAACTTCTTTCTTTGTTTTCAAGCTGTGCCAAAGATAATGGGCGTGACTGGTCATGACAACACAGTAAACATGGCTGCAGAGGTGGGGACAGAGGTGGTTCTCCCGTGTGAGGCTGAAGGAAGTCCTTCTCCGTTAGTCACATGGAGTCGAAACGGGCATCGCATCCCGCCCGTGACAGCTGGGTAAGAGGAAGCCTTACCTCACTCTGGGAGTCATGCAGTAAAATTGTTCAAATATAAACTGAGAAAAGCCAAAAGTACTAACCATACCTTACCTCTGACTTAACTAGCACCTGAGTCAGCTTTTACAAGGAGCTCTGGCTTTGAAAGAGCAGCTATGCAGAGACAGGAGAGACCAGAGAGCTGTGTGCGGGCATCACTAGTTGGCTAAACTGAGGAGGAACATCTGGTCCCACATGGTTCCCTGATTCCTGGCTTTCATGTGTGGTCACTCTGGGCACAGACAGGGAGGCTGCCTCGAGACACGAGCTGGACGGATGACAGACAGTCTCTTTGGGCCAGACACCAGGCCGAATTATTTAGTGTCGATAGAAGAATGACAGAGGGAGTTGAAAGCTGTGGTGACTCAGATACGGTATGACTTGTGTGGGGTCAGGAAGAAGGAAACGGCGGGGGGTGGAGTATTGGAGGGAGGGGGGGTTACCAGGAAGAGGGGCGGAAAGTGAACTGACAGTGGAAAAGATACACGCTCTGTCTGTCTGATGTTCAGATTCCCTGGGGTGTTTCAGCAGTAAAACAACATGCTGACTCTTTACTATCCCTGTCTGATGAGAATAACACATCCCTGTGAACAAACCCAGCGTCATGCTTTGCATATGCGGGACCTATGGAAAGGGCAGGCTCTATAAAGGAACATTAAATCCTTTAAGCTACACTCGGTGGTTCGGAGGAAATGACCAGGGGGTGCTGATTGTTTAAATAACTTAAACAGTGGGGGGTAATATTTCTCCCATATCTACGTATTCAGCCTAGTACCAGGCAGGGAGTTTTTTTTCTGCTTCTTTAAACACTGGGTCAGAGGATTTGGTCATAGGAGACCAAATCCTGATGAGACCAATTTGTCCCAGTTAGTCTTTGGCCAGTCACACTGTGTACACAGATGACTTGACACCAATGTGGGGAGTGATGGATGAGCGAGAGGGGTGGTTCATGTCATGCCGAGCAGCGCTACAGTAGTCTGAGCTCAAATTAACCACTGCAGAGGCAGTCTTTGGGTTTTTGTGCTGGATGTCGCTGCCTCTCATACGGCTGTTTGAGGAGGCGGGGGAACGATGTTACACCATATGTGCAGCTCAAATACAGAGCTCTTTGTGCTTCTAGCCCGTTTCCACTTACACGAGTGTGTTATTGTTAGAATTCAGTTGCTTAGCAGACACACTTATCAAAGATAAATCGCTGAGGTGTGTTTACATTTCTGTATATTATACATTTATACAGCTGGATAGCTTCTGGAGCATTTCAGGTTACCACGCCCGCCTTTAAAGCTGCTGACCCACATTTAACTACTTTAACCTACATTTGCCGCTGCTGTTGTTTTTTTTGCAGCAAAGAATGACTTTGGAGTAGAGGTTGTGCATGGGAGTGTGTGTGATCGCCACCATCTGTCCACTTGTTTGACTTTGACAAACATCAATAAAACAAATGGCAAGTTGGGCCAAAGTGTTGCTTTGAACTTAGTTCATCTCAGAAGGATGAAACATTGACTTTGGAGACCTGCATGACCTTTTATTCTAGCTCCACCATTAACCCGGACTTTCGAGTTCCACTTTATCTGTATTTCCTGACCCCGTAGTCGTAAACACACAATAGCTGCACACGCAAACAGAAAAAAATGCATTGATCTTTTTGAACCTACAACCTTTCTCATGGTGATATTATCAGGTCAAACACTGCTTACCCTTTCACGTTGTAATTATCCCAGGCAATTGTAATTGTGAGAGCAGCAACTCAGAGTGCTTAAGCTCTGGATGAGGTCCAGACTCTGTTTAGTGCTTTCTTGCTTTTTTCTGACAGGACTGTTATCCCATTCAGCAGTACGCGGTTTAGCGATATCGTGCTGAAATATGCAAGGCCTCCTCTGAAAAATATGTCATCTGGATGAGAGCATAAGTTGCTCTCATCCAGAGCAAACCTGTACCCTTCAGCACTGATGGTGCCTTTCCAGATGTGCAAGCTGCCAATTCCACTAATGCACCTTCATACTGTACCATCAGAGATGCAGACTTTTGAACAAGCTGGATGGTCCCTCTCCCTTTTAGTGCAGAGAATGTGGCGTCCATGTTTTGAGCAACATTATTGTGAAACTTTTCCACAATTTTGTAGACATAGTTTTTTGCAGGTTAATGAACCTCTGCCCATTTTTACTTTTTGAGAAACTCTGCCTCTCTAAGAGGAAGAGTTTCTCTAAGAGGCTCTTTTTATACCCAATCATGTTATTGACCTGTTGCCAATTAACCTAATTATTTGCAAAAGTTTCTTCCAACTGTGTCTTTTTATTACCATTTACTTTTCCAGCCTTTAATTGTCCACATCCAAACTTTTCTGAGGAACTAAAGGAGCTAATATTTCTCACAAAATAGCAAAAATGTAAAATATGGATTTGTTTATTTACGTTTTACACATTGTTCCAACTATTTTGGAATTGGGGTTAGATATGCATGCTGCAAAATCTAAATGACAGTAGAGAAAACAGGAGCACCTGTTTTGTCAGAACACAGCGTCTGTAGCTCTTCAGTGACTCAAAGTTTTGTGTTTTCTCCGTGTTTTTCTTGCCCTCGACCCCTAACCACTCCCCAGGTTCACCGTTTTGCCTTCAGGCTCTCTGAAGATCACTGATGTGCGCCTGATTGACAGTAAACTGTACACCTGCACTGCAGAGAACCCAGCAGGCAATGCGTCCCTAAGCTACAATTTACACATTCAAGGTAACTCCACGGGGCGTCAGTAAAAGCTGAACTTCGCAGAAACTTTAAAGCCTGTTTACTCAAAATGCTTTAACGTCTTGTGTGAATATATCACTTATATGTGAGGCGATTGCCTGTAACTTGAATATGATAACAAAGCTTGTGTCAATGTCCAAAACTACATGAACCTAACTCAACTGTAGAGCACTATATTTAGTATATTCATTTTGCCCTCAGCTAAACCCAGGATTCAGCCAGCACCCTCCCTCCTGAAAGCCCTGATCGGCCAAACGGTGACTCTACCTTGTGTAGTGCAGGGAGAACCGAGCCCTGAAGTCAGCTGGCTTCATAATGGGTTGCCTGTTGGGGTCAAGAACTCTACACCCCTGAGGATCCAGCAGGTCAGCCTCGCTGACCAGGGCACCTACCAGTGCGTGGCCTCGAACAGTGCTGGACAGGAGACCTTGGAGATCAAGCTGGAAATTCTTGGTGAATGTCATAATTCAATTTCCTCACACTCTGCTTGTTCACTTGGAGAATTAAGCAGGAATTAAAACTTTGCAATATATTGTGATTCGTGTTTGTTTTCTATGATACATCTGAATAACTGGTCAATATCATCGGTCATATTAGTGTTTGTGTTCGCTAATGGTGCCTCTGTTCTAGGCTCTCTCATTGTTTAGAGGTTCATTCACTTTGGGTGCATACCGGCCATATAGATGGTCAAATAGCTCACTATTTGACCATCTGATAGGCATTTATGAGGGGGGATACTTTACGTTAAGAGTGCCCATTTGTACTGAATCAGTTCTTCTTGCTAGTATTTGCATGATGCATAAATAATACTATTCTTCCTGATCTGTCCCCTTTCATGTTTGCATGCCCTTGTCCCTCTCCGACACATGCTCTTACTCATCTTCAGTCTGTCTTTGATGCTTTCCCAGCATCCCTACTTAATCATTTACTCATTTTCAACATCAAGGAGACCAAGTGCACAGGGACGTTCAAACTTCCGCTAAACCAAAAACGCATCTTTCAAAAACTTAAAAACTGGATTTTCCCATTTTTCTTAGTGAGGTTCAAGTTTTACCAGCTGTTTTTAACAACCCCTGTCATTACTTTCATTCTCTCTGTTTCACCCTTGACTTTGTTTCAGTTCGACTTACACGTGCTGCTCTTATATGCTGTTTGTATTGTCGCATGACTTTCTTAAAAAATTATCTTGATCTCAATATGACTGTGATTTAAAGAGATAAGAAGAAGCTGTCTGGCTGAGGGCATTAAAGGATTATGGACTCTCGGGTCATTAGGGAACTCTGATGATCCGAGAGTATCTGTAAAGTCTTTTAAATCTTATTCCCACAAAAGTTGCTCAGGTACCTTAAAGGCTTCTTTTTACTTGTTCGCACTCCAAAACCTAAAAACGAAATGTCATTACACCTTTGATTTATTTGTTGCCCGTGCACTTTGAACTAGCACTTAACATATTTTCCTGTTCTCACAGAGGCCCCGTCCTTTGCAGAACCTGGAGATGTTATCTTGGAGAAAGTCGCAAACAGCAAGGTCACCATCCTGTGTCCTGCTAAAGGTATGGAGTGATTCACAGATGAGTCAGCCTGGACACACACCGCAAAGGTGCCATTTATAAAGTGTAACTTCAGTTTTGAGAGCTTAAAACTGACGTGTCATCGTTCAGGTTTGTTTCTGTAACACAGCAAGAAAAAAAAAAGAATCTATTTTCTCTGTAGTACAGTGATGCATTTTTGTGCACAATCAAAAGAATGCTTCACTGTCACCGCAGTTGCCATCTTAAAAGGAAAAGCTTCTTTTCAGTGCAGCACCCAGAGGCATGCTGTTGTCTCTATTTCCCAACACCTCTTTGCAAACTAGAGGCATTCTGCGGGGATGTGGAGAACCTGCTGTTTTATCAAAATGCGACGAGTGTCGGTGTGCGTCTGCGGATGCACTGATGGATGCTCAGCGGCAGCCCATGCGAACAGGTCTTGTTTGTGTGGAGATGTGCCATGGTAACCAGCTCAATGAGAGAAGGTGAGGACTGTGTCTAATGTAGAGCAACAGCTGGAACATCAGTCTGCCTCCTGCCTCTGTGAGCCACATCTGCTTTCCTGTGTGTCGGGGCCTGCTGGGAGCAGAATCCTAATTACAGGCTGCTGCTGGCAGATAAAGGACAGAGATGTCTGAGGTGCGCGGGAAGAGAAAGACGAAGCCTCACCGGCCCTTCTTTCTTCCGAGTCATGCAGACGGGCAGACAGCACCAGGCCTCAGAAGGCACAGAAATGCTTGATGCTCTTGACACCCCGGAGAGGCAGCCAGCCAGCCAGCAGCACTAAACAAGGATCCCCCCCTTTTTTTTTTTCTTCTTTGAGCTCTATCTGCATGAGGGGGGGAAAGCACAGTCTCTGCCAGAAGGAGATTATTAATACAGCAACAAGCACATTGCATTTGATGGAGGTAATTATTTGAGAAACACATGGAAAAGATAATCTCTGACTTCGTCAGCCCCGGCAAATAAATTCAGAGTCTACTAATGAGATCTATTAACATCTAAAACCCAACATCTGTATGCATTTCCCCCAGCAATGAGATAATGAATTTGCTTCAGAGCTCCTTAACTGTAAACACGTGTTCTGAGAGGAAACACACGGTAACGTCACCTTTGGTTGCGCTGCGTCTCCTCTGGTTAGTATTTTTTTGGCAGATCGAGGAACGGTGCTGTGTTTGATTTTTCAAGTGCTGTTTGTATTTGTAACACCTCTGCAGAGAGGGCTAGAGGGAGTGTGGCATGCTCTGTTAGCCTGTCTCCCTGGTTTGTCCCTGCCTTAGGAATCAGTTGTGCGTCCACCTCCTTTCCACCTTGTCCTTGATCCAGTTTTCTGCTGTTGGCCATTTGTAGCCCTTTTCCACCCAATAATCCACAGAACACATCTTTTTTTTCCCCTGAGGGAGCACAGCAGTGTCTTTGAACTGCTTGTTCAACCACTCCTTTCCTTACGGCCCTTACTCTCACTACTGACTCTCATCCTCGTGTTTAGCAGTAAATCTTGATGTCTGAATTTTAAATATCACATCCTGTGTCACTCCACTATGCAGTGTTTTACTTTTTTATGTGACTTTGACCTTGAAATTTTAAGCCTGCAGGCTACAAGGACTCTAACCATTTTGGCACAGACTCCCCTGCTGTCCCGCTGTCCAACAGATAAATGTAGCACTGGCTTTTTTTTTGTAGTCTGGGCTGCTTGCCCGTTAAGTTATCCTGTACAGAGGAAGAGAGATGGAAGTAACTTTTCTTTTTGTCCGATGTGATCAATAAAGCTCATTTTATACTCGCTCGTTTTTCTTGTCACTACACCTGCAGGCTCGCCTAATCCCAAAGTACGCTGGTTCAAGAATGGCCTGGAGATACACCCCGAACAATCCGAGTTTTCTGTGGCGAGGGATGGAGCTCTTGTAATTAGCCCAGCATCTGCCAGCCACAGTGGGGACTTCAAGTGTGTGGCAACTAATGAGGCAGGCTCTGTGGAGAGAAAGACTAGGCTCAAAGTAAATGGTGAGAACTCAAGTTATAGCTGTTTTTCTACTGTTAATAGAATATTTTGTGCATTATGATAGCACAAAACCTTTCTTTCTGTACTGCTTTAGTGCCCCCTGAAATCCAAGATAACGGCCAACCACTGAACCTCACTGTCACCTTGAAGCAGCCTCTCACTCTGGGATGTGATGCCTTTGGGATCCCGTCTCCAACAATCACCTGGACTAAAGATGGGAATCCTGTGAGTGTGTCATCCTGAATTCCCATTTACAGACAAATCTAAAAGCCAGGTTACATGTTTTGACTGTGCATGGTATCCTGTTGATCTCTAGCACTATAATACCACCAAGTGGCAATTATTCTAATAGCATTTAAACACCGTGGATGCACTGAATTTGATTTCTGTATATCCAGGTGGACAGCCCTGGGGTGTATCTGCAGAACGGAAACAGACTGCTCAGAATCTACAGAGTTCAGCCTGAACATGCAGGACAGTTTGCCTGCACAGCTCAAAACTCAGCTGGAGAGACACAAAGACAATATAACATAGTGGTGCAAGGTGAGCTCATAAACCTGCTTTCACATGGGTATTTAAGCAGAAGGGAGAGGATGGGAGAAAAGATGGATTTGAGGACTTAATAATTAATAATTTTATGTACAGAGTTAAAAGAGACATGAAGCCAACATCAGTCATTGAGCATTTTAAGTATTTTCATTCATTCTTTATGCAAACTAGTCGCTGAATATGTGGTGTTTTTGCCAGCGCCGCCTGTGATCTCAGGAACATCCCGAATGCAGGAGTTAACTGTGGTACTGGGCCAGGAGGTGGAGTTCCAGTGTCGAGTTAGCGGGAAACCAGCACCGAGAGTGGAATGGAGCCGCGATGGAGAGTAAGAATCGTTCGAGCGCTTTATTGATGTGACATTCAGCAGCGTGCACAGGATGCAGTACGACGCAGGATGCGCCGAATTGATTGGATCATCCTTTCCTTCCTTTCTCCAGGGTTCTGTCCCGTGACGGAGACCCTCATGTGGAGTTTGTGGAAGAAGGCCAGGTGCTGAAGGTGAAGTCAGTAAGACTGAGAGACCAGGGCCTTTACCAGTGTCTGGCCAGTAACAATGCAGGATCTCAGATGCGCCAATTCAGACTCACCGTTCAAGGTTTCTGCTTTTCTTCTGACTTCATTTTTTTTCCGAGACACAAAATGTGAACCCCCAACTACACTGACCTGAATTCAACAATATTTATTGATTTCACACCTTTGAAAGGAACAGTAAGGGGAAAAAAAAGTCCAATAAAATCAGGATATTGAGTCGACATTTTTCCCTAAATTGCTGTTAGTTCAACATTCTCAGAAAGAAAATTACTGGGCATAATATATAATTCATGTGAATGCCCAGCTTCTACAGTAACACAGTTTGACATCACACTGCGTGGTCGATGAGCACATATTGAATTCTCTTTGTGTGGGATTCTGGGGATTTCTCTGTCACCTAAAGAGCATGCGCTGTAATAGCCCAACGTACTGCATGCTGCATTTCTCTCATAGAAGGGCTCCTACACAAAAACAGAGCAGTCCCTTGTAGCTTTATTTATTCTGTACTGTGTGCCAGTAAAAACTGAATTGGCTTTTAAACATTAATGTTTTGTTTGTTTGGTTTTTTTTACTCCAGCCCCTCCCACCATTAAGGGGACAACTGAGACGTCAGAGGTGTCAGTGGTGCTGGGTTTCCCCGCGGTCCTCCCCTGTGATGTTGAGGGCTCACCCACACCCAGCATCACCTGGCTTAAGGACAATCAGCCCATCGTGTCCACTCCCCAGCTGACATACACCCGTGGTGGGCAGGCTCTGCGGCTGGGCTCAGCACAGGGAGACAGCAGCGGCCACTACACCTGCAAGGCTACAAATCCAGCTGGCACTGCCATCAAGCACTATTCACTCAGCGTTCTGGGTAAGAGTCATCTACATCACTAACAAGGTACAAACTCAGGGGCAGATTTGATATTTTTTTAATGAGATTTTTTTTCATCTCCTCAGTCCCACCACAAATAGAAGGGGACTCTACAGCCATAACGTTCGGCGCACAGGAACAGAAAGTGCGCATTAATGGGAGCTTAACTCTGTCCTGCCTCTCCAAAGGTTTCCCTGAACCCGAAGTCCAGTGGTTCAAAGACGGACAGGTTGGTGTGCATCCTAAAATCAAAATGGGTTTTAAGTGGAACAAGTTCTAACCTCTATCAGCCTCTGTTGGCAACTGGTATGAATTACAGCACCCCTCTTGCACAACCCACCTCCACTCTCCTTATTTAGTGTGATGAGTAAGCCAGTTAATTATAGACATAGAGGAAGAATCCAGTGATTAAACCTCAAGACATAAAACACTGTGTGATTTCTTTTCTTTTTTTTCTTCCCTTGACCTACTGTGTTTTGATGTGCCGTTTCATTTTTGCTGCTCAGTATGCGAGTGCGCATACATGCATATTCTGCAGGACCTACAATATGAGAAGCAGAAATTGGATTAAGGCTGATGTAAAATATGATTTTCTTTCTGAATGTGGGTGGAAGTACTGCATATCTGGCGTGTTTTGAAGCCAGTCTTCTAAATATTCTATTGACACAGTGGCTCACAGAGGCGATAAATCTTAGGGGCACTCCTCCAAGCTTAAAGAGCACTTGCGTTACTTGTGATTGAACAATCTTAAAGTATCAAAGATGGCGCATTCATTTATTCTTCAACCCACAGATTCCTATGAGCAGTACTTCCCACTAACTATGTATTTTCTTTGTTGTGTAGTTGCTGACTGGAAACGTCCACATTGGCATTCAGGAGAGTGGCCACTTCCTGCACATAGAGAACGCCATGCTGTCCCATGAGGGTCAGTACACCTGCGTGGTCACCAATTCTGCAGGAGAAGACAAGAAAGACTTTCGTGTCACTATTCAAGGTGTGTTCAGTGAATTCAATGTACAGTAGCCGGGAACCGTTTCATATTAAACTTTTGAACAGCCTCTAATGTGCCACCGTCTTTCCAGTCCCTCCGATTTTCCACCGGGTGAATAACAGGGAAGCATCCTGGGGTTTGGGACACGACGACGACGACATTAACAATGAGGACGTGGTGGAGAAGCGGGAAGTTGTCCTGGGCCATCAAATCAGCCTGTCCTGTGAGAGCAATGCCATTCCCCCTCCCAAGCTCAGCTGGTATAAAGATGGCCAAAAGCTCACCTCTGCTGATGGAGTGGTACTACTCCCAGGTCAGGGAAAACTCCTTCCAGTCTCATGTAAAACCATTAGTGTGGATGTTATATGTAACTGAGGATTCATTTTATCGGATGGGTTGGCAGGTGGACAAGTGCTACAAATTGCCCGAGTGCAGGAGGAGGACGCTGGAAGGTACACATGTCAGGCTGTTAATGAGGCAGGGGAGGATCGCATGCACTTTGAGCTTGAGATTCTAGGTGAGCAAGTACATATACCTAAGTTAGTTGCAATGAAATATATGAATATGGAAATAAATTAATTGTGTGTAACTTTTATAGTCCCTCCTGTTATTACTGGAGCATCAAAGGAGTTCATGGAGGAAATGGGAGCAGTGGTTAACAGCAGTGTGGTTCTACACTGCGACGTGACTGGACGCCCAGCTCCGGTCATCTCCTGGCTGAGAGACGGGCAGCCGGTGCACACGGACTCTCAGCACCACATCAGTGAGGATGGGGCTCAACTTCAAGTTAGTTATTGCTGACTTGTGCACTGTTGCCAGCATGTAGACAGATCCAGTTGTGACACTTTGTAGTGACGAATAACACTTGTGTCCTAACTTACAGCTTCTCAGTGTCCAGGTTTCAGACATGGCTGGGTATTCGTGTGTAGCTGAGAACAAGGTTGGAACGGTTGAGAAGCTCTTCAGTCTGACGGTGCAAGGTAAAAAGAAAAAAAGTCTTTACTGTGATGTTACACGTTCTTTTATGACTTCATGTACGACACAACTCTATTTTCTTCTTTTAGTTCCTCCTAGAATAACTGGCCCTAAGGAGGAGGAGGTTAGTGTGACTGAGGGCCACATGGTGTCTTTGCTGTGTGACGTCCAAGCATACCCTCGTCCAGAGATCACCTGGACCAAAGATGGGCAAGTCCTCCATTTCAGCACCAGCATTCACATTCTGCCAGGTTAGCCCTCAATACTCAAATCCTTCAATCGGGAGCATTACATTTGGTGGAATCTAATTCTGTCACTGATATTACATTTCACATCATTATTTGATATAATGCCTATACCATCTATATATATCATAGGTGGCCAGATGCTACAGTTGCCCCGGGCAAGACTGGAAGATGCAGGGCAATATGTCTGCACAGCCACCAACTCAGCAGGGCAGGACCAGAAGAGTATTCTCCTCAGTGTTTATGGTGAGCAAACACACTGTGACCCATCTGCACAATCCGGCCACATATACAGATGATCAAATCCCAAAACACCGTCTGGCAAAAAAAAAAAAAAGAAAAAAATGTTTATCTGAAGCCAGCTGTGACTGAGGAGAGTGCAGGGGTGAATCATTGTAATTCTGAATGAATCAAACTGAGATCATGTCCTCTTTGAATGTGCAAACCATCAGTCGTGCCCACTCTGAAGCCCCGGCACGATGCCGAGTCTGACTCAGCGACCCCTCAGGTAGGCTCCTCGGTCACCTTGCGATGCGAAGCCCACGGCGTTCCTGATCCTGAAGTCACATGGTACAAAAATGGGCTGCAGTTGGCTCCAGGGAATGGGCTAAAGATGGATGGACACCAGCTGCAGATCATAGGAGTGCAGGTCAGAAAAACAGTTTTTACGTCACGCATTTTTTAAGGCTGCAAACAAAACATAAAAAAAAATTTTTTAAGGGGCTTTCAACAGCACTCATACTGATTTTGAAGGACTTTGTATAAATACTTAAACTGCACTCGCTGTTTCTTTCTCTGGTATGTTTAAAACCCTGAGATAATTATGACTCATTCTAACAGGCTGAAGCTGAGCTCACCCATCTGAATGCATCTGAAGCCAGTCACAAAAATCATGACTCCCTTTTGATTATAACTTGTAATAAAACATACCTCACCAAGCTTTCCTTTATGGTTACTAGATGGGAGACAGTGGCACGTACACTTGCAAAGTGTCCAATGTGGCTGGGCAGGTGGACAGGACGTTTAGGCTGACAGTTCATGGTAAAAATCACTCTGTAGTATTTGCAGTAAAACGCTGTAGACTACCATCTTTAAAATGGAGTGGCCGCTTTTTGTTTTTCTATTTAATTGTCATACAAATATACATTTACAGTTCCACCTGTCCTGGATGGACCTCATCGAGAGTCTTTAAATTACAGCCTGGGCTCCCACGTGGCCCTGCTATGTGAGACAACAGGGGTACCTGTTCCCAGCATCACCTGGCTTAAAGATGGAACCCCTATTGGTAAGTGGGAGGGAGTGACGTGGAAATGTGGAAAAATATAGACACGTGTGTCGCAGCCAGATTAAGTGGATCTGTTTGGTTTCCAGAGAGCAGTCTGCAGTGGCAGTGGTCTGTTCGAGGTAACAGGCTGGAGCTGGGGCCTCTCAGCCTGTCTCACGCTGGAACATACACTTGTGTGGCCAAGAACAGCGAGGGACAGGCACAAAAAGAGTACACAGTCACCGTGCAGGGTAATGAGTTTTCTTTGCATGTCAGTTATGAGAGAAATTATGTTAAGAGGTGTTTAACAGTAACACTTGCCCTACTCAGTCTCCCCCACCATCCTGGACTCTGACCTCCCATCTGAAGTGAGCGCACCCAGCGGAGAGGAGCTGACCCTGGAGTGCAGAGCAAATGGAATCCCCACACCTCGCCTCAGCTGGCTGAAAGATGGAGTGACTTTAGCGGGATCAGACACCCGTCACATTGCGTAAGTCATTCAGAGCCCCCACTCTGTGAAGCCTATGAAGTAATCATAACAATGATAAATGTTTGAGTCGATTAGCACCATTCATTTAGGGTTTGGGAAAGTGTCAGCATTAATCAGAATCACAGAAAATGATGTGCATGACTAAGAGATGTGTGGAGGGACAAATGGTTTATAGACTCTTGCCCAGTTACATCATGAAAAACTGTAAAAGCAGCTGCTTCACAGCTGTTCGCCAGTTGATGCGGTCATCAGGCAGCAAGCGACTGTGTTTGTGTATCTGTATGTGGCTGTGAGAAAACTGTGGGATGGTGGCGATGATGAGAGAATTACACCGAGATTCGGATGTGAAAACAAAGTGCGTTTGTACTCTGGCAGCGTGACCCCTGATGGCAGCACACTGACTTTACTGAGCGTGAGTCCTGAGGATTCTGGGACGTACACCTGCCTGGCTGTGAATTCGGCCGGCCGGGAGAGCAAAATCTACACCCTCTTTGCGCTAGGTTGGTTTTAACACTTCACTTGTTTGTCTGTGTTAAGTTTCGGAGTGAGTTCTTCACAGACGATTTGATTTGTCACAGTTCCGCCATCTATCTCCGGTGAGACCACCATCCCCAAAGAGGTGCAGGTCACACAGGACAGCGCTATGACGCTGGAGTGTCAGGCAGCAGGAAACCCTCCGCCTCAGATCAGCTGGCTGAAGAATGGGCGTCCTCTGCTCCTCTCTCCCCGCGCTCGGCTCCTCTCTGGTGACTCTTTGCTGAGGTCAGTTAGGATAATTACAGCCTATTTTGATTACAAGTTTACAAGTTAGTGGATGAGCTCATTCTAAATGTTCTCTTTCTTCATAATAAAAGGATTTCACCTGTGCAGCTGTCTGATTCAGGAGTTTACACATGTGTGGCACGCAGTCAAGCTGGCCTTGCAGAGCTCAGCTATGATGTCCAAGTCCAAGGTACAGTCCCAACACGAGATAACGTGATAACATAACACGCTGGGTCGGAGGATTTCACACTCTGTGTTTGTGGTCTGCAGTGCCCCCTGGTGTGAATCACATCGAACCAGTGGAGCCAGTTACAGTAATCCAGGGATCCTTGGTGACTTTAACCTGTGAAGCGCGCGGCGTCCCCCCTCCAACACTGACATGGATGAAGGACGGCCAGCCGCTGTCCCTTCACCGCAACCTGCTGCTGGATGGGCAGGAGACACGACTGCAGCTGCCTGACGTGGCCCCCTCAGATGCAGGCTTCTACAGCTGCGTGGCTAGTAACCAGGCTGGAAGCAGTACCAAGAGCTTCAACCTCACTGTCCTCCGTAATCCCACAAACCATCACTGTCATTTATTTATTTATATCCATAGCAAACAAACAAACAAAAAAACAAGCTGACATATTCTTCTTTCTAATCCAGAGCCTCCAAAGATAGTCAGCTCCAGCTCACCAGAGGAGCTGACTATAGCAGTGAGAAGTCCGCTTGAGCTGGAGTGCTCTGCGGTGGGAGTCCCACCTCCTACCCTCAGCTGGCTCAAGGATGGTCGGCCCTTGGAGAGGACTGACATTGTTCAGCAGGATGGACACTTTGTCCGGATTAGCAAAGTTCAGGTATATATTACAGACTGTGTGAGCACATGAACTCCTGATATATGGGGAAAATATGTTTAAGAGAATATGTGTTGCTAAGAGTTTTTCTAAGCAACTGCTCCTGTTAAAAAATGAAAAACAAAAATACCATTCCCAATCTTTTCATTATGGATCTCCTAGATGATAAGCTAAAAAATATATATAATTAATCTCTACAAACACAAACTTTAGTTTTAGCTGTCCCCGAGTGTGAAGTTTTAACAGCATCAATACAGAGAAATAAAGCAAGAACCACTCAAGCTGATTGATATTGTCTCTTTAAAGGTTGAGGATGCAGGTCTGTACACCTGCTTGGCCAGCAGCCTAGCTGGAGAGGATGGAAAAAACCACTGGGTCCGAGTCCAAGGTGACACAAGCTGTTCTTGGATATTAATCAGCACGGAAGAAATATTCTGTGCCCCCCTTTCCCTTAACCTCCCCCTCTCTTTGCACCTGGTACTTTATGAATAAAGCTCTGTGTACATTCAGGAATAAAAGTCTGCATTTTTACAAAAGTGAAAACAGACTTGCACGGCATTTATACTGTTTTGCACGCAATATGACACACATGCAACGCAGGGGCATTTTCCTGGGTTTTGATTGATGGCCCAACTTTAATTTATGACTGTGCTCTACTCGCCATTTGTTCTATTTGTTAACACTAGAGAAAAATAATGCTTTATTATTACAATCATTCAAAACCACAGTTAAGACCTGTCAAACTGCTTAGATTAGTGTTTTCCAAATTCATGGCGTTATCCCCTTCTTGTTATTAAGACACTCTTGCAGCTGATTCAAAACCGTGCGGTGAAACACACATTTTTATAGCACATTCTTTTTTTAAATGTCTTTTTTTTTTAAGTGAAAACACATGCTTTTTATAACTGTCCCCGATCTACATTCTGACTTCATCCGTCCCACATGGCCTCATAACTTTACCAAGCTCTTCTTAAAGGAGCACTTTAGGCACACGGTGCTTCCTTCCTTCCTTCCTTCCTTGATCACATAAATCAATGCAGGTGCCAAATCTTAGTTGTTATGTTCCAGTACCACCAACGCTCCTTGGCTCCGGTGATGTGAGGACAGTGACGGTGCCAGTTAATGGTCACCTAACTTTGGAGTGCCTGGCTGACAGTGACCCTCCTCCAAATATAGAGTGGTACAAGGATGAAGCCAAAGTGCAGGTACAGAATCTCAAATGAAAATGGTGCTCAACTATTGAGCGTATTGAGCTCCTCTCTGACTCACATATTCTCTCTTTTTCTTCTTTCCTTCCTTTATAGCAGCTGGGTGGTCGTATCCAGCGGCTGGCAGGGGGTCAGTACCTGGAGATACAGGAAGTCAGGCCTGAGGATAGCGGCCAGTACAGCTGTGTGGTTACCAACATGGCTGGAAGCAGCAGTCTCTTTTTCACTGTGGAGATTCTCTGTAAGTCTACCTTTCAATAGAGAGATTTCTTTTTAAATTCTAGATATAAACACATAATAACTAATTATTTAACTCAGCAAGTTACCAGTTACTGCAGTGAGTAACCAGTCCAAGTTATCTGCTTGGACTGGTTTGAGAAACCATCATGCAGCAGCAGTTTAAGCTGAGGCATGTGGGCCATTCTTTGGGGTCATGCCAAACACTGTGACAGTGGAGCTGGTTAGATGTTGCATTAACAGTGTTAGTGAGTACCAAAAGTGGACTGCTGCATGTCTGAGACAAGTGAATTCTACATTTTCTTATGCCAAATTTTGTCAGTCTGACCATCTTCCCATTTATTTTAAGTGTTGCCAGATATCTTGGAGCTCAAAAATGATGCTTGTGGTCTGTTGGTCATCATGTGAATAAGGTTAGAATAAGCAGTGTAGTTTCTGAGCTATGAATGGCTGGTACTTTCAGCTGCTCCCTTATTTATCAAGCTGTTGACACAGTAAAAATATGCACATATTTTGATTTGGCACAGATTTTTTTTTTTAAACATGGGATACACTTTCTGATGCAACCCTCCCATTTATCCGGGCCTTGGGATAGGATAAATAGGAGTACGGTACCTTGTGAGCCCCTGAGGCTGGGCTTCTGTCTTCTCCCAGTCTCACAACAGAGATCTTTTGCATGTAAGGTGAATGTGTTCAACTGCAATTTATGTCCTCAAAATTAAACTTTGTCAGTATTTGTTTTATCCAAAAGGTAACATTATCCCACTTCAGTTATTTTTTTGCTGCAAAATGAGACAGTCAAGCAACAACACTGTCACTAAAACCTGCCATAAATGTTGCCATAAGATGCAGTCTGTCAAAAATCACCCATCACGTGCTGTCTGCATAGACAAAAATTCACATTTGACAGAAATTCACCTTTAACTATTACATTTGGGCTCAGCAACCTTCCTGTTCTGTAGGAATATAACCAAAATACAACCAGCTGGCAGCCAGCTGACTCGAGTCTCCTTGAGTTGTGCTCATTGACAAAGACTCATTCAGACTGATGGCAACATGCTGGCCATCTGTCTGCATTTATAAATTAGGCAGCAACTATTTGGAATCCTGTGACAATCTCTGAGAGTGATTGCAGTCAGTTTATGTAAGTCAGGCTGTGACTGTTTGCACTGTTGCCTCCTATCAGGCAACCTGTGCAATTGCCTTGTGATCAAAAGGGGCTGTGAGTGTGCAACACCCTCAAACTCTGGGCAACTATTTAGTCAACTATTATTTCAAAGCAAAGTAGTTGGTGAGAAATAAAAGTTTGGAAGGGCTATACTTCCTCTTTTACAACATCTGTTGAAGATTAGAGACTCTTTTCATCCAGATGAACAAAGAAATCTGACTTCAAAATATATTTTTTAAGTAATTTAGAAATAAATTAATTTTAAACACTGTTTATCCATCCTCTCAGGGGAGAGAAAGCAATTGCATCTCTGTAATGCATTAATTTAGAAAGGAGCAGCTTATGGGTAGCTTAGTACAGCTCAGAGAGGCTGCATATGATCCAGATTCCTAAACGTTTACATGTCTGAGGACTAACAGAGATCAAACAGAAAATCGACCCTGTCTTAGCTCAAATTTTAACGCATCCACTTTTTTCAGGTTGACCGTGTAGGTGGATAGCTGGACCAAGATTTTAAAAGTTAAGTCAGGAGGCCGAGTAAAGGATTAGATGAAAAGTAACATGTCATCATTTTAAGAGAGGCTTAAAAAGACCCACTGACTCACACGTGTGTCAAGTGTTTGTGCATTCAGGGTGGTTTTCAGGAAAATAAGTGCTTGGTGTGCTGTTGGAAATGTATGCTTGGGGGGGGGGGGGTTACATGCTAAACATAAGTCACAACAAGATTCTGTCTCTTTACTTTTAGTACCACCTGTAATAAAGGAGAGCAGTTCAGTGGTGACTGTACATATTGGCCAGGATGCAGTTTTACATTGTGAGGTCGAAGATGACTCCTCCCCTGCGGTCATGTGGAGGAAGGACGGCTTCCCCATACATCAAGATAACAACAAGTATGTCCTAAGATTTCTAGCAGACGTCCGTAATTGTGTACTTCACTGTTGGCTACATGTGTCGCACACAGACGGTTTGTATCCCTTTATTCATCTTTTGCGTGTTTCAGGTTCACCATATTATCAGAGGGCTCTTTGCGCATACATGCGGCTCAGCTGAATAATGCCGGTCGCTACTACTGCACCGTGTCCAACCAGGCTGGCTCAGACCGCAGAGGAGTAGATCTACGTGTATTTGGTGAATATATTATTTGCAGCACTTGGCTTATGGAGCACAGTGACACATCTGATTACCTAACTGTCGCCATTTGATTTGATCACAATTTGTTATGCTTAAAACAGACCACAGTCACCGTGGTCAGCATTTCTATTGAGCTGAAGGTGTTCTGTCTCTTATTAGTGGGGCCCTCAATCAGTCCAGGTCCATTTAATGTGACAGTAACCACTGGTATTAGAGCTCTGCTGAGCTGTGAGACTACAGGTATACCTCCCCCTAAAATATCCTGGAAGAGGAATGGCACTCCACTGGATATCAGCCAGCAGCCGGGTGCATACAGGTATAGACAAAGCTGTGGCCGCACTCTTCAAATACACCATTGGTATGCAGTACAGCTCATACAGCTATAAAAACTTCAAAGCTGATGCAGTTCTGCTTATCTGTTCAGGTTACTGTCCTCAGGGTCTCTGGTTCTTTTGTCCCCAGCCAATGAGGATGAAGGTTATTTTGAGTGCACTGCAGTCAATGATGCTGGAGAGGAGCGCAGAGTCATCGAGGTCATCCTGCAAGGTATTGATTTTAAAGTTTTGCAAAAATCAACAGTCTGTAGAATGTTATTTCAGGTGTAGCAGCCCAATAATTTGATATTTTCTCCCGTAGTCCCTCCGTCTATCGAAGATGATGTCACGGCAGTTAAAGCTGTGAAAATGTCTCCTGTCGTGTTGCCTTGTCACGTACAAGGACGCCCCACGCCCGCTGTCACCTGGGCGAAAGGTGGAGCCAAAGTGAGCTCCAGAGGAGGAAACTACCGTGTCCTTCCGACTGGTAAGACAACACACCTGAGGTTAAGTTTCCTTACATTATCATACACCATGGTTCCCTGTAAACACGTGTACTTTGCACTCTATTTAATGCAGGAGAGTTGGAGATAACTGCTGCTTTGCCAAGTCATGCTGGCAGATACACATGCTCAGCCAGAAACCCAGCTGGAGTGGTTCACAAACACATCTCTCTCTCGGTGCAGGGTAGGCTCTGGGGGACTTGTTACAGGCCAGAGTGCAAGCATTATCTAAATGTTTATGATAAAACCTATTAACCCATATGACACCGTGTTCGGTCTTCCATGCACACAGAGCTGCCAGAGATCAGGCCCATGCAAGACGAAGTGCAAGTAGTGTTGAATCACGGGACTGTTCTCCCCTGTGAGGTTCAAGGCTTCCCCAGACCATCAATCACCTGGCAAAGAGAGGGAGTTCCAATAGCAGCAGGTAACAGTGCAAGAAATATGAGCAAAAATATTTATCTATAAATGGATGGACAGATAAATACTGAGGCACTTATATGCATTGCAATAAATTTGCATAATTTCATTGCATAATACATTAGAATTCAAATAAGAATCAACATTATAATTTTAAAAAAAAAATTTAATATTGGGACAGCAAAATCATCATGCAGAGAGCTCTAATTTGAGCGATCTTACACGGGGCATTGATTTTCGTGTGATTGTGTGCTCAGGTCACAGGCTGGCTCTGCTCCCAAATGGAGCTCTGAAGTTCTCCCGTGTGACGCTTGGTGATGCCGGGGCCTATCAGTGCCTGGCAAAGAATGAAGCTGGTGTAGCTGTGGGCCGGACAAAATTAGTCCTTCAAGGTAGTGCAGATTTTTGATTTCACTGATGAGAATAACATTACGTCGTATTTCTATCCCCCCAAATTTAGAAATATGCAAATAAACATCTGCCCCTCTCGTATTTCTCCAGTTCCACCGGTGTTGAGTATACCTCATGTTGAGTACACGGCTGTGCTAGGTCAGCCAGTCAGTCTGGAGTGCATAGCTGATGGGCAGCCTCAGCCTGAAGTTACTTGGCACAAAGAGAGGAGGCCCGTGCTCGATGGCGCTCATATACGCATCTTTGCCAACGGAACTCTGGCAATTCTTTCTACCCAGCGCAGTGACACAGGTCTTTACACGTGTACTGCTAAAAACCCCGCTGGCAGAGCCAGTCACGATATGAGGCTGCTCGTCCAAGGTGAGTGAAGGCATTTTACAACTTCGTCCTACGCTGTGCGGTAACGTGTTTATGTTAACAGTGGTGTCGCTTTTCAGTCCCACCCATGATTGCTCCTACGCAGACGAAACTCTCAGTTATTCAAGGATTCCAGGCGCTGCTGCCCTGTGATGCTCAGGGCTCACCAGAACCTAAAGTGTCGTGGGAGAAGGATGGTGCCACGGTGCCCAACGTTCCTGGCAAATTCACTGTCCTGCGATCAGGAGAGCTGATCATTGAGAGGGCTGAGGTTAGCCTCATTATCATTCCTACTCTCACATCTGTCTCTAGTTCTAAGACTCAGCTGCCACTTCTTTCCTTCAACAGTCAGGAGATGCTGGTGCGTTCACATGTGTGGCCACCAATGCAGCAGGTTCTGCGAGACAAGACATCCAACTGACCATCAACATGAGGCCTGCATTCAAGGAGCTGCCAGCTGATGCAACACTGAACAAAGGGCAGACTCTCGCTTTATCTTGCCACGCTCAGGGAACGCCTTCTCCCGTTATCTCCTGGACCGTCAACAACAGTCCCTATGCAGGTAGGAGTTTTTTAAAGCCTAATTTAAGGCAAAACTGAGCAGTGAAATTGTATTTCCACTACATATTATACACAGATTCATCTCAAGGTGCTACTGATTAAAACTGTTCCAGGTGCTACTGAAGATGAGGCGGGCAGGAGCTCCATCGTCATTGAGAACGTGACTCTGAGTGATGCTGGGACCTACGTGTGCATAGCAGCAAACAGTGTGGGTTCCATTAGAGCGCTCTCGTTTGTCCGTATCAGAGGTGAGCTTTTTGTCAAAGGATTCACACTCATTGAATTTTCTATAGATATGCACATTATGGCACATTATATCATATCATTATGTGTCTCCAGAGCCTCCAGTGTTGAAGGGTGAAGCCCACATGTCTCAGACAGTCACTCAGGGTAGCACCGCTATGCTTGACTGTCCCGTCCACGGAGACCCGAGCCCTGTCCTCCGCTGGCTCCGGAATGGAAAACCGCTGCCTCGCTTTCTCCGAATGCAAACACTCCACAATGGATCTCTGGTCATTTACAGCGCCACTGTAAGTATAGTTTTCTTTTGTCTTCGACTTTCTAGACTTTTAACTCGTGATCATGTTTCTAAACATGTTTTGTCAAGAAGGCCCAATCACACAAACTGAAGGGAACAATGGAGCTGCATTCATCCCATCTGAGCTTCATCTACAATCCCCTTGGGTAGAGGAACAGCGTGTGACTGTCCTGTAGTGTCCTGCTTCCACCTAAATCAGATTCAGTTCAGCCAGAAAGGCTAACAGCATTAGGCACAGAGGGAAGAAACAAACAGAATGCTGTGTGCTCCCAGACTCGGCCCCTCTTTCCTTAGCCTGTAACCTTATTATGGTCTCTAACTGCCGCTGTAATTGCACAGCCTGCAGCTGAGACTTTCTCACAGACAGATGACTGTCCTTCCCACAGAGTGATCTCATATGAAATTTCCTCGCTCTGGCCCTATATTATTAATTATGACAAATAATTTAATGGGATAAAGTCAACCTCCCCATTGAAAATGTCAGATTTAGTTTTTTGTGTGTGTGTGTGAATGTTAACTTCCCTAAACTGTAAAACTGTACCTGATTTAAAGGCATTTTTGTCTTGAAGGTTTGCAGTCCTATTAAAGGCTAATTGTTCCTTAGAGTGCCAGTACAGCTAAATCTCCTCTACCTGGTTGACCCACAGGCTGCAGATGAAGGGGAGTATCAGTGCGTGGCTGAGAGTGAGGCTGGAACAGCTGAGAGGACCATTACGCTCAAGGTTCAGGGTGAGTTCTGTCCACATGATTTATGCAATGAGTTATAAAATAACAAATTTGTATCATAATGTACTTCTCACACTGCCTGGCATCCTTTTTTAAGAACTTCTTTAAAATACTAGCTTCCCCTCACGATCACTTATTCGTGTCTATTGCTTTCATGTGATGGAAGTGCTCTTTTCTTTGGGAAGTTTTCTTGCCTAAACCAACAACATTTCTGCAAGTGAAGGCCTGAGGTTCCGCTCTTCAGTTCTTTTCTTCTCCTCCTCCCCTAGTCAATGGAGGCTACTCTAACTGGCAGGAGTGGGGACCATGCAGCAGCACCTGTGGACAAGGCTTCCAAGAGCGAATCAGGCTCTGCGACAACCCAGAGCCAGCTAATGGTGGCCGATCGTGCAGCGGTCCCAGTATCGACTCTAGAAAATGTCAGGTCGGATTGTGTCCAGGTACCCCGACTTTGTTTTTCATTTCCAGTTTTGGTGCCTCCAAATGTAGGGGATTTGAAACTTAATATACATGCATTCCCTCAGTACTTACAATCTTGACTGTTGCCTATAATTTTTCATTATATAAATGTAAGCACATTTAAAATCCCCGCTTTGTCTCACCTGCTGTGGTTGGTGGTGGTGGCAGGTGAGGTTCCGCGCAGGACTCGAGGCAGCCTGATAGGAATGGTCAACGACAGAGAGTTCGGTGTGTCCTACCTGGAGGCCAACATTACAGACAGTGAAGAAGAGGGGAGCAGCACTCTGCAGGCACGTCTTGACAACATCCCAGCCACTGTGGGTGAGTGATGACGTGTACTATACCGTCAGTTTACACCTGCCCCATTTATTTATTGTTTGTTAACAGTCACCACTTCATTAATAAGGGGCTCTGCTGAATTGTACTGGAAAGGGGAAGAGTTAATTTTTTTTTGGGATGCGTTCGCAGTCTTGTTCAGATCACACGTTGATGTGTAAGACGCAAAGAGCCGATGCTGTCTGTGTTGTAGGTCCCTTGCTGCGGGTGCTGGTGTCTGTGTTTGCACCCATCTACTGGAACACTGTGTTGGAAAATGGAGCAGCCAGAAATGGTTACTCTTTCACTGGAGGCCAGTTCAGACAGGAATCTCAGCTGGAGTTCGAGACCGGTGAGCTCTGCCCGCCACACAGTTTTTTGTTTTGTTTTCATGCATATGCCTATTTAATATTTTAAACGTCTGATTCATTTAAGGTAATGCCATGCATATTTAATAGATGAAAACACCAGGCTTTACAGAAGTTTTGTTGATCTCTTTTTATTGATGTGAATTGTTCCGTAAACTGTGGTGTGTTTATGGAGAAAACAAGAAATAATGAGAGAATTTGTCATAATTTTTCACGTCCGTTATCTCTCTTTTGTAAAAACAGCCAGTAGATGGCATCACCTGCTAGCAGTGACATACAGTACATAACTTTGTACATGAAGGCTTTTACTTCTAAGCAGTTACAGCACGCTCCCTTGTGGTTTTAAATGGATTTACAGTATTTTTTTTCTTTTGTTTTTATCTCTTGCAACAGGGGAAATCCTCCGTTTGACTCATGTTGCCAGAGGCCTGGATTCTGAGGGTGTTTTGCTAATTGACATAGTAATTAACGGATTCGTTCCTCCTTCATTATCATCGTCTCACATGAGCCTTCAGGTGTGTTCGCTGCTGTCATTACAATGTGCATTCACAGGTCTCTCAGCAAATCTTGACTTCAAGATATACCGCTTTCGAATTTCACACCTCAGATGCTCTTCAGTTTGTGTGACCTGATTTGACTCCTGTCCCGCAGGAGTTTGATGAGTCATATGTGCAGACGGGCCAAGGACAGCTGTACTCGTGGTCATCGCAAACCCACCAGAGAGGAGGAAGCCCCATGGTGCTGCGCTGTAATCACACAATTATTTACGAGGGCCAGGAGGAGCGCCAGGGTCCTCTGCTCCAGCTGCTCAAGGTCTCTGGGATGAACAGTGTCTACAACGTGTTTACTCTCACTTTGGACTTCCATATAACTGCCAGCCTACACATACCAGGTCTGTATGTATACCACTTAAAACGCCACTTTACATGAAACCAGCATCTGAATGTTGCACCAGCCAACACTGCTTGGATCCTGTGTTTACAGATGGTTATGAGGACGCGTGCCCTAAAGGTTTCACTCTTGACACGACCTCCTACTGCGCTGGTACGCTGGTTTCTTTGTGTTTTTAATGCCTCACTCATTTTTTTTGAACATTGGTGACTTCATTCGTTTATTATTATGATCAAATGTATTCTTATTAGATGAAGATGAGTGTGCACTCCAGTCTCCATGCTCTCATTCATGTAACAACATCATGGGAGGCTTTTCCTGTTCCTGCCCCTCTGGCTTCACCATTTCTACAGACACCAACACCTGCCAAGGTGAGACAAAGAAAACCTGCTGGAGGATTTGCGATTAAAATATGCAATATTGCAAATACAATGATAATGCTCTACTTAAGTAAATCTAAAATGATCTAACCAACTCCTCTTGCCTTCATACCGCTGTTTCACTTTATGTCAAGCAGACATTGATGAGTGTTCCCAGGGCTCACACATGTGCCACTACAACCAGCAGTGTGTCAACACAGTGGGAACATATCGCTGCCAGGCCAAGTGTGGACCAGGATTTAAGCCCAGCATCACAGGAACCAGCTGCGAAGGCAAGCAGCTGTTAATCACCGTTAAAGCATTTCATATGGAGGCATGAACATCGCACATGGTCCTGTTTGTGTAATGTTTTATTATATTTGCACCTGCAGTAATAAGTAAAATCCCATTTCTTGCCAAATAGTTTATGTGCTAAGTAAGAGCAATAAAACTATACTGTATGTGTCAATTGTGTCTTTTAGATGTAGATGAGTGCCAGGAGTCTGCTGTCTCCCCGTGCCAGCAGCAGTGCCTCAATACTCTGGGTTCATACCGCTGCATTTGCCACCCTGGATACCAGCTGTCAGGACGTCACTGCATTGGTCAGTTTAGTCTTTCCACCCACCTTAACTTATTTGAACTCTTATTAAGCTATGCTACATCCAACGGTGCTGTTTTTTTTTTAAATTTATTTAATACTTTTGAGTCGAATATTTACATTCACTAACAGCTCTAATGTAATGGCTTATCTTTTGCAGACATCAATGAATGCACGAGGAACGTGTGCCCGGCTCACCAGCAGTGCCGTAACACAGACGGAGGATACCAGTGTTTCGACAGCTGCCCAGCCGGAATGACCAAAGCAGAGAATGGAGCCTGCGTGGGTTAGCTGCTTTCATAATTTACTTTCATCCGCTTTTATTTATTTAGGCATTGCTACATTTAACATTTACCATACATTAAAATTAAATAAAATTAACCCAGGTATTCCCAGTCTACCTGGCTGTGTTTGCAGACTATGAGCAGTCACAAACATGGACGTGTGTAGAGCAGCATTTATTTATTTATTTTATTAAAGAGCGAACTGTAATTTTGGGAGAAATATAAGAATAAGCACATAATCAAGGCTACAATCAGCACAGCTACTGCAGCCAGGAGGGAAAGCCCACAAAATATGCTATTAGTATTGTCACTATAACTGCCCTATCATTAATGTACAGGTAGACCATAACTCTGTAAAAATCATTCTATTTTGATCTGCATATTTTTAGATATTGATGAATGCCAGGATGGAAGTCACATGTGTCGCTACACTCAGATCTGTAGAAACACAGTCGGCGGTTATGGTTGCATCTGTCCCCGGGGCTATCGATCTCAGGGAGTCGGGCTCCCGTGTTTGGGTGATTATTACTTTTGTCTGTTTTATTTAAAAAAAAAAAAAACTAAAAATGACTCCAACTGAGGAACACATCAGAACTCACTGGAGTCTTGATTTTAATTTTCAGACATTGATGAATGTCTGCAAACACCGAATCCTTGCGCCTATCAGTGCCGCAATGTGCCGGGCAGCTTCAGGTGTCTGTGCCCTCCTGGTACCGTGCTACTCGGGGATGGGCGCTCCTGTGCGGGGCTGGAACGAGGGCACACCTTCACAAATGGAACCCGAGTCAGGGCGAGACTCCGCCCGCAGCTGGTGTCATCCCTCGGCAGGCCGATCCTCTCCCGTTCTCATGGCGTATCTCGCATTACCAGGCAGAGCTGTCCCGCTGGGTACACCAACAGAGACGGCAAGTGTGTCGGTAAGTTTAAATCAAAATGACTTCAAAAGATGTGTCAGATTGTGCAGTGGTGTCTTCCACCTACCTCCTCGAATTATTTTCTGAACAGATGTGGATGAGTGTCTGCTCAGGAAACCGTGCCAACACGAGTGCCGAAATACCATCGGCAGCTTCCAGTGCCTGTGTCCCCCAGGATACAAGTTGCTAACCAACGGCAGAAGCTGTAAAGGTAAGTGTCTCCTTGAACTGTTTCATAACTTCCACCCTCGCCTCAAATTATTACAACCAAGCTCTTATCCCCTTTCTTTCCTTTAGACATTGACGAATGTGTAGAACAAGGCATCCAGTGTGGACACAATCAGATGTGTTTTAATACCCGCGGGGGATACCAGTGTGTGGATACACCCTGCCCTGCATCCTACCAGAGTGGAAGACGACCTGGGTAATTTGCAACACCACTAAGTGTTGTACACGGTTAGGGTTCAACACTTACAGTTGTGGCCAAAAGTTTTGAGAATGACACAAGTTTAAATAAAGTTTGCTGCTTCTGTGTTTTTAGATCTTTTTGTCAAACGTTTCTGTGGTGAACTGAAATATAATGACAAACATTTCATATGTTTCAAAGGATTTTAATGACAGTTCCATTAAGTTTATTCAAAGAGTCAACATTTGCAGTGTTGGCCCTTCCTTTTCAAGACCTCTGCAATTCAACCCAGCCTGCTGTCAACCAACTTCTTGCATAATCAATAATAGTTTGTCAGAATTTGTGGGGTTGTGTTTCTCAATCTGCCTGTTGAGGATTGACCACAACTTTTCAATGGGATTAAGATCTGGGGACCCAGATTTTCAATCTTGTTGTGGGAGTGGCGCAGTGGGTAGGCGCTCGCCTTGCAGCCGGTGGGCTAATGGTTTCGAGTCCCTGTCCCCGCGCTGCGTTGTGTCCTTGGGCAAGACACTTAAACCACATTGCCTAACGGTAGCGCCGGTCTCTGGCTGCATGACCGCAGATGCTCGTCTCTGGATGAGTGATCTGGAACGATCATTTCGTTGTGTGCCTTGTGTGCACAATGACAGTGAGTTGAATCTACATCTACAATGTTTTGTTCCCCTTATGTCACGATGCTCCATCACGCTGGAAAAGGCATCGTTCTTCACCAAACTCTTCATGGACGGTTGGGAGAAATTGCTCTCGGAGGATGTTTTGGTACCGTTCTTTATTCATGGCTGTGTTCTTAGGCAAAATTGTGAGTGAGCCCACTCCCTTGGATAAGAAGCGACCCCACACACAAATGGTCTCAGGATGCTTTACTGTTGGCATGACACAGGACAGATGGTAGCACTCACCTTTCTATCCAGAATATCATTTCTTCAGATGCCCCAAACAATTGGAAAGGGGCTTCATCAGAGAACATGACTTTACCGCAGTCCTCAGCAGTCCGGTCCCTGTAAGTTTTGCAGAATATCATTCTGTTCTTGATATTTTTCCTAAAGGAAAGCGGCTTCTTTGCTGCCCTTCCTGACATCAGGCCATCCTCCAGTCTTTGTCTCACTGTGCATGCAGATACATTCACACCTGCCTGCTGCTTTTTCTAAGCAAGCTCTGCACTGGTGGTGCCCCGATCCCGCAGCTTAGGAGATGGTCCTGGCACTTGCTGGACTTTCATGGGCACCCTGAAGCCTTCTTCACAACAATTGAACCTCTATCCATGAAGTTCTTGATAATTCAACAATATATGATTGATACCTAAATTTACTATGTAGCAGCAATATTCTGTCATTCTCAAAACGTTTGAGCACGACTGCACGTTGCAGATACTATACAAATGCAAAACTATATTCACTGACATATTTTCTCTTTTCTGCTGACACTTAAAGGACCTGTTATAGGCCGTGCTCGCTGGATTGCGCCACAGGAGGCTCTACTCTGCTCCTGCAGTACAAGCTGCTCACTCTTCCCTCCGGCATTCCGGCCAATCACAACGTGGTACGACTGTCAGCTTTCTCCGAGTCGGGCGTCCTGCAGGAGCATACGTCCTTTACGATACTTGAGCAAGAATCAGAGACAGGTGGGACAGACCGGGTGTTTGGTATCAGAGACGAGGCCGGCAGAGGGATCATCTTCACCCTGCAGGTTCTGGACAGACCGGGACTGGTGCGTCTCAAGGTGCAGGCCACCACTATATCGCTGCAAGGCCGCATTACCTACCAAAGCATCTTTATCATCTACATCGCCATCTCACCCTACCCTTACTGATGCTGCCACATGACTCTGCTCCCCTGCCCCCCACCCACATCCCTGTGGCCTATGGCAGTTCCCCCAAAACAAGTGCCTTAGACACACGCTCAAGACGAGGTCAGGATGAGATGGTAAATGGATAACTGATGTGTATCTTGACCTGTGACTGAAACATAGCGGGAAAAGTTTCCAAATATTGCCTTCAGTGGGATCTTTTGATCACAGAGCAGAACGTCCTGCACTGAAGACATCTGAAGTTCATTTATTTACCATGTGCCCAATTTGGGGGGGAAAAAAATGCCAAGAGTGCTTCTATCTAATTCACATCTGAAAATTCAGAATGTATCAGGAACTACCGGGCACTACTTTTGTATGTTCTGCTATCAAACATTTTGTATGTTAGTTTAAATTGTTGCATTTCTAATACTGGGAGGGATTCATTTTCATATAAAAATGCGTTTCCAGCCTGTACTCGGAAACACGAGCCGGCTACTAAGCTAGTATCACCGCTATGAAACTGTACGATGTCTCCCCTATTATTTTAATTTATTTAAGTAATTTGAACACATCACTGGTTAATACAACTTCCTGTCACAGAGAGTTTGAGTTATTAAGGATCTACTGGCATTGTAATGGCACATTGTAACTAGCTAACAACAGTGTTTCATCTATCTTAATATTTTTGTACTCTTTTATTTACATTTTCTCGTCACGTAAAGTGTAAAGGTGCTATTCTGAATGTATTTCAGCGATGCCATTACCACGACGTAATTGGTGCTGGTTTTACAAAGAAAATATAGTTGTTAACAAAAACAATTAAGCACAGTTGGACTGCACCTACATTTTCTCCACTGCATTGTATCAAACAGGGACACCAAATATTGATATTTTATTAAATAAACTAAAATACTCTGGCTCACCTCAATGCCACCATCCTGAGATAACGTTAGCTGAGCAAATTTGCCTTAAATTAGCTCAGCAGAACCATCCAACACTTAGCTGGAGAAACTGGCAAATCCAGAGCAAGTGAATGGCTCAGTCAACGAGTAAAAACCGAGTAAACCAAAAACTCAGTGTCTGCCCGGTGATTGTATTGAATTTTTTTTTCACATTCTGTGACCAATTACAACTTGTGGTGACTAAGTGGAGTATGTGCTAGAGACAGAAATGCAGTATTTCTTGATCGTGACCTCTGTCCAAACTTTGGTTTAGCCTGGATTTTATATATTATCCCTGTAGCGCCAATGACTATATTAGATACATGAGTTTTTGTGAATGTTTGAAACCTCTACATCACTCTTGTGATTTTTCTTTTCCTGAAAAACCTAAATAAATTAAAAATATATATATATAAAAAATGACACTCTACTTTAAAAAAAAAATAAAAATTTCTGGCTTTACAGGTTTGAGCCAAAAGTTTTTTTTGTTTTTTTTTATTTCAGTCAGCAAGTGGTAAAAAGTATTACCCAATCTGACACAAAAGGGTAACAAATGAAAACAAAACACCTCGACCCCCACAGCGAGAGATTCTGGTCTCTCAGAAGGGAAAGTCACCTGATCACCTTTATTTTACTGCAAAACAATACTTCCATACTAATGAGAGTAATACTCCCATCAAGAGGTCGTGAAAGGTCATGATTTAAATCATATGCTCTCACCTTCACAGTCACCAAATGATGACTCAGTGCTAACACACTGAAGCCGTCTCAACAGCACATGATGACCCAACACCTTACCAAGACGCTTCCTGCTGGATTTTCCTTTAATTTGTCACCCATCTGCATCACAACATTTGTTTGGACAAAATATGCTTTAAATCAAGAATCTTTCAGAGCAATAATCAAAGCCAGGAAGTCATATGAATCATAGGCTCTTCACTTTGGAAAACAGGAAATCTCTAGTAAATAGTCATTGCCTGAGGTAATACCTCAGCTGCTCAGTAGATGGAGCAGGATTTAGGTTGTCCTTAAAAAGATCCTCTCGTAGATCATGTCCTGCACATCAAGTCCTCTCTGCTGGGTAATGTTGCTCTCTTAGCTGTCATTAATATCAGATGCTGAGCTGCTGGTTATAACTGACAAAATACAAATAAGTCCGGGCAGCTCAAACTTTACAGGAGAGATAGTAAGTAAGTAAGTAAAAATTTATTTGTATAGCACATTTCAGCAGCAAGGCAATTCAAAGTGCTTTACATC
>JAVDPK010001284.1:735835-762754 GCA_034780415.1 Cichlasoma orientale | reverse complement strand
GTTCCTGTTCTTTAGGTAGGATTTGAACCAGTTAAGTACTGAGTCTGAGAGTCCGACCCAGTTCTCCAGTCGCTTTAGTAGTATATCAAGATGTTCGTATTAGCCCCCTAACCCCCCCCCCCCAATGCCCCCCCAGATAGTACACTGTTCCTCTTGAAAGGTTGAAAATCTTGTACAGTTTGGCATCTGGAATACAGAACTCCTTTTTTTCTTTTGCTGTTCATTTCCCTGAAATGAGTAATAGAGAAGGTCAAGGAAAGCTGCCCTGAGCTGTACCGGGGAAGTGTGTTTGTTGATGCTTCAGCGTTGTGTGTGTGTGCAGTTGCCTCAGGTTGTTTTCTGTGATGTGCTCATTAGCTGAGCCTGCATGTTAGGAATAACTAGTGACTGCAAAGTTGATGTACTGTGTGAAGATTTACTACTTGCTACAAACTTACAAGATAATTAATCAGCTGAACTCATTTTGGTTCGTTTGTTTGGTTATGTTAAAGTCAAAATCTGTCACATCATAACACTAACGTTACTATTATGTAAAAAGTGTCCTTTATTAAAAATGTAGTTCTGTAAATAGTGTCCCGTCATGTTTTCCATGCTGCTTCAGTTTCTAAAACAAACAGGCATTAAACTTAATTCTTTCTGACTATGGTGCATGTGAGCCTAATTAAAACCATCTGTGCTGCATCTTTAATATTTCTGAGGCATGGGCAATAACTGAAGCAGTACCACCACTGGAATTTTTAACAGATACATGTAAATAAAACAAGCAGCGGCAGCAGATAATTAAAAATAGCATTAAAATTCATTTATTCCAGAGGAAAAAACAGCAGGACTGCACACAAACTTGGAAGCTAGTCATTCATTAAGTAGCACTAATTCCCTGTAACACATGTAAAAAAAAAAAAAAAATGCTGTAAGGCAGACTGAAGGCTGTTTCCCCTTTTCTATAAAACACAAAGTATTAGTGGAAATGAATTCTTAAAGCTGAGTGATGGCTACCAGTACCATCTCCCCTACTGCTTTACACAGTCAGGATGTCAGGAGAAATGGGGACTTGCTGTGCTCCACTCGCTAATGAGTACAACACTGCTGCCTATTAGTAGGTATAAGCAATGAAGCTCAGAGCATAACCATAATTAACAAATTAAACCTGCAAACAAAAGAATTCTTCAAGTCAAACTCTTGTCAAACATTTCACTTTGTCCCAGATTCTGCTTCACATACAAAGCCCGAATCAGTCACTGTATAATTATTAGAGAAAACCTCCACATCCTGAAAAATTAAAAAAACAAAGCTGAACTATTCTATATTTTAAACAAAAATGACAATGTGTGAATGACAATGAAGGATTATTATTCAACTCTCAAGTTAAGTATGGAGCTTTTTTTTAATAATTATTTTTGCTCTCTCTCTCTTTCCCACATGTAGGCAGTTGGGTTTTATTAAAAACAAACAAACAAAAAAACTAAAACAATGATAAATCTATTTTAAACTACCTGACAAGCATCAGCATACTGAGAAAGTGAGCATCTGGTGAACACACTGGAATATTTAGCGGATAAAGAGATTTTCTCAGGAGCCAGTGGAATAAAAATGGAGTTAAAAGGACGATGAATGTCAGACATTAAAACCGCTGACATGTGAAATAAGGAACATTGATCATCTTCTTACAGTGCAGTCTCTCTGGATTTCTTGCGGATGTTACTTATACATGTACCACCAAACTTTAAAAAAAGCTCAGGAATGACTCTAGGAACCCAAACGTGCAAGATCCCACTGAGATTAACGTCTAAGTGCCAGACATCACGGGGCACACCAGGACGTTCCTTTGGAACTGCTTTGGAGGTATTAGAGAGACCTCCGCAATATTAGGCAAGTGGTTAGTGATAACGTTAGGCAAAGAGACTGTATGAGCTGATCACTGTGATCACCAACCTCACATCAAATGAAAGCAAATGTGGCTCACCATCTGGAGGGTGTGTGAGTAATCTTTGGTTCAATAATAAAAATTTTTTATAAACAGATAATGTGTCAGTGCTGTGATTTTTAAATGTAGAAACACAGTCCAGAAATGGCTACAAAAAGAGTTAAAGCAATAATATGTTACCATTTTACCTCCACATATTACACTTTATGGTACACCGACTGAGCCAACTTCAGCTCCATGGACAGTAAATTAGACCTTCTTTGGCTGAGACTGAGCGCACAAAAGGAGATAAGGAATTGTTGTGCTTTCTACTGACCAAAATCTGGCTCAATAAAAACTTGCCAGACTCAGCTTTTCTACTTGATGCTTCTTTTATGAGCAGACTGAGACTCAGAAAAGTTTTGAGAATTATGTTAGGGACTAACAGAAGAGGTTTACCAGTATGTCTTGTATTGTTGAACTTGCTTTAATGTTTGGATTTGCCAGAAAAGCTGCTGACCTGCAAAATTGCTGATTTGTATTCAGATGATTTGTGAGTAGCTGATTGACTGTCACCATTCACTATTAAAACTTAGAGCTCTGCAGAATTTATTGCACCAGAATTGTGTAATTACCGCTTGCAGTCAGAGGCCACTGATGCCACTACTCAGGAAATGCTACATACCTTTGCTTACTGCAGCTTTGAATGGTCTAGCATTGGTAATTAAAGTTACAGTATGTAAAATCTTACCACTAGGTATCAGCAGTAACTGATTGCAGTCAGCTGAATTCTGTTTTTTTTTTTTAACCCTCCCAATTCAAGTGCATAATCCTAGCTACGGTGGCCCCTGTAGGACAAAAATGTTTTAGTCGGCCAAGAGATATGGTATGTTTCTACTACTGTCTGAGTAAAAAACATTCTACACACTATATTTTACACTATATTTTAATGTACTTAGCCATAAATCATGAATAAAAAACTGATATGTGTCAATTAAATTTTTTGAGGCATTTTATGTTTTTACCCCCCAGTTACCTCAAAAACTCTGCTGGAGTCCTTTGCTAACTGGGTAGGCTGTCAGTCTACTGTTCACCACAGCTGTCAGTATGCTGGGTGAGAACATACCTGTCAAATTTAGTATTTAAAAATAAGGGAAATTTGCGAGCTGTCCCACCAGCCCAACCGAGGTCCAGTTGTTGTTCCGGGTTTGTTCCTGCTGTCGGCACTAACCTCGCGACCCCCGAGGCTAGTGACAGAATTCAGTTTGGAGAGGCACAGGAATGCTTTTTTTAAAATGATTATATTATAATACGGGAAATTTACGGGAAAATACTAATACAAGAGGACGGCGTGACAGAGAGGTAAAATACGGTAGTTTCCCGGCCAAAATGGGAGACTTGACAGGTATGGGTGAGAAGCGTCCACATCTATTTACCCACGAGGAGGCTGCAAAACGTTATGAGAGGAGTCTGATATGAGTTGATGAGTCAACGAAGCTCACTTCTGTTTGATGACAGTAACACCGAAGTGAGTTGTTGAGGATATGTTGAACTTTTCTGTCTATAAGTGCTGCTGTTTTTGGCACTATTAGCTTACTGAAGCTTTCTTTGACTATGACTTTTAGCGAATAAACCCTCATATGATGTGGAAATGTTTATCAGAGGGAAAGTGTGATTTTTAGGACACGCGAGCCTAACATTAGCTTGCATAATGTTAGCTTATAATTAGCTGTTGTTGTTTAGCAGGCCTGTTGTCAGCTGTCAGGAGATGGAAGTTTCACATGTCTAATCTGCTGACAGTAAATGGGACAATATCAGAAATAAATGAGCATGTTTATGGACCTTTTTGTGTGTTAGAGCCCTGACTTCAGTTCAGGAGATGAGGCTTGTGGTGAAGAGCAAGCGGGTGGCATTTTATCCAGATGCCTTTCTTTGGCATTTTTGGTTCTTTGTTGACCCCGTTTCAGATGATAAAACATAGGTGATCTATTATATGTTGAGTCTGAAGGCACAGACATAAATCAAAACTTGTGTCCACACTTGTGTCCAAACATGCGAGTGCAAGTCTTGCACTTGCATGTTCTTCTCTGAAAACACTTGAAGTCACATGATCCAATCTTGCATTCTGATTGGTTCTACGGATATAGCGGCTTTTGACAACACAGTTAATTCAGAGTAGTCAGAGACGAGTATTTAATGGGTTATGACGTGACATGATGTGATGGTACTTGTGGAAAGGACTCCATAAATGTTATTTGCATCTGAGCTCTTCATATTTTTCCTCCTCACTAGGCTAGTCTTGATTTCAGTAATATTTGGGGGACCGGATAGAAAGCTCTGGCGGGCCAGATGTGGCCCATGGGTCACCAGTTGACGTTCACTGCCATAAAGGTTGGTGCAGGAAAAGTTTCCAGACTTGGGTTTGTTTTTTTTATGTTTTTCAATGACACCCTTTTATTTAGCATCAGACATAACTGGAATCCAAACCAGTAAGGAATATGACTAATGTCCCACATTCAGATGGTCACAACCATCTGTGGAGAGATTGAGTAATACTATGAAGTGGTGACTGAACTACTGGTAAATGTGTAATGGAATAGAGTTCAAGAGCAATAGTGTAGTTTGAGACAATGCAGCAAAAATGGTGAGTATTCTTGCATACTCATTATTGTTAGCTAAAAATGCCAAGTTCTGAGTAGACTCTCTGGTACTGAATCCGTAAGTGAAGTTGACACATGGGATGAGGGTCACTGAAAGCGCAAGTAATGCAAATGTAATCAGGCTGCACACTGCAGTGACTGCATGAATATAAAGATGCTGGCAGCATGTTTGAGAGCCATTAATACATTTAGTTAGCACACACTTTGTCAACATAGCACTCAAGTGTGGAGACCAGTTTATGAAACTGAAATATATTTTCCAGATGACATATTAAGTTTCTTGCTCCATATAGCTGTACTGCCAATAAATGTGATAATCAACATACATAGGCAGTATAGTCTTTAACCAGAGCATTACCCTATGCCCTGCTGGAAACTACTTGTGCACAGATGAAAAGCATGACAAGGCAATATTTACTTGTTGCCATAGCAGCAGATGAATCAAAAAAAAAATCTTTTCAAAAGTAAGCCAGAGGAACATAGGTAAGTGTGGAATAATGCAGACATGGTCCATAAATGATAATTTGGGGGGTAATTTTGTATTTAAAAGGTTATTTATAATGCACGTGCACTCACACATTTTGCCTTTGTTCTGTGTTGCTAAATGAATTTTTTCTCAGTAAAGCAGCTGTTAAAAAGGAAAAAAAAACACTGATTTTTTTTTCCAGTCTGGAAAAAGGGCTAAGCATTGTCAGAGGCTGATATCTGGGGTAGACGTGTCAGAAGTGTGCATGAGCTCACTGTGATCTGCATTACCAAGTCTGCACCAGCATGAAATGCTGCTAAACTGGAGCATGACTCTCAAAGACATCTCCCCTCGCACTGCGGCAATAAAACACATGCTGTGTGGCATATTCCTTGACATCATTCTTTTCAGCCAGCTTGACAATATTTCTTGCACACGTAAGGGAACAGCTTGCCAAGAACATCAATAAGTTTTGAACTGCTGTTTACCTTTTACAGCACTGCACAAGACTTCACATGGCTCTCTGTAGAATAGCCGGTGATATCATTACTGCGACTCTCTGCCAGCCACCCACAGTGTTCCTGCAGCAAATGCAACCGAGACATCAGGTTGTCTTTATCTAGGGTAACACCTTCATGTGTTCTAAGCATGTTGGCTGGAATCTAGCTGTTGGTTGAGTAAATGCGTCTGGTAGAGCTTTAATGCGAGCCAGACACTGACTTCATCACCACAGCGTTCACCACAGTAGTTCCATCCATCCTGCAACCCAATCTTCCAGCCAAGCCCTGCTTCCTTCCATTACTCCCTGGGAGTGCAGATGGGAACGGGGTGGGGGTGTGGGGTGAGGGGCGTTGTACCAAATCAAACATTTTGTAACTACAGATGGAAATAAAGAGGTATAAGGACCACCACATACACAGCTCTTTGGTTGCACTCTACACAAAGTCTCAAAGCTACTGTTTTGGGTTTGGTTCTACATTTAATGTCATTCACATCAGTCCTGGCATTACAGCGGGCCATCAGACGCCAGATTTTCTTCTTCCTCACACTCACATTTCTTCGCAGCAAAAGGACTTTCCAGGCTCAATTGAATAAAACTGTTATATAACCATTTGGAGAAAAGTCCAAGCAAAATAAAGTAACACAGCACATGACTAAGAGTAGCAAAGTGCAAATACTGAATTTTCTTGATTTAATTGGGCATAATTCAGTAACCACGATAACTGCGTAATTATAGAGAATTACACAAAGACACTGAGACTTGGTGCCTTATAAAGCTGCTATAATCAATATAGTAATAAAACATTTAACTGGGGTTACTCACCGCGAGAAACCCAGTGATAATTACGAGCCCTCTGTGCTGTTTTCTGCCATCGCTCAGCTCGGCTGTTTTGGCTCCACTACACTAGTCTAATTAACGTCACATTCAACAACAGCAGGCAGGAGTTTTCAGCAATAAAACTCTGAAAACCTTCTCATGATGACTCCAGCACTTAGACAGCCGGGTAGGTCCCTCAGTAGTGAGTGTCTATTGTGAGAGACCAAATAAAAGTGAATAACTGACTTGGCCAGAAATTTAACACCAAACAAATCACAACAAAGCTCTGCTGCTCGTAGATGTCTAGTTTAAAGCTCCAGATAACTAGACTACTTTATCAGCAAACTGCACAACTCAGAACCCCCGCCACCATGTTAAACATTTGTTGGAGCAAGCACGTTTGTTCCCTCGGGTTATTTTGCGTCTGCTCCATTAGTGAGGTCATACCCACAGTTGTTCACTAATCACTGGTAGATCTACAGCCCTGTCAGGACAGGTAATTTTCAATCTTGTGCACCTGATGACTTTTAGAGGACTGTGCAGGACTGATACAAAAGAAGTACTTTACAGGCCAACAAGCCAGAGACAAAACAAAAACCCCACCTCTGCAAGAAGTCACATGGTACATCACAAGTTAAAATAAGATAAAATAAGACCAGGACCTTTAGAATGAATGATGTATTTTCCCTAAATAAAACTATTTTGGTGGGTTCTGTGTTACAGAAATGTAGTATCTTACACATGGCTACAAATCAGGAATCACTGGCTGGGTAAGAGATAACATACTTTTTTTTTAAAATAAATTTTACAAAATATATATCTTGTATTCTTATAATATATAAGATACTGTACAAGTATGAACATAGGTCAATTCACTTAAATTTTACAATTCATAACAGTCTCCTCAAGGTGCTTTATATCGTAAGAAAAATTCCCTACAATATTAGAAAGGAACCCCAACAATCAGATGACCCCCGTATGACACTTGGCAACAGTGGGAAGAAAAAACTCTCTTTTAACAGGAAGAAACCTCCAGCAGAACCAGGCTCAGGGAGGGGCAGCCATCTGCCGTGACCAGTCGGGGGTGAGGGGAAAGAGAAGAGAGCAGAGTGAGACAGGATAAAAGGTCATGTATGTAAATCAGCATAAAGACTGATACCATGCGCTGGGCTGTGAAAACAGAAACACAAAAGCCAACTTATGTTCGCTGCTTTCAACTTGGTGCCCCTCTGGCCCACGTCCGAAACCACACAGTTGTAAAATGACTTCTTAAAAGGTCATGCTGTTAATTTTAGGTGTTTCTGACAGCTGGTCCCCAAACTGCAGACACTTGCAAGAATAGTGCTTTCCAGTTTCAAGATAGACATTAATACACATTCAGCACAATCAACACCAGTAAGCTGCAACTGGCAGTGAATGACACTCCATTCATTTCTTTTACAGCCTGGAATGGGATGAAATGGAAATATCAACATTATAAATAGCTTTGCAACATAGAGGTACAGGAAAAGCCAACTGCCTTGATCCTCCCACTGAGCGGCTATGGGGAAAATGTGGTTATGACTTTGAACAACCTGTTGCATAATGATTTGACCAAAAAATTGGAAAGAAAAAATACTGTCATATTTTAGACAGTACTAACACAGCTTTTAAATCATTTGGTAAAGTAACATGTGACGCTCTGCTTAAAAAAGAAGAAGACATGAAATCTTTAAGAACTCTGCTTAAGCAGAAGCAGTTGTAGCCGTAACTGGTCATTTCCTGCCTCTGATGAGAAGTCAGACACTACATAGATCATCAGCAAATCTGTGAAGGGAACATAGAGTAAATTACGGGGTGACATCACTGGATACACCCCTCCTATATAGCTGCAAACAGAATTACCTCATAAGAAGAGAATGGGCCTTATATGGTTCCAATAAAGAGATGTTAAACCACATCTAAGAGCCAGTCGCTGTTGTATATTTTTCGAGAAGAAGACTTGGAGAAAACCAAAGGACACCATCCCTCGCTACAAATACTGTTTATCTTGGCAGCCATTCAGTGCAACATTTACATTTCTTTGCTTTGGCTCTATTTGACAGTTTATGAGTTTCTAGGATGTACCAGAGCTTTTCCCGTCAGAGTTCTGGTGGCTGACGTCCAGAGAGACATGACCTCCAGTGGTGTGACCCCAGGAAATGGGGTGGCACTGGAGGGGCTGACAGCCATCCATCACAGACAGCGCCCTGGGACCAGCTATAGTGCGCTCTCTGGCTTTCCTCTCAGCACTGGCCATTTCATGCTTCTTGAAATCCTATACACATTTATATTTAGCTTGTCCTCTCCCCATTTTACAACACGGACAGGGCCAACAAAGACTAATGGCTTGATACGGTATGAGACATAACTGTTAATGGCTGTTGTATGAAATCCTGTCCATGGCAACGAACTGCAGTTGCTCCGCTGTTTCTTTGTTGTCGCAAATGACACATAGCAGCGAGTGACCAGAGAGATAAACAACCGAAAAAGAATGACAAATGGAAGTCAGCTGTGGATAATGAATCAGCACACTCCGGTAATTATGTTGGATTTTTTTTTTTTAATTAAAAAAAGAAAAAAGCAGTTAACGTTGCATGTGCCTAAAAGCTTTCATCAACTTTATCATATAGCAGGGTCAGACCTTGTAAGCGCCACTCAGAACGTAAATAATAGAAAATAGAGAAAATCTTTGCTGCACATTTGGCATCAGCAGTGTTTAATCTACCAGACAATTCAGAATGACTAAATAGCTTAACTTCAATATTTGACTTTGCTGCATTCCTCCTAAACAACCTCCGTTTGAGTTCAGGACATGCACTTCATAATTCAAAGCATCGCGGCGGAAGTTAAGAGAAACGTTGAACCCGTTCAGCTGAACCTACACGTGAAGGCTGTAAGTAAATTCTGAAATCCTTTCACACATGACTTCACGAGCTCAAATGGACGCGAGCTTTGTTTCAATAACACGTTATCCCTCACTTCAGAAATGCGCTGATTTTGAAGCGCAACATTTTTCCAGGATTATTTAGTAAATAAGTCAAAACTGGTCAATATCATCAGCGGTCACACAGCTGTATTCGCCAAGAGCAGAACTTCACCCAAATACTTCGGATAAACAGCTGACTTGTTTTAAAAACTTCTGGTCTGAATGATTATAACTACTGGCAGAAGAATAATCTCGTCCAGTCCTCACATGTCCTCCTCTCCATAAACATGAAAACATACAAAGACTGGAAACAGCATCATGTACATGTTTTTAGACTTTGACAATCAGGATCGAGCTTAACCCTCACTACAGTAAATATAAACGAATGTCTGGTGATTATAGAAACTTTTACAGTAAACAACAACACAAATCAAAGCTGAAGAGGCCAAAAAAAGTGCAGCATCTCGGTGAGATCCCACATGGAGAGGAGTGATCAGCACCAACTGGATCTCAAGACTGCAGATACTCTGACTTACATGCTGTGCATGTTAGCCCCCGTCTTTAGTGGGTATGCTGTTCACCAGATACTCTACGATTACATCTGGTTAACAACACAAGCTGTTATATTTCACAGAGTACTATGAACCTTGTCAGTGTGCAAAATCTGAAACTGAATGGTTTTAGCCCGTGCTTATACTACCCTCACCTACAAGTCGATGACTCAGTTTTACAACCTCAATAAAAGCTTCTCTCAAGCTAAGTCTTGCAATCATTTGATACACACCGTGGGTGCTGACACAAGCACGGTTCTTTTACAGTCTCGATGTTAGCGCGCTAATAAAGTTGGAAGTCAAGAAATTTAAGCTTCTTAGCTTTGTTTCCAAAAAAAAGAAACCTTGGAGGAGTTAGGCTCTAAACAAACAGGTCAAGTACTCTGACCTGACTTTTACTTTACTCTCTGGGACATTCCTCCAAAATTACCTCATTGGGGGGAAGCAGGCCTGGAAAGCAATAAAACCTGTCTCAGTAGAGATGGCTTTTCCATCAGCTCTCCAGATTCATTGTTCAGGGTTATGGTTCCAACCTGTACTGTGGGGCTCCTTGTAGCAACTTCACAGGGCAAATAGGCTGTAACAACCTGAACTGCTCGGGGACAAACTCTCACATCTTAAAGTGTTACAACTTCATTGCGGCTGTAGTCTAACTCTTTACACCCGAGTTAGCTAAATGTTTAACTTTGGTTTGCAGCATTTTGGTGCACATGCATGCTGTCTGTAACAGACAGCATGCATGGGGATAGGTCGGGTTTCAGATGTCAAAAAGCCACGTTTCCTGCAATTGTTTAAATTAAACTAGTAAATAACACATGATGTATTTACACCAATCAGGCATAACATTATGACCACTGACAGGAGAAGTGAATAACACTGATTATCTCTTCATCATGGCACCTGTTAGTGGGTGGGATATATTAGGAAGCAAGTGAAATTTTGTCCTCAAAGCTGATGTGCATCACTTACCTGGGGAACACCTGCACTATGGGAAAAAGCAAAGCCCACAGAGGCAGTGTGACACTTTGGGTGATGTTCTGCAGGGAAACCTTGGGTCCCGCCACCCGTGTGGGTGTTACTTTGACACATACCACCTTCCTAAGTATTGCTGCAGACCATGTGCGCCCTTTCATGGAAACAGTACTCCCTGATGGCTGAGGCCTCTTTCAGCAGGATAATGCACACTGCCACAGAGCAAAAATGGTTCAGGAATGGTTTGAGGAGCACAACACGGAGTTTGCGGTGTTGACTTGGCCTCCAAATTCCCCAGATCTCAATCCAATTGAGCGTCTTTGGGAAGTGCTGGACATACAATTCTGATCCATGGAGGGCCCACCTCACAGCTTACAGGACTTAAAGGATCTGTTGTTAACATCTCGGTGCCAGATACCACAGCACACCTTCAGGGGTCTACTGGAGTCCATGTCTAGACAGGTCAGGGCTGTTTTGGCAGAGACCAACACTATATTGGGTAGGTGGTCATAATGTTATGCCTGATCGGCATACACTGCAGGGCAAGATTTTAGGCAAATTAGTTGTTTAGATTCTTATCAATCACACAGTACAATCAAGGAGGCATATGATTATAGTCCTAAATTAATTCTGATCAGCATGCCAGCCACACAGGCAGGCTCCAGCATTCCAGCATGGCTGAGCTGAATACCTGCTGCTGAGGGAGGAGTTGCTTTCTGTACTCTAAATAGTGTCTCTGGAGGTTCCATAACAAGGACACGCTTGCTTTGCAGCAGTGCTGTTATGCAGTGGTAAACAGCTTGTGGAAGAAGAAAATTTTACTCACTTTATCTGAAATAGCTCCTATTCACAGCATTAGTTTCATCAGGGCCTTTTACATTTTTAGCCTAACAATATCACAAAGAGAAACCCGACAGTTCTTACTGAGCAAGCGTTTGGTGACTGAAAAGGAAAAAAAAAATAAAAGAGGGGGAAAGGAAGTCAGAAAAATAAAGTACTGTGCACATGTCTTGAGCCAAACCCAATTTCTTTACTCGGAAAATGGGAAATAGGTGCAGCGACTTATTGAAACATGTGCAAGCATACATGGAAATAAAGTATATACTGTAAGGAAAAACAATTCTAAACTGAAAGCTAATATTTTGTATGACCGCATTTACTCTTCAACACAGCCTGAACTCTCTTAGGCATCTTACTTGTAATATAAATAGTCTTCAGAAACAGTTCTCCAGGCTTGATGGACATTTAAAGCTCTTCTTAGGATGTTGGCTGCCTTTTGTTCCGTTCTCTGTCAAGATGATCCGGAACTGCTTCAAAAATGCTCGGGCCCGGGCTTTGGGGAAATCATTTCATGACTGATAATGTTCCACTGTATATTTTTCTATCCAGGTATGTTTTTACTGCATTGGCAGCATGTTTGGGATCATTATCACGCTGAAAATTGAAACTGCTGCCAATCCGATGCTTTCCAGATGCTATTGCACGGTGCATCAAAATCGATCTGTATTTTTCTCCTTTCATAATTTGTTCAATTTTGATAAGATCTCCGGCACCACTGGCTGAAACACAGCCCCAAACCAAGCAGAGCCTCCACCGTGTTTTAAAGATGGCTGTAGACGCCTCGCCTCCTCTCAACTGACGTCCTCCATACATATTGACAGTGATTTGAAGCAAGAAAAACCAAATTCAAATTTGGGTTCATCACTCCATAAGACCTGTTTGCCACTGATTTTCAATTTAGCTCAGCCTTTTCTCCCTGGTTCCATTTCTTGAGTTTTCTTGACAGCCACCCTTCCACTGAAGTAATTTCTGATGAAGCTTCAGTGAACAGTAAATGGATGAAGGGCCAGATGCATCTCTCATGTCCTCTGTTAGATCTTTGATGTATTTTTCCCATTTCTTAAGGACATGACTCTCAGATACAGTTCATCTGCTGTAGATACAAAGTGCCTAAAAATACCACTTAAAATTGGTTCTTTGCCAAGTTGTCCGTTACGGGAGACACAACACCGGCTCATCCCTTGAGCTAGGTTCCTTTTTCACATTTGAATGATTCATAGGTCAGTGTTAAGTGGCTTAACAAACAAAAAACACATTCCTCTGAAAATGGTCAGGTCCAAGGACTGGACTGAAAATGCTGTCTATTGTCGACTTCCTTAAGCAGTTCCGCATGTTGTTTTGGAGTCAAACAGCCACTGATAGCTGCGATAACCTAGAACTACAAATGATGGATTACACAACGAGGTCTGATTCACAGCTCAATTAAACATTAAATGAACACATGTAGACAGTTAAAACATTTAAAAAGAAAATTGGTTGAGAATGTTAAAGCAGACGGCTATGAAAGCTGGCATTAAAAAGTACACTAAGTAAACATAAATGCTGGTTTAGTAAAGCGCATACAGTAGATAGCAGTCTTTGTCACAGATGGCAGACAGGCTGCAGACTTCCATTCAAAGTCATATGCTGACAGAAGACTCAGCACTTTAACTCACAGTGTTTACATAATCTGAGGATGTTGACTGAACAGACACACTAGTGTAATACTGTCTGTCTGGGACTCCAGTCTTTTTAATGGCAATGCACTGCCTGACCAGTGGAAACAGTTTGCTAAATATTGGCAAAGTTGTTAAGTCTGGCTCAGGGAAGCCATGACTGACAAACATTAGGTAACTGTGGTTAAGCTCCTTCAATTTAAGGTATTAGGACAGAGGTAACACAACACAAGCATAATGATCCGCATTTAAAATAATCTTTATGCAACAAGCTACCAGCTATGTTTTTGTAACTGAATAGACCATCAATTATTCTACTTTATTCTTCTATTCCACAAATAGGGGTGCAATCAAGCATAACATTTCCTATAAATAGCTGTGCAAATGAGAGTTTTGATTAAGTGTCCGACTAGAGCAACGGTTGAAACAAAAGCCATGAATTACCTTAAGGTCATCCAAGTAAGGTTATACGAACAGAGCGCTTGGAAAAGAAATTTGCTGCATTGCTCTGGAGGAACAGCAAATGTTATAAAGTTTCCTTTAGAGACAATTCAATCGACAGGCACCCTATTGTTCCACTGTGAAACTGGCTGCCAGTTCTGTGAAGGGAAAGTACCAGTAATAAAAAAATTTCATTTGATTGCTGTTGCCGGATGAATGTAACTTTTGAGTAGTTTCAGCAGGCGTTTTATGTCACGGCGTCAGGTCCTCGGGAATGACATGTGACATTTACAACGACCTGTCAAATGGACAATAATTATGGCTACGCGCTCCGACACTTGGCGGAAATTAAACACTTGACACAGTAAAGTGTGCGCTGTACACATTCATCTGCAGGAAGCCAGTGGCAAAGGGGGGGGGGGGGGCTTTTCAACAGTAAACAGTTTACACTTGGGGAAATAAAGTTTCCACTTACAGAGATGACAATTTGTCCCTGAAATCTGCCTCTTCAGCTAACAAAAATTTAACCCACAGGTCATTCCCGCCATGATCACAGCAGCAGGGAAGAAGAGGCAGGGCTAAAAGACTTGACCTTGCATGTTCAGAAATGATTCCAACTTCCAAACTAAACACGTGTGTTTGAAGCAGGAGTGAAGGACTGGTCTTATGTGGCAGTCTGAACGAACGAGACAAAAAAGCTCGCAGACGCTCGGCCAAAATTATGAGCTCAACACTGGCCTCTGAAAGCAGTCTGCGCTGAATGGGGAACTAAGTGTATACATATGTTTGTTCAGAAGCGTGTGGTAATTAAGCTTGTCTCGTTTTCTGATGTGGTCCAGGAAATGCCTCACTGCTCCGCTCGAGCCACGTTTGGGTTACAGGAGTAAACATTTTGTATCCAGATTTCTTCACACTGTAAGACTCGTGGTCTATAAGAGTCTTATAAAAATCTTTCCAAAGGCATCTACTCATTACTAAAACTATAAAAAGTGAAATCGCATTACATCAGCGTGAGCTGTTGAAGCCAATAAACTAAAGGAGAACATAACAATTGCTACACCAGTAGCTCATCTGTAGTAACTTTGTCGTATAAAACTATTATTTAAGCCCCAAGCAGACATGGGTTCTCCCGATCATTTTTGTGGTTGCTTTGGTTTTTCTCCTGTGAAATTTGGGCCCGTCTTTGGAGCAAGGGCAAGGCGCATGCTTTAATCTGGAAAATATTACCGGGGGTGGAAGAACATGGGAAACAATAACAGTAAGAGGATTCCTCCTCTTCCATCCTCTGGGCTCAGTGATTAGGAGATATGCTTTAGTCTGCAATTTTAACTCACCACAGCAACCCGCTTCGCCCCCATCCTCCGCTCCTCTTTTTCCATCTTCCTTTAAAGTGGGCTTTTGTATTGGCCGGCACATTAGACGGAATGACTGGAGCAGCAAAAAAAATCCCTCAGGTAATGGTTATAATGGTCTGCACTAAACGAAGCTGTGCTTACCCAGACCGTTTTAAAACGTGAACGTTCAATTAGCTTTGAGCCTTCAGGTGTCTCCAATCCTCCCGCCAGCAGAGTTGTAATAGATGACACTGGTGTGTCGCGCGTGGAAATGTTCAGTCGAATACTTGCGCTTCACACACGGAGAAGCAATCAAAGCAAGTTGAGCACGTGGTGCTTCCTTCAAAGCAGAATGAGTCCCTTCTGTTTTTGACATTGAGACAGCCAAAGCATTCCGGCTACTGATTAACTACTGTTTTCACAGAGGAAACCATAACAAATGATTTGTAAGCTGTCTAACAAAAATCACCACGGGGACAGTAAACAGAAATCCACTTTTGCTTCCTGCTGGGTTGTATTGTGGAAAATGTCTCATGGAAAGGTAAGGCTACTGGGAAATGGAAATATGTACAAATCAGCGCCAATAGGCTTGATGTCTTTACATAATTACTGAATAGTCTGAATATTTGTGGACAGGCCACACTCAAGGCCCTAATGGAACTTAGATGTGGTGATTTGTCACTCTTCTTGATTTTTTGACTACGCAAAGCACTTTATGCTACAAGCCACATTCACCCAGCGATGCTTCAACAAGCACGCTGGAGGTGCCAGACTGGAGGGAACAAACCACCAACCTTTTGATTAGTTGACTATCCATTTGTACTTCCTGAGCCACAGCCTCGGGAGGTAGAGTACACATTTCTCTATGAATGTATGTTATTATAAAAGTCACTATTTTGGGGAAAATGCTTATTTACTTTGTGGTGGGAGGACATGACTCTCACCCTAGCTGATCAAGATAGATGAGTCACCCCCGAGTCTGGCTCTGTCAGAGGTTTCTTAATTTAAAAGGACGTTTTTCCTCCTGACTCAAGTGCTTGCTCGTGGAGAAACTGTTGGGTTTCTCTCTGAGGGGCTTTTTCCTGGTTAGGAATAGACATTTTGGAGGGTCACAATGTGTGAAGTCAGTCTTACAGTGGTAAGGGACACTTTTTACTTTGAAGGCAGATGTTCTCTGTCTCTTTTTCAAGTTTTGTTACAACTCAGAAAGTAAATTGCATCTTCCAGTCAGGGTGAAGTTTTTGAGCCAAAGCAAAGATGAATAAAATGAAGAATAAAAGAAGAAATTCATGAGTAAGTTTCCCATTTTTTTTTCATTATTTAAAGTATTCGGAGATTCCACTATTCCGATTTTGTTAAGAAAAGCCAAAAGATGAATCCCACCCTGTTGTTCATGATTCATCATAATCACCGAGTGTCAACATTTTAAGTCAAACAAAATGACCTACATTCAGTGATGGTGTTTGCAGCCGCCTTTCATGAAGACAACAGGCGATCGCGACAATCTGATAATGATCACAGCAGTCACAGGGAGGTTTTTGGTGCAGCACCCTTCTTCGCACCGCGACGGCCAGCAGCTTTCAGCAACCACTCACCGCCTGGTAGGAAATGCACATTTTTCCCTAGCAACTGGAGCGCTGACCATTCTCTAGGCATGTGTGACTGAGGCCCAAATAACATTATTTAATCAATACAAGATTGCAACATGCGCTCTAAAATGAAAGGTTTCCTTTTGTTGCTTACACTTCAGATGTCACTGCATCCTGTGCAGCCCCTGAATAGATAACGGCACCGATAGCTCGAAAAAGCCGCAACACGGCCGCTTTTTAATGCAGTGTTTATGTCAGACCCATCAAACTGTTAAATCTGATAATATTATGTGATCATGTTATAACTGCCAGGTGTTAGCATTCAGGCAGTCCAGTAATAAGATGAAATAATAATTTAAAAAAAGTTACATTCATGTGTAAATCCACTGTTTATTCTCCTCAGCAGCCTGGACATGTTGTTATTCACTACACTGGCCCACACATAACAATATGAAAATCTAAGTTCTACTTATGCTTTTATTACAATTCTTTTATGTTTTATTTGCTGTGTCATGCATAATTTCTCATGTGTGAATATTTTCGCAGCATGGTACTGAGTTGATATTATGGAAATTGTCCCCATTTACTGCTTTTATTTAACATTTTCAAAGCGGGTTCAGATATCTGCTTGAGAGCATGAACATTCCTGATTTCACAAGCTGCCAAGGCTAACCAGTGGCGACATTAATCCCGGCTGGTAGACTTTTCTTAAGACCTTCTCATTTGGGTATCAGGTTTGGATTCAGGTCATTATCCTTCAGCACTCAGAAAGTTTCACATATGTTAAACTCAACAGCTGCTCTGAAGACGGCTGGTGGTCCAACGCTTTGCTAACACGTTTTTTAATTTGTTATGCAAGTTCAAGCTTTAGAAAGCTTGACAGTAAAAATTATTTATAAACAGCATCCACTACATTTTATTTCAACAGTGCTTTAGAGATCATTAGTCGTGCAACTTATTAGCCTCGTGCATTCAAATTTAGTAAGTTACCAAGAACTAAACACTCAGGGTCAATGTTTGTACTAGGATCATGCAAACCTACACATACTCTGCTGAAACACGGGGGTGGAAAAGGCCACACTTGACTGAATTTAGTCACATAAACTGGAGCGAGTATTCCCAGGGAATTTCAGGTCAGGGGCTTCCGTTTGGAAACCTGGTTAAGGGTGAAGTTTTTGATACAAAGCAACGGTAAATAAAATTAAGAATAACAGCCATAATTCATGAATATGTTTCCACTGCTGCGTTTTGCTTGTTCATTGTTTAAAGTATTCTGAGATTCAGATTTTGTTAAGAAAAGGCAAAAGATGATTATTCATCATAATCATAGCTTGTTAACATTTTAAGTCAAACAACATGACCTACATTCAGCAATTGTGCTCACAGCCGCCTTTGATTTGTGGAATAAAAATAAATGTTTAGGCATTTAGTTGATGTAAACATTTATGTTTAAGTCTGCACCTGTTTTCAACCTTTTAAAAAAACGTGTGTATTCAGGTCTATGAAGGCATTTTTAATTTTCTAAGTCTAAATCTAATGTCTGCTTTTAAGGTGATGCCAAGAGTTTCATTTGCAAATGTGTATCAATTCCATCTCCGTGAATACTAAAAACTGGTGTCTGATCCATCATATGACGTAGCATGAAGGTGTGGAAAGCCTGACAGGAATACTGTGGTTTGTCATTGGGCATAGTTTCTGAAAATGGAGAGGTGGTTGAATATTTGGACAAACACATGCTTTATAATGTGTCACATATGTAACACCAAGTCATTGTCCTTAACTGACATGGTAAAAAGAACTTCCTAGCGGTTTTCTCATAGAGGAAATTATCGGGAAGAACTTCTCTGACAGACTCCAAATGACATTTTTTGTATAATTATTTTCAAAAAAGTTTCTTGAATATGCCCATAAACTCAATGAATTCCCGACTTCTTTGACATAATGCCTCCCTAGTGCTTCTACTAATGTGTTAGGCAGTATAGCATAGTTTTATGGTGTTTGAAGGCACCCAGGGTGTCTGGGGGTGGCCCTGCTACCATCAGTATTTCCATAAACAGCAATGAAATGAGCTATGGGCTTTGCTGAGGCAGGGTGCCTTTCCAATATTTCCTCAGGCTGTTCTTTATCCAGAACTTCAGCCATTAAATCTAGTGGACTTGGAATATAAAAACATAGCTACAGAATACCGTTTTCCCAAGTAAAGGTGCTGAAATTAGAGGGAACCAGACATTTCCAAGATTGCATGATTTACTCCATGTCACATCGAGCTTGTGAAATGTATCCAATAAATGTTCAATGAGCTTTGAGAGAGACAAAAGTGTAACAGTTAAACAGTGATCACTGCTATTGTGGAAAAAACAGCAAAAACTCTCAAACATGTGAGATGACATTAGTGTCTTTCTAGAAGCTGGTTAGTTAGCAATTATTTGGGCAGTTATTTACCCCCCCTCCCCCCAAAAAAAAGACACACAGAGGCACACACACACAAAGGTGCATGAGGCTAATAAGCTCAAGTACAGTTCTAAAAAAAAGGTCAAAATTTAAAAACTAAAAAAAGGTGTCTTTTAAAAAAAAGTCTTTTGCTCCACAAGGTGCTACTATACACGCACAAAGTGGCACGACATTACTGTTGTCCAACTGCTCAATCCAAAATGCCAACATGCACTGGCGCAACAACATGACTGCTCCTATGTTTGTCGCTTTCTTTTGTCTTTCTTTCAAAATTTCTTTTCTAGTTTCTTTGAGTGCCTCTGTCTATGATGGCTCTGATTACTTATTACTGTGAATGCTTCAAAGCATTCGCAGTATTGCTCTCCTCCAAAGTCCTCTTCAAACCCACCCTATTTTGAAATGCAACTACTTCAGCATAGTTTCAGCTAGTTCAAGCTTTAAAACGAAGCCAAACATTTGAACTATTCAGGTATTACTCGGTTTGTTGTTATCTTTTATGGTTTTTGAACAGTGACAGTTTAATTTAAGGACTTTTTTCACCATTTTCAGAGTTTATAATGGGTGTGTATTGCAATGGCTAGAGTGAGAGCTTCAACTGTTAGAGTGGGAGACTTCAAATTCTTCATCTGAAAAAATTCCCTTTAAACTGCCACTGTGTCCACAGTATTCACTCTACAGTCATCATTTTACCATCAAAACGTAGAGCTGCTTCTCTGCATTCAACCAATAGGAGCTACAGTTTTTGATTTAGAAGCAGTTGTTTGACAAGTGCGCAGAGGCAAATTTAACAGATATTTGCCCCAAAGTGCCCGTATTTCAGCAGTTCGGCAGTGCACCTGGCAGCTGTTTTCAATTGTCAGATTTAAATGTGTAGGAGCATTCTGATTGGCTGATTATACTTTAAACTGATTGGTGGATTTATCCTCAACAGGCAAGTGGTTCAATGCTGGGTTGTTGGTCTTAGGTGATGGTCATTTAAGAGACTACTTGTAAACCTTCCCTTTCACTCTTGCTGCTATCCTTCTGTCACAAATCACCCCCTAACTCTTGTCTCCACCCACTCGACCCTTCTTCACCTCTCTTGTGTCATTGATGGTTGACCCCAGGCATTTAAACTCACCTCCACCTTCACTTCACCTCTACTTCTTGCAGCTTCACTCTTACACCTGACCCCCTTCTCATTCACACACATGTATTCTGCCTTGCTTCTACTGACTCTTATTCCTCTTCTCTCCAGAGCATACCTCCACCTCTCCAGGCTCTCTTCCACCTGTTCCCTACTCTCACTACACAACAAAATGCCATCTGCAAACATCATAGTCCACAGAGATTCCTGCCTGACCTCAACATCCCTTCCCTGTTTTCCTCTTCCTTTGTCTTCAGCCAACAGTTGCACAGTTTTCACCGGCATCCTGTTGGCCAAAAGCACCGGAGGTGCTTGTTTTTAATCAGGGCCCTGACCGTGGAAATCTTATTCTTGGTGATTTTATGCTGGATGGCACACCAACACTCCAGTATATTTATGTACACACACATGCATATTTATACTGTCTAATAGTGACTGTGTAATATGTTGTGTTTTCTACACTAGGTAAGTTTTAAGGGGCATTCTCTGTGCAAGTAATGGTCACTGGGCTGAAAAAGTAGGTCAAATATGCTTATGACATAATAGACTCACCGATTTCATAGTGAGCTGTGAAACCTGAACTGTACCACAGGCGGCCTGCACTAATGACAGCTATATGTGTTACGTGTGAAACTCATTCCCTGTCAAGCTTTTGACAGGCCACCAGGCCGGCCTATTACAACATATCTGTGTGTAATACACGTAGAAAACAAGTGAGGTGGCTTTTCACCAGCACATTAGGTCACACTTAATTATAGTTTCAAGTTGATCTTTTATGGCATAGACCTCTATTTGTTGTACTGCTCTGCACAGCACCTGCGTAAGCCTTTACCTGAGTGCTCCTTTGGATTCTTTCCAAGTGATGTAAAGAAGACCAGACTTGTAAAATGTGTCTGGAAACCACACAACAAACCACATCAATCTTTAAATCGCTAAATGTCAAATGAAATATATATAGCTTATTGAGATTACTTGTGGTTTCATTGTTAACAAGAAATAGGGAAAAGGATGAATATCCGGGAAAGTAAGAAACTTTGGAATTCCTAAAGTTTGGTCACGAGTTGCACATGTGGACGGATCTCTTAATGTTATTAGCAGCACAAGCATTGTTAGACCGTTACACTGTTAAATCACTGCATGAATTATGTTGGGTGCGTTTCAGACAAGGCCACACAGGCTGCTCATGCTTTCAACATCAACATAATGAAGTCTGAATGAAATCCTGTTCGTCTGAATTCTCACACGTTGCATATTTACTAGTCTCATTTGGCGGTTTCTGCAACAGTTGGGGTGAGCTCGACAAAATCCGGAGCCAATCCCATTCTTTCCACTCACATCATAAAACTCAAAGTTTTCCTCCCAACAGAATGGTCCTTGTAGGCTCAACCACAAGGAACAGTGAGCCCTACACAGCAAGGCCATGGAATAATTAAGCAAACTCTTTCCATGCCACATCGCATTTATGAAAATATGAATATTTCTGTATTAATAGCTTTGCTGGAGTGCCATCTTATTTATAATACAGCCAGAAAGATGTGTCAAAAAAAAGCTCTGTTACAGCAACAGTGAATTCACGGTTGTAATAAGACTGTCAATCAAACACAGATCACAAAGGAACAACAGTAGATCAGAGGTGACAAGGTCAAAGCAGGTCACCACAGAACCATCCATCATGCCTGGCAGACAGGGGGAAAAGCTGGCCTGTACAGGACTGTGTTTAAACAAAGGTCACTGTGGAGGCGCTTCTGTTAGGCACACACACTGCCAAGATACATCTGAACCCATTTATGAAAAATATAACATGGATTATATTGTATATTATGCAATACCAAGCAAATTTAAGAATTAGTAGTATTCATGATTTACAGTGAATTACTGACAAATGTTATGCCAACATATTTATATTTTGTCAAACAGGGATAAAAGTAAACGGGCCAGTTGAAGTACATTTTGTTTTTGAATAATTAACTGCTGGATTGAATGCTATAGTTCATTTATAATTTCAGCTGAATATACATTAATTAGAGGGCACTAGAAGCACCTAGTCCTTGATCCATGAGAACATACAGGAGCATTTCCTCGTGAGTGCAGTGCCCCTATTTATTTATATGTTATAACTTTATTTATAATTCTAACCTCTCACACAGAGCACAGCTCTGGCGCAGCTGGTCCTGGGCTAATTTAACTCTTTACAGATTCCTCTGAGAATTTGTTTCACTTAAGTTCATATAGCTGGGCCCTGTATTAATATAGTCTTATGATCTTCACAGGGGCCTTGTGTCAGACTTGTAAATAGTAAATAAATACCACAATAATGGTAATTTATTTCATCAAACATTCTTACATAGTATACTAAAACCAGCTGGGTAGCAGAAAAAAGCTTCTGGAAGAGCATATGGGAGAAGGATGCATCACACAACACCAATGCTCAGTGGCTAGTGGACCAAAGAGCAGACCACAGCAACCTCCCTGAACAGGATCCAGTAACCAGGAGAGTGACTCCAGGATCGACATCCGAAATCCAGGAGATCACAGTCCTGGGAACAGCTAAGATAGTGTGCGGGACCCTCAAGCTCCCAGGCTTCTGGTAGAGGACCCGAGCTTGGAGGACAAAAGACCATGTTAAGGATTTCGGCTGGAAGCACCGTGTGTTCACTCTTTTCAATATGCTTTGCAGATTTGTTAAACTGTGCCTTATCAACACCACCCACTGAAACCCAGCTATAAAGTTACAACAGTGCTAACCGTGCGTTGCATTGTCACTGGAATCTGCATGCATTAGATTGGTGATGCAGAAAATGTATTAATGTTTTTACCTAATTACCACCTGGGATTCCATGCCTGCAAACTGCAAGCATCAATAAATCAGAAACATTGTAAATCACCCCGTAGTAAATATATTCATGGTAAAAAGGCAGCACAGCCTCTGCCAATTCTAAGATTTTATATAACAAGATGTAATAAAAATGATAAAATCAGGTAAAAGCAATCCCAAATGAACACCAAAAGACAACATGTTACAGTGTCATTATATATTTGAGTCAAAATACAGAAGCAGTGTGTGAAAAAAAATAAGTACCCCCTTCCTGCTTCCATAGAAATTAACTAACTGTTCATCAGCAAGTGTGAGCACCTCTATAAAAGCAGGTTTTGCCACTTTGCTGGTCTGGAGCATTCAGGTGTGTGTTGACACAACACCAAGGAGAAAAGACATCAGCAATTGTTGCTGTCCAACAGAGATAAGTTATTATTTCCAAACAACAGGAAGTTCATCAGTCTACAGTGAGAAAGATTATTCACGAGGGGAATAATTTCAGTACAGCTGCCAATCTTCTCACGAGTGGATGTCCCAGCAAATTCACCCCAAGAGCCGCCGCAATGCTCAGAGAAACTGCAAAAAACACGAGAGCTACATCTCAGACTCTACAGGCCTCCGTTAGCATGTTAAATTTCATCATTTCTTACATTAACAAAGTTGCATCTGAACAAACCACAAGACTTCAGGAACACTTCCCAGACAGTTTGGCCTTTTTGTACATTTTCTGTACTTGTGTGTCACTGCTCTACTAAAACATATTAATGTCAAACTCTCAAAGGTTGAATTTATTCCACCGCATGCTATGCCGTATGAGTGCTGTGATAAGATTTAATTGCCTCTAAAGTTATTAAAAACGGGGGGAAAACATGATGTCATGCTTTTCCTTTCAGTTCTCGAGGGAAATTGCTGACGATGCGACATCAGCACATTTCTATCAAATTAGAGCACTGCAGTTCTCTCTGAACAAGCTCTCATAATCAACAACATTCAATGTCAGGACAAAAGCACATCTTTTAAATACGATATATTTGAATATTTGAAACACATGAACGTTAAAAGAGTTTGCTTATATGAAAAAGCTGTGTTTGATGTATAACAGCGCTTCAGTCCCACCGCTGTCCTTTCCTTTCTGCTCCCCCATATCTATATGGGCTTTCTTCTCCCCAGCTTGCTGCAGGGACATACATGACTAACAGAAGCAGAAGTTACTTTTTTTAAGTTAAACAGGGACTTCAACAAATCAATAATTTCCTATAGAATAGTTTACAAAGTTTACTGCATGTCAGCAAAAAGATTTAGCCACTGTTAAACTGGACTTAATTTCTAGTAACAACAGAAGCGTTCCTGCTGCGAAACCTAATGCACTGGCAAGCAACCAGGCTCTCAAATTATTAACTCATTCACCAACACGGGAGGCCATCTGTGAAACATTTCCAACCTGAAGATCCTTCCCGCAATCGCTCCCATGTGGCAGCAGCTTTAAAATGCATCGATTGGTTACCATTTCAATATGGGGGTAACATTTTCCCACTGACTTATGATTCAGTGTCCTTCCACCTGCTAGAGATTAGAGGTGGAAAGAGAGCTAATCATTACACCAACACCATGGTTTTGGATGAGATTCAACAATGAGTCACTCAAAACGCTGGAAGCGCTGTCATTCATGTGCGGACCACACTCGGCTGCAGCTGTCGTATAAGAGAAGGAAGAGAGCAAGGAAGGCATAAAGCAACACTAAATGCCAGTGTAGCATGTGATACATGAGATCTAAGTGCAATCACATTGTCTTTGATCACAAATCCCTTTAAGGGATTACTTTGTCAAATGAGTGACTACTCCATCAGTCAGGCTTAATCCGGGATGTTGCTGGTCCAGTATCTTTTGCCAGGAGCTGTATTCCGTAAACCCAGTTGTGCATTCCCACTGTATCCTCACAGGGAACATTTAGACAGTTCTATTCACTTAAGGAAGAAACTAAAATCAACATCTGTCTGCCCGTAAATACCGAACAACACATGATCTGAGCAAGGAAACCAAAAAAAGAATGTGAAGCAAATATATCAACAGAACCACGCTGTGGTGATGCGGTTAACCGTTACACATATTTAAATATTTGTTGTCTTCTATGTCGCATGTGGCACTTTCAGCACTCAGTTTGCACTAATTTATTTTATTAACTAGAAAAATGCTACAGCGAATGACATCGGCAGGATTAAAAAAATGCCTGTTGTGAATTGCTTTTCCTTCCTTACTACAGTTATTTAATAGTGCACTGAAACATTTCCCAAAACTGAGGTATGACTGTTTTATGACCGGGCTATTCCTTGGAGGGGGAAAAAAGAGACTGAACTGTACAATAGCCTTGATTTCAGAGGTGTACTCACGCCAGCGTTTAAATCCACAGGCTTAAAGAGAACTCTGCATGGATATACTAAATAACACAATGGAAAATGCTGATTTTAGGATACACAATTACCGGAACAGCTGCATACATAGTTAAGAATAAAAAAAAGGGGGGGATCATATAACTGCAAGAATTCAGCTATTAACTTGCACACCACTTGTCCCCCTCAATTTAGAAAGACTGCGTTTGGCCGTGTACAGTAACGGAGATGCCTGCTACTTAACTATGAAATAAAAGCTACGTTGCAGAAACTTCATTCATTTCTTCCCCGTTCTTTCCTTTTTTACACGCATTTCAACACTTTACAGGTTCATTAACACACATAAAAGTTCGTCACCATCTGCAACATATTTAAGGTTTATATCCCAGAAGGGAGAATCAGACGTCCTGTAAAACAAACCCAGCAGCAAAGTGTACAATTTTAGACAACGAGAGCCACAATAACACACTGATGTTTGCACATATACTATTTAATTAACTGGAGCACGATAAGATGAATAAGTTTGTTTACTAGGGCATATAAAGGCTGAAAACCAGTTAAAAGAAGCTGATTGATAATGATGCCCATCTAGAGGACCGACAAGTTTAGAGATGCAGCAATCTGTCAGCCATGAATCAGCTGTGGCTCTGCTGACTGCCACTGGCCTGTCACCAAAGAAGATGTGTGTGTGTCACCTCGATGTCACACTGGCTAATGCTAAAAAATGCGTTGTTATTGCCAAATTTACAGTTAGCGCAGCATTAAAATAGAAGGTGGTTCTAAACAATTTAACTTACTGACACTGTTAATTCTGTTACTATGGTACCGTATGAGTTTCTATGACATTTCCTTACTTTGAAAATTACGGAATAGTAGATCATGTGTGTAGAAACAGGAAACCCACATTCCTGGCAGGGCAAAATGCAAAACAGGAAGACAACACAAAAACAACAGAATCAAAATGCATATGAGACCAATTGAGGAATGTGCAGATCACTGGCAGTGCTCTCCACGCTCACATCATCATGTTTTTCATATCCTCTTGTTTAGCAGCACATTGACACAAATATACGCAGCTACACTTGTAAATGCGTTTATCTCTGAGCAGCACAGAGTTCACAACGCAGAGATTCTGTCAGTTTCAGCCATCTCACCCCCAGGCTGTAAATCAGTCACCCACCCAGACCTGTTTTTTTTTTTTTTTCAAACACCTGGATCTGCTTCCTATCTTGTCAGCCTCTTTCTCAGGGCGGGCGTTCATTCACGCCCAGTTAGGATGTGATCAGTTTAACCTCCCTGCTGTCCACCACCAGAAGAACCGTGCAATCCAAGCCAGAAATAGTGGTGGTGGTGAACCAGTAGCCAGGGGGCAGGGGTTGGAAATTTGAGTAGCGTGTGTGTGTGTGTGTGTGTGTGTGTGTGTGTGTGTGTAGCTTGTGTTGTGTATGATTGTGAATCTCTCCT
>JAVDPK010001284.1:717242-735735 GCA_034780415.1 Cichlasoma orientale | reverse complement strand
GTGCATAATTGTGAATCTCTCCTGTGCCATCGGGGGAGGGGTGAAGACAGAAGGCTGTTGCTTTAAAAAAGAATGCGTTCATTTTAAGGGAGTGTGTGTGTGTGTGTGTGTGTGTGTTGGGGGGTGGGGGTGTCTCTGCCCACTGAAACACTGCTACAGGATTTTTCATCATTTGAAAGCACCAAGGAGAGAGAGAGAGAGAGAGAGAGAGCGGGAAGGAGAGAGAGAGGTGCAGTTGAGAGAGACAGCCTCTTAGAGCTGTGAGGCAGAAGTGATGGATTCAGCCCACAGGAAAGTGACAGTCCTCTCCTAACGGGCCACAGGCAGTACACAACCTGCCCTGGACTCTCACTGTTGATCAGGAAACTACCTCTGCCACCTGGCTAAAGTTACCAGCTGTTGCTTCTTTCTCTTCCTCAAAGTGGATTTTGGAGCAATCTGCTTCATGTTTTGAAGATTAGTTGCAACTTGAAGTTCTGTTGGGCCGCTGACAGTCTTTTAATAATCACAATAACAGGCTCTAAAGCGCCACCTCTCCACTGGTGGAATGGACTAAGGTGACAAAGTGTGAGTAACTAGACGGGCAGAGCGCAGAGAGGACTACGCGGGGGTGCAGACTTCACACTTGGGATGACGTTCAACCACAAGAAGCTTCAGGCAACTCTGGAAGGAGGGCAAAGGAACTGAAGGAGCCTCATCACTATTGTGCAATTGTCTTGTAAGCGTGATGCAACCTTGTCATATCTCTACACTTACCTTATCGTCTAGTTTATTTAACAGGGGCACTGCATGCCGCATTCATTCAAAAACGACTTCAGTCATTACGTTAATAAATCCTCCACACTTGTGCCGAGTTACCTTACAGAGAGACACGAGTTACTTTTCTTGCTGTGACAAGCTGTGAGTGAACTCAGTATCATTAACCAGCTCTAGCAGAGTGATTAAGCTCATTGTGTTACAGCAGACTGAAGTCAGACTAATGCACTTCATTTAATGACTTAATCCTGAATTCAGCAGTCATTGTGCCGCATCTATCATCTGACTCACTGTTTGCAGCCAAAAGGTAATTATACTTTATGGTAACTAACTGGGCTGATGCTGACTATGACAGATGTGGCCAAGGGGAGGTTAATTCAGCACAGTGGGATGCAGGAGAGTGAGCTTCTATAGTGAAGTGCCTCTTTACTACTCATTAAAAAAAAAAAAATAAATAACCTCCGGTTGTCAAAACACAGGAGGCTTAAAGTTTAAAATGAAGGCAAATGGCCAGTAAGTATTATATGTATGAAGAGCCCTTCATGATGCTGCTGAAAACAAGACTTCTTTTTATTATCTATAAATAACCATTCATTTATATATATATAAAAAAAGAGAAAACAGGAGACAACTTTACTATGTTAAGCACACCGCAGCTTCAGGATGTTCCCCCGGACTCAAGAGGACAGGGAAGCAGGCAGTTGAATCCCCTCTTTGTTTCTGTTGCCAGGGTGGTGTTTGGATAAGGGGGCTTTGAGGTAGAATGCTGGAACTTATCGAAACAATTCCCCAAGACCCCCTGCCTCCCTGTTTGAAACCACAAGAGAGGTACAAAAAAAAGAAACGCATGCACCAAAAGTGGAATAAAACTTACATTTAAAAAAGAAGAAAAAAAAAACACAACTTGATCTCTTTTTTTTAGTAGACAGTAAAAATAAATACTGTCCTTTACCAACAAATCGAGCAGGTAGCTGGGGGTTAATCATGTTCCAAATGATATGTTACACTCTTACAAGGATTACATGCTTGAGGAAAAAATGAGGTTCCCCTCAAGGTAAAGTAATAGTGCAGATTACCATGAGCAAATTGAATTTGACTCTGATCCAACACATATTGGGTGTCATGTAGGAGCCTCTGCCAGTTCTCAGCAGAGATGGCGCTAATTTGAACATGCAGCACAAAGCCGTCCTGCAAAGTGCCCGCTTCTTTTTTGCCAACTGGCAAATGAGGTGCTGTGTAGCTGTGTTGTGATCTCCTGTTGCGGATGATGATGATGATGATGATGATGATGATGATGTGATTATGAAGCATTCACACAGAAAGTAGGGCACAGAACGAACTGGGTCAGCAGCTATGGAGCGTCTTATAGGTAGAGGATGAGGGGGAGGTAGTGGTCCTCCATCTGCAGGGTCCAGCGCTCTCTGCCCGCCACTGCCATTGACTTTCCATGTGAGTATGGCAGCTCACTCTAATGAGGTGACGAAGAATGTTTGGAATGCCACGCTCACGCTGAAATGAGAGGGGCTGGGGTGAGAGACTTGAACCAGTCGGAGCAAGGCTGCCCACCTTCTAATTAATATGTGGTGAGCATGACCAAAAAGGCCGAAGCACAGTGCTGGTCAGAGACACACTGACCTAGCCCCTGCACCCGCCTATCACACTTCATTTAACGCTGAGTAAAACCCAGAAAGAGGAGTCATGTAAACACAGACTTACCACCTGAAAACAGTAAAACCAAAACATGTTGGTGTGAAGCAGACTTGAAGAAATTACCTAAGAGGAGCTGCCAGTCAAACTTCAACCAGAGGGGTTATTCATTGCACTTCAGCCAGATGTCTTCAGGCCTAGAGCAGAGTATGTATATATATATATATATATATATATATATGTATGCCACTTTTTAACACCACTCTATAATTGCAGCTTTTGCTGGTCAGTAACAGCTTGTTTAGATGAACTGATTTTAGGACAATAAAGAGCCACGGGGGCTATTAACAGCATATAAGGAGGAAGAGGCTTTGCTGCTGATCCCCCTGGCAGACTGTGGATAGGTTAATAACCGGCTGCCTCTGCTAAGGCAGATGAGACTGGCTATTGTCCCTGGGATACTGAACCCTGCAAGCATTGTTATTAGAAAACACATTAATGGAAAAGAAAAAAAAAACACATTCACAGACATGCACAGACTGCATCACACTTGCGAACACACGTTTCACGACAAGCTGCAAACATTTTCCCCTCAGCTTTGAAGTGTAGCGAAGCCTAGAGCAGGAGATTCCAGGCTAACTGCGTCCAAAATGGGAGTCCTCCGCAGCAGGGGCAAATCACACGGCATTTCTCTGAGACAGAGCTCATGTTCCAGGGGGAGAAACCGCAGGAGCCGTGGACAAATACAGTCATCAGCACATTGCAGGACCGGCCCCGAGCTGCTCTATTATCATGCCACGGGCTTACTTGTAAGCTATTATTAGTCACTTCTTCGGGGCTCTACGTGTAAGACTTTAAGACCACGTCCGTCAGAACTGATAATAAGGATCTCTTTGCATAGTGTGAAAAATATTTTGACAATACAATTTCAGCATCAATCAGCACTTGCAGAGATGCCATCGCTGAGCCCGGGCTTTGTCAGAAGGATTCGTTTTTTTTGAAAGGCAGAAGACTTTCATATTTGATCTAAAGCAGAAACTGTGCACTTATTATTTCCAAAGGTGAAGAGTGTTTTAAAGTACTGTTTTACCAAATACCTCTAAGACCTTATGCTCTTTTGTACTGTAAGGTTTTTTTTACTGCCTTTTCCTGGCAGGATAAACTATGATATCAAAAACGCAGATTACACAAGACTACCATGAACCGTGCAGAAGACCCTTTCTTTTCTTTTTTTTTCCTCAGTAAGAAAGTGTTTACACATTTGATCCTAGACAGATAAAGCCCGAAGAGTCAAATATGCCAAGGGTCATGTTCTTGGACAGTGCTGCATTTCTCTTCTCCATGTCTCCAATCTAATGTGCTGGCTACACGCCCGGATTAACGAGACAAAAACATTTCTGCTCTCTTCCCAATTTTGTGCTCACCATTATTTTGCAGATGGTCTTTTACACAAAGATAAGCAATAGCAAATGTGTAATGGAAGCGCTTGTAAGACTGGCAATCCTTACACAGCCAATATAGGCTTCTCTGTAATGCTTTATGATTAGACAGGCCCACTCTGACTCTGGGGAGGTGTTACACAGGACCCCTCAGTAATCCAATATGCAGCAGCTTTCAATTATGCTGCCCTAGGAGTTCAAGGCCTTGTTATCCTTGCACAGGAGTTACATTCACCTCAGCAGCCACTCGCATATTCTCCACCACAGCTTCAAAAGCTCTGTGTACTTATTTTGTTCAAACATAAATTCATTGCAGGGGATTCCTACAGTGAATTCCTGTGTAGCTGAACCCTTCCAGCTACACAGGAAATAGAATTTAAAAGAGATTCTAAACTGAACTTTATCTCAGACTCAATCAAGGAAAGATAAGGATAATATTATCTAACTTCATTCATTCGTCTTCACGCTGAATGCTAAAGCAAGCTTTCAGTCCCACAGTTAAAGCAGAAACAGACGTCTTCAAAGTCTGCAAATTAAGATGAATTTCCTTTATGATTATGATTAATCGTCTGAATGCAACCAATTTCCCGCTTTTGGTAGGAGCTATATATACACAGAACTGATGCAACATGTTCAATAGTTTAAACAGTGCTTTGAATAACGTCATCTGGTGGTGTCTCACATTTTCCATGAACAAAGATGTCCAGGCCTGCAGAGTGGAACAGATGCATGTAGGAGTGTTTCTGCGCGTAAGGGACAATCAGTGGCAGTCACTCAAAAAGAACCTGAGCCAGAACAACAAACTAAGTTAAACACATGCTCCTATGAACTGACTGAAGAGATCAGCGCATCACTGTTAGGGGCAGCGAGGGGCATTAGTAAATTACAAACAGCATGTGCATGTATTGCAAGCCTCTGATTTAAACAAGCAGGCTAGGCATATTCTGTAAATTACACTTAAAGCCAATAGCAAAGCAACTGTGTCTGCTCATGCCAGCAATGATATGAACACAACACGGATGTTTTATATATTACACATTAATATAGTGCATGCATGGTTTGCTTAATGAAGGATAGGACTAGTGTATCTTGATGGGCATGCATTTTCTGGTAATAGGCATAAGTTATAATAAGGTTGTAGTCTATTTCTGAGTGCTTTTAATTGTAGAAGTAAGGGGGGAAAATGTGCATAGGTGTGAGCAGCAGGCTTCTGCTTAACCTCTGCAACATTGAGTCAGTTATGATCATTTCTCCCTAAACATCTCCATGTTCTCCATTTTCTTACTTACAGTCTTTAGAGGTGGACGCTAACTCATGGAGCCCCCTTCAATGATCCTGCTAGGGCTCCTTCTAGTTTATGGACTAGCCTGTGGAGTCCAGCAGACGCTGGGGAGTCAATCAGACGGCAGCCGTGGCAGGGGCGGCACCCAAGAATTTGAGAGCAGCGAGGATGGTCTGGAAAGAGATTTTATCTACGCTGGAAGGAGCAAACGTGCTGCAGCTGACCAGCAGCAGGACAAATGTTCCTACACGTTCATTGTACCTCAGCAAAAAGTGACTGGAGCCATCTGTGTCAACTCCAAGGAGCCAGAGGCAATGCTGGAGAATCGGGTCAACAAACAAGAATTAGAGCTGCTTAATGTGGAACTGCAGAAACAGAAGAGGCAGATCGAGACCCTGCAGCAGTTAGTAGAGGTGGATGGAGGTATTGTCAATGAGGTCAAGCTTCTGAGGAAAGAGAGTCGAAACATGAACTCCAGAGTCACTCAGCTGTACATGCAGCTGCTCCATGAGATCATCAGGAAGAGAGACAATGCTCTAGAACTGGCACAGATGGAGAACAAGATCCTGAACCAAACCTCTGAGATGCAGCAGCTCACCAGTCGATACAAAGACCTTGAGCACAAATACCAGCACTTGGCTTCTTTAGCCACTAACCAGTCAACTCTCATTGCCTTGTTGGAGGAGCAGTGCCGGAGTCGACCTCCTCCTCGTCACGTTCCTGTGCCCCAGCCGCGGCCTCAGCCACCACCGCCGCCACCGTCGCCCCCTATTAACAAGCCTTACCAACCGCCTGTCATCCCACGTATCAACAACCCAATCAGCAATGAGATTCAGAGCGACCAAAAGTCTCTCCCACCACTTCTTCCAACAATGCCTGCTGGTACACACAGCCCATCCACCACTGACAAGCCCTCTGGTGAGTCTAACAAAGTCCAGCAGAAAACATTTGTATTTGATGCATTTGTCCCAAAACAAACCAGCTGCCATGACAAATACCAGTCACAAACAAAGGCGGTGTGTGTGAACCACTTAATCATTAACACCCATTCTCCAAGTCACAGTGAATTTAAATTTATCCCACACATTCCTGGACAAAAAAGCTAGTCGTGAGAACAGAAATGCTGTTGTCTTCTGCCTTTTGAGATGCATATCATCAAATTGCCATGATTTAACCCGCATAAAAACACAAGCACGGCTGTGCCTAAATGGATACCTGGCCCGAAGCCCGTTGTTCTTTTGAACACATGTTAGCAGATTTAAAAATCGATGTGAAGTGCGTTTGCTTGGATCAGTTGCAGTGAACAGTGCACTGCCCGTCCCCTTTCATTAAGAGACTTTAGTTTGGTGGAAAAACAGTGGATCATTCCCAGCATTTCCAGTGGGAGCGTTTTCCATTGGCATTTCGTGCTACTGCATGCCATTTTCACTAGGCTGCATGTGAACAGTAGCCTTTGTATGAATTTTTGAAAGGAGGCAAGTAATTTCCTGCCCACGGTCACGCAACTAACACCCCCCAAAAAAAGTTATATAAACCCTTAACACAAAAAGAAAGCTACACACCATGCAGGCGTAAAGAGAGGAAGAAAGGGATGTGAAAGCCAAACAGAGAACAGGATGAAGTCTTGCAAAAAAAATGGGAGGGCGTAACTACAAACAGAAAGAGATACCCCGAGTCAATGATGTCATATGTTCCAACTGAACCAGGCAAGAATCAGTCATATGTTCCACTAAAGAAGCAGACTTTATCAGGCAGAACAGAGCAGGGGCAGGGCAGGGCAACTTTCTGGCTTGTATCGGCTCAACACAGACATTCCTGAGAGTAAATGGGTGGCTAAGTGTGGACCGTGAAACAGATATCATCCAGAGTGATTTCTTGAAACCAAAAACATGTGTATATCAACAAGCTCTCATATTCTTCCTCTTTTTACCTCTTGTAAACTTTCCACACACCTCATCCACCGCCTCCAATGCTCTGTGTGGGCCCTAATTGTCTTTCTCTTTGACTTCACTGTATTTAAACACTTTGTAACACGGGCCACTTAGCAAACCGCTCAAGCGTGTAATCTTGAGAACTTAAAAGACTTTCAATTTTTTTTTTTTTCTTCAGAGGAGCAAGGTGCCCATTGGTGTTTTTCCCATACCTGCCAGGCTTGGAATAAATATTGGCGCCTATGAAGACTTAGGTTTCAGTTAGCAGAGACGCTGCTGCAGAAACACAGTGACGTTCTGATGCTGTACAACTGCTCAGGCAGGCTACTGAGTGCAGTTTCTTCCCCCGCTGCAATAACAACAGCTGGATAATATAAACACACACACAAAAAAGTTAAGTCCAACGCATTATACACGACTGAAACTTCTTGCTATTGTTTCATCGTTCAGTAGTCAGGATTCCCTTTGCCCTCATGCCAGTGTTTCCTTTGGCTGCACAATCAGCAGCCATTTCCCCTGTGATAGCAGAGGCCAAAGTCAATTGTACTGTTAAAATGAGAGCCTGTGCAGAAACATGGGCTTCCCTATGGGTAAAGTACAGTAACTCTTTGTGTCGCTATGAGTTTTTCTCTCGTTCCTGCTCTTAACCTTTGAGCAAAAACTTGCAACTGATTGGGTTTTGCATGCTGCGCGCATCACGCTGTAATCTTTCTGTTCAGGTCCGTTTAGAGACTGTCTGCAGGCTCTAGAAGACGGCCACACAGCCAGCGGCATGTTCCTGGTCAAGCCGGAGAACGCCAACCGGCTCATGCAAGTGTGGTGTGACCAGAGGCATGACCCGGGTGGCTGGACCGTGATTCAGAGGAGGGTGGACGGCTCTGTCAACTTTTTCAGGAACTGGGAGACATACAAGGTGCGACAGCTTCACACCAAATCAAGGACTTCATAGTTTGGAGGGAAGCTGGGTGCTTATGTAGGGTGTTTTGACACTAACCAGATGTCAGTGACTAATGAATAGGTGATTGTTAAGCTCTCCAAGTGTCTAATGTGGTCAGATGTAGCACCTGCCTCAGTCACAGCTTCATGACTCATTCATTGGTCTCGTGAGACAACTTCATACATACAAATTGCACTTGGAAGTCATGTTAGCGTGCTGCATTAGCATTGCTGAGATTCTGGAAAAATAATCTTATTTTCTGAATATTACATCAGAACTATCTGATAAATGTCTGTGGAGGGCTGCGGAGAACATTATTGCTCACCCAGGGGGACTAATTTCCTCTGTACTTTGAATGGGAAACGTCTTACTGTGGAAGAAGGAGTTCATAGGTAAACATTTATAGGCCACGACGCCTGATTAAATCTTAGCTTAGAGGAACAAAAGAAACTTTTGTGAAAAACCTTTCAACCACATTAAAAAAAAAATTGCCTTTACTCACTCATCAAAAGAAGTGTTTCCACAATTTGCAACACCACAAACCAACTTATGATATGACCAGAGCCAGAAAACAGCTGTAAATATGTTGAACTGCACACTAAATGCACGGCATCCTGCTGCATTCTCAGTAACAAAACAGTGGTGGAAACCTGGAAACCCGACTGAAGCAATAAACTTGACTCACGGGTCCATTTACAATAATGTTCCTTGACGACAAACAGCCACAAAAAAAAAAGAAAAAGAAAAAAAAAAAAAAGATAACACCAGTAATTATCTCGAGAGCAGGAGCAACGACCCTGAATCATCCCCCAGCCATCCAAACTGTGCAAAGCCTTTCAAACAACATTCAGAAAGGATTTACTAATTGTACTGATAATGTTTTTTTTTCTTATCACTGCACCTCACAGCAAGGTTTTGGCAATATTGACGGCGAGTACTGGCTGGGTCTAGAGAACATCTACTGGCTGACTAACCAGGGAAACTACAAACTGCTGGTCACGCTGGAGGACTGGTCTGGCAGAAAGGTGTTTGCAGAGTATGCCAGCTTCAGGGTGGAGCCTGAGGCCGATTTCTACAAGCTGAGGGTGGGCCGCTACCACGGAAATGCCGGAGACTCGCTCACCTGGCACAACGGCAAACAGTTCACAACACTGGACAGAGACCATGATGCATATACAGGTAAACATCTACATTGTGGCAGATTCGTTCCCTGTATTCGTGCACATATCTTGACTGTTTTTATTTATTTTCCAATTTTTTAAGGAAATTGTGCCCATTACCAGAAGGGAGGCTGGTGGTACAACTCCTGTGCCCACTCAAATCTGAATGGAGTTTGGTACAGAGGAGGTCACTACCGCAGCCGCTACCAAGATGGAGTCTACTGGGCAGAGTTCAGAGGAGGGGCTTACTCATTAAAGAAAGTAGTCATGATGATCCGTCCAAACCCAAACACCTTCCACTGAGCATCCAAGGAACATATACCATACTGTATGCCTCTGTAAACAAAAATATTTACAGGCCTTTATTTTTTATTTTATTTTTTTTTATTTTTTTACATTTTTTGAGTAGTACCAGGTCAATGTCAGTTGACAAAGAGTCAGACAAAAGTGCAATATCAAAACATTAGGGCAACATTCATCTCCATAACACAACCCAGTATCAACCCAGGCAAGCGTGCAAAGGAGACGCAGATCCACTGAGTCTGTTTCACGCGTTGTCTCTCGTAGGTGTGACACGTACACACATGCTGAATTTGCACTAAGTTGCAGCGAGTTGCAGTACCAGCCAACAACTTTCTACCACCTTTCTGCTGATTATCAGCCATTCAAACAATACTACATTACAAATATTGTTTAATGAAAACAAAAGACAGGTGTATGGAGGCCAAATTTACATACACATCAGCCATCTGCCTTGTTGCCTTTAAATAAAATATCACACCCTGGCGGTACTGCAGCTTACTGCAGCTTCAGAAAGCGTTTGCGTTTCACGGCTAGGACAGGCAAAGCGTGACATCCACACGATGTCCTCTAGTGGCTGAGCGGCTCTATCACACGCTTTGCCCCGACACTGGGTCGCATAAGAAGTTCGCAAATTTGCGCCCTGCTTTTCTAAGGTGTGCACATTCTTAGCATAAAACATGAGACAAATAAAGGCATGCTCATTGCTCAGGAGTTATTTTCTATACACAAGAACCGTAGGTGATACTTTAGGATGTGAAGGAGTAAGTAAGTAGCTTTGAGATAGGAACCCTACAATATATAAAGCTGACACAGGAAATGTATCCAGTGATCTTTTAATTTCATTTGTTTTTCAAAAGTGCAATTTGTAGGAACAGTTACATTTATTAACTTGTAATAGAGCCTTGATTTTTGGCCAGTTTTTTTTTCATTTAGAAAAACTGTACAGTTCATATACCCCACAACCTTTTTTCCTTTCCTTGTCTTCCTTACTATTTTTATTTTTTTAAGAAAACTAAAACTGTAAGTGAATACGAATACCTGATTGACAGTATTTTATGGAACTTTTTTTTTTTTTTAAAGATGAACTCAATACCAGAATTTGCAGAGGTACATTCTTTTCAACCTCCTGTTTTGTTTTTAATACTCGTTTTGAAATCTTGAATAGCTTGAGCAGGTATCATAAATTTGCTTGTATAAATCAAGCACTGTATTTACTGTATAAATCTTGTGGTTTGTTGATGTCAACAGATCCAACAAATGGCGTTTGTACATAAGAAATTTGTAAAATAATGTATTAAAAACGTGTCATGACACTTTTAATTGCAATAAAATATGTACAGCTCGTGCATGTTTCTGTTATTTGTGTCTCGCGGTGTAAAATAGGCTCCGTATAGTGAGATTTGTGCGCGCGCGTGTGTGCGTTAAGATATTACTGGACAAGTATGCATGTAAAAAAAACATCACTTTGAGTTACAAGCTTGCTTCTGGAACACAAACAAAGGGTGTCACTCATGAGTATAAATTAGACTTCTATTTCAGCATTAGGATTATTTATTTAATTCTTCCTCCAGGGAAATGAGTCTTCCTTTATTAGCACTCAGAGGGATTTGGTTGTGCAGTCAAACAGGCAAGTGTTTTTCTTCTTTAAATGATTTTTAATGCAACTTTCTGTGGTTAGCATTGTTCTAAAAACCCACCCATCACTCAGTGCATAATCATTACATGTCCTTTAATATACTGAAGTATGGAAGAAGGCAGCTTATAGGATATAACCTAATAACTGTGCAAAATACTTTGTGTTTGTACTGTGGATAATCCAAGTAAAAGGTTTCAAAGCAAATTATTCCAATTAACTGACTTGTAAGTGGAGAATTGTTCTTTTAAACTTATTCTGAGTACCGTGCATCATAAATGCCACCTTGCAGCAAATTTTTTCTTTGCACAAATTTGCTTTTAATTATTTCTTTCAGTGCAACAACCGCATTCTGCTTTGCCTTAATTTGTTCTAAAACAACTCAACAACTTGCGCAACATCATTAAAAGGCGTAAAAACGAGACGCCCGAAACACTGTCGAGCAAAGCATTTGCATACGCCGCAGAGTTAGCGTACCAAATAATGAGTAATGAAATGTGACAGGCTTGTAAAACTAATGCATCCAGCAGCCCCCTGCTCTGACAGCAGAAACCACCTTTACTTCACTATGTGTCAATGAGATTTCCAAAGACAGCTGGAAAACAAGGTACAAAAAAAAAATGACTCAACATGCAGCAAACCAAGCTCCATTAATGCCAAACCTTAGCTGCAAAGGGTTTGGACTGAACAGAGAGTTTGAACTCAATTTAAACTGAAATCCTGTGACGGACAACTTCAAATATGATCATAGATTGTCCACAGAGAGCAATTATCAACAGAGCAAAACTTTGTGTCATTTAAACTCCCTTACTGCAAAATCTACGATCTTAAGATTTTTAGCCGCCAAAGTAAAAAATATATGAATATGAGACAGCGGCCAAAATACTTTTTCAACATTAAATTGACAAATGTTGGCTGCTATGACTGACTTTATAAGTCAAAAGCTAAAAAACTTCCTTCTTTATGACAAGAAGGCTTCGGATGGAGCAAAGGGAGACATTCATCCCAGTGACTGTCACTCCTGTAAGCTGTGTTCTTACTAAAGATGGATGGAACTGTAAATTCCACTCTGTACCAAATCCTTTAGCTTTCCCAGTTAGATCAAAACTTCTTCTTTTTTTTTTTTTTTTTACAGCTATTACATCTTAAGACCAGTTTAACTCTGCTTTGTCAATTAAGCTAATCGGGGTAAAGCAGAGGATGGTGTTTCATCGTCTCCATAAACACAGACGACAGACTCCCTGGATGTCGGGTATGTCTGAGGACTCACCACGATGGAAAACCTACAGTAAGGGTGGCCCCAACTCCTCAACCAACATGGAAAACCTTGAGCTGACACAGTGCTCGCTCAGCACAAAAAGAACCACATTTCCTGAACCTTCAAACCTGAACCTTCAAACTTGGCGTCTATTGTTGTTTCACATCTGTAAAAGTCAGTGTCCTTGTATTTTCAATTGAAAAGCTTCTTAGTTTCCTGTGCCCCCCCCCCCCCCCGGCCCCCTTAGCCGTTTCACGTCAACATAGGAGCTAATGCAGCCATACCAACAAAAACCACTGAGCAAATTTTTCTCCGGGGAAAATCAACCGCGCACGTTTCATGCTTTTACTCCGAGCAAAACAGACTCATCCACCGAGGGCACCGGCCAAGTCACGTAACTTGTAATTAACTGCTAATTATTTAGAGCTCAACCAAACACGATGAACAAATTGAGGCAAATTATAGGCTTAAAAAAAATTCTGCTATTAGAACCTCTGTGTGACAAACGTTCTGAGCATAAAACATCTTCAAATTGAAGCCGTCAACACTTATGTTCAGGATGTTAAATGTTTTGACATCCAGGATTATGAAAGGACTGTGAAGGGGAGGTGACTTTTCCACTGTATCCTTTTTCCATTTTCCAGTGGCTGTGAGCCAGCGTCAGGGTAAAACTTTTTTTTTTTTTTTTTTTTTTGTTGGAAGAAGCCAATATAACTACAGAATAGCATTGAATGTAAAACACACGGGGACACTGTGCAATAAATGATTTATCTAATTGAAAATACTACACATGCAACATTAAATGTTTTGAAACCATTTTGAAACCGTGTCTTTCATGTTGAATTTCATGTTAGCAGTAGGTTTCAAAATAGTTGTGACAGGGGGCACACCCCCCTCTGTGTTGCATCATCGTCCTCGTTCAGCAGCGAGTGAAAACATTTGGGAACTCTGCTTTTGAAACCAAAAGGCTAAATCATTTTTGCTCAACAGGATTTAGGTTGGTCAACGGTTCGGGGTTTCTTTTGTCATATTTCAGAGTCACCTGGTGCTAAATGGGTCTAAAATCTGCCTAAAAATCAGCTTAGCACCCGGATTCTTTTACTAATCAGTGGCATCATCTTGTTTTACTATGTACGGAGTGGAGATGAATCCAGTCCTGACTCTGAAAGCTAGATTGAGTATCGGTGAAAGCGGGCTCAGTGGGGTCGATCTGTTGAATTCAGTTCTGTGCCGTTCTCTGTTTAACACACAGTGTGTCGGCAGCAGGGCACCGCGTGGATTACATGGAGAAAGCAAACAGCACGAGGGTCAGCAGCTTGGTGATATGTCACGGCTGCCACGCCAGCAGCTTTTCTTTGCATGTTTACAAAAGTTTTCTTTTACCCAACCACAAACCGTGGTCAAATAGGTTACCCACAGTTACCCTGTCTGCTTCTCTCTCGCTCGCTGAAATCTCACAGCAGACAAGGGACAAGACTGTGCGACTGTAAATGACATCAGTATGCAGTAATGACTCTCACACTGAGCTCAAATGAGGCTTGTGCAACTAAGTTAGGTGAATAACGTGTTTTTTCCCCCCCAATTCATTGCTTTAGTATCATTGTCATTTGTTTATTTTACTAATAACTAAAAAAAAATCTGTAAATCTGAGAAATACTGTACTGTGCAAAAGTCTTGAGCCACCCGCTGAAAGTGGTCTTGAGCAGTACTTCTCCAGATATTGACTTTCAAACTCTGTTTTTGTCTTATATTTCCATGTATGTTTATCAATAAACTGCTGCCCATATGTTTAAATTGAGCCTGATGTTACCTTACACAGAAACGAATGACTCCCGGTTTCTTCCTCAGAATGATGAGTGCAGCTTTAGTACTGGTATCAGATCCCTTCCTGAAAAAAAAAAACAATCTCGATAGCAGCGTATGTTGCTCTAAAACCTGCACACTCGGTATTAATGGGGCTTTCACAGTTGTGCACTCAAGGATTTTCGCCCTCACAGACACTGGTGTTAGAACTCTGTACTGATGCTCTCTCCTCTCAAGCCCGGAGGACACGAGTTCCACGATTTCCACGATTTCCAAAGAGAAGTTCAAATTTTGATTGCATAGACCGCAGGAAAGTTTTCCACTTTGCCTCAGTCCATTTCATGCGAGCTTTGGCCCCGAGAAGGCTGGATCTTGTTTTTATATGATTTTTTTTCTTTGCATGACAGAGTTTTAACATGTATCTGTGGAGCGCAGTACAATTGTGTTCACTGACAGTGGTTTTAAGACGTGTTCCTGATCCAATGCAGTGATTTCCAAAACAGGACCGCGTCTGTTTTTAACGCACTGCTGTCTGAGGGCCTGAAGATCATAACCTTTGCCCCTTGCATACAGCAATTTCCATCAATATTCTGTTATTCTTAAGTTCTTGGGATGCCACTTTTATACCTATCACATATCACTGACCACTTGCTCTTCCAATAATTTTGTTGTTAAACTTAAAAGTTAAATCAAAGTAATCCTTTTTTTCCCGTCTGCTTTCTCTTTTTTAATGTGACCATGTGTCAGATATAGTGAGGAACGAGAGCTATGCTTTCATTTCAGAGTCTGTCTCTGAAATCACTGTGCGCCTGACATCTGTTTAATGGAGCATTCCTCTGAGGTGACCCGGCTGTGACTTGAGCAGAGTCCATCACTGTCACCGTCTCCCTGGCAAGTCAGCAAAACTCAACTCTCTGCACTACACAATACCAGAGAGCAAAGGAGGAAAGAGGTTTTTCCAAGTCATTTATTTGCCCCTCTTCTAATTGCTGATGCAAAACAATTGTGATGCATGTGGGAGTTATTATAGATGCTTAAAAATAAAAACACACAATAATGTGGTGAGGCTTTTCTTCGGCAGAATAGTTACATCATTGTTTATTTTTTGTAGTCAATCTAACTATGGAGGGTTTAACTATGAGTGTTTTTTTCCCCCTCTGTGTTTTTCCTGTTTTCCAAAAGCTCAGCGTATGAACTCTGGAGATGTGCAGATTTACCTAAAGCTTTAGAGCACATATTATGACCATTGTTTCATGTTCTTCCAGAATGTCTACAAGTTCGTGAGCAGGGCTCTTACAGGAAATTTATCGGGGATCAACACGAGGAATTTTCCTTCGCACAATGGAAATGCTGTTATGCAATCCAATACGGAGGCTATCCCAAAAAGAAAAAGAAAAGAAAAAACTGCAGGCATGGCATATTTAATGTTGGACAAGTAAAAAAATCTCTATCAATTTAATTTATTGCATCTTTGAAGATAGAGATACTTCAGTTTCGTGCATGTTAAATTTTTTCCCATGTGGAACCCGTGACCCCTCAAAGCCAAATCCTGTTCTCCCTGCATTTTTATTCCACTGCTCTCTCAATCAATAATTGCTCGCAGATGCCGGACACAAAGACACACATGCAGACTTCTTTATTATTTTGGCATTAGTTTGATAAACTCATTTATGAGAAATTATTCAAGCTGTGGAGGGCAATTAATCCTAAAAATCCTAAATACCACAGAAAGCTGATGGTCTCGTACTAGCATGGGAAAGCTAGGATCAGCAACCAAAACGTACCGCTGCATGTCTGTTGGAAAATTTCATTTAATATCACATAAAGCAGATTAATGAAATTTGAATTATTTCTGCCAAATATCAAGTTAATCAAACTCTCCAAAAAAAAGTACTTATTACTTTGGTTGATGACTGCCCTATAAGCAAAAGCTAATCAGCCAATCATATGGCAGCAATTCAATGCATTTAGGCATGCAGACATGGACAAGATGACCTGCTGAAGTTCAAACCGAGTATCAGAAGTGACTTTGAGCATGGTTATTGGTGCCACACAGGCTGGTCTCAGTATTTCAAAAACTACTGATCTACTGAGATTTTCCCACATGACCATCTCTAGTGTTTACAGAGAATGGCCCAAAAAAGGGAAAATATCAAGTGAGCAGCAGTTCTCTGGAACAAGATGCCTTGTTGATGACTGACCTGTCAGCTAAGAACAGGAAACCAAGGCTACAATTCACACAGGCTCACCAAAACTGGACAACAGAAGATTGGAAAATGTTTCCTTAGTTCTGATTATTATTATTACCTTTATTTTACCAGAAAGTACCATTCATTTGATTGCAGTATCTTATACAAGAGAGACCTGGCCAAGATAGCAGCCATACAAACTCAAAAACATTTCAAAATACTACAAATACAACATAAGATATAAATCACGACAATATACAATATAAAATATACATAATATAAAACACTAAAACATTAAATGGCTTCTCAAAAGAAAAATCTACAGGTCATTTTCATTGTATTCCTTATTATGCATTTAAATTCATCAATAGATAGACGCATGTTTAAATTTAGGTCTTTCTGTAAATTATTCCATGTCCCAGGTGCATTGCAAGAAAACACTGTTTCCCCAGATCTGTCCGAACTCTAGGTACATAAAAAGCACCCATTTAGAAGAGCGTAGCTGGTAACTACAGGTACTAGGGCAGAGAAGGGAACAGAGGTAAACTGGAAGTTTACATAAAATGCTTTATAGAGGAAAATATACCAATGCTGCTTTCTTCAAATGGGCAGTGATTAAGAACCCACAAAATCAAAAAGAATGCCGTGCTGAGACAGAGATTATATACTGGTAATGAAATGTAAAGATGCATGGTGCACTGAATCAAAGCTCTTTGGAACTGAAGAGGTAGCATGCATATACAGTGTATCACTATAATCAACTCCAGGTAAAAATGTAGCTTCCACAAGTTTTTTCTTAGAATTAGCAGAAAAGTGGAGATTTATTTTTAAAGTAAAAACCAATCTCGACTTTGAGCTTCCTAATGAGATTAGCAATGGTAAAGAGAAGCTTGTCATCCATCCATAAACACAAATATTTTTAGGCATGTACCTTTCAAAGTCTTTGCCATCAGATGTAACAATGCTAAGATCATCAAACCCCTGTGGTCAAGCTTTTGTGAAAACCATAATTTTTTTTTGCTGAACATTTAAAACCAATTTTAAATGCAACAAAACACATTTTAATGAGTGAAATGCAGTCTGAAGTTCTTGTACTTCCTGCCCTACAGAGGGAGCATGTGTGTATATAACAGTATCATCAGCATAAAGATGATTTTTTGCTGGAATGTTCTTGCACAAATCATTTATAAAAACCCAAAATGGAACCCTGCGGGACACCTTTGGTTAGCTGTAGATAATCAAATTTATGGCCCTCTACACAGACAGACTGAGTTTGATTTACCAGATAATTTCAAAACCACTTAACCATGCGTTATGTTTTTTTAATCAGCAAGTTATGATCCACTGAGTCAAATGCCTTAGACAGATCCACAGAGACTCAGGTTAAAAAGGTAAGTGATAATAGCTGCTCTGCAATAATATCTGCTGAGATAAGGGTCAAGATTATCTGGACCTCTGGACTTTTTTTATTATCAATAACTTTCAGAGCTTTACAAACTTGGAACAACTGAAATAGGCTTAAATTCAAACAAATTAATATGTCTAATTGTGATGTCAAAAAATGGAACAGATGTATTTACCTTCAAGCTATCAAATACAGATCCAGCACACATAAAGTGCTTGTTAAAATAACTGACCATGCTAGCATTGTCCTTTATTTCATTTGAGCCCACCCTGATATGTTCAGGGAGATGTGAAGCAACAGGTGTAGGAGAAATGCATTTAATTTATTTCCAAAAAGTTGAGGGGTTGTTTAGATTATCCACCAGGAATTAAAGCAGTGCTGAAAACAAAAGGGGTGCACCAGGGTGGTACTAGCAGGGTGTACCTAACAGAGGGGCCAGTGAGTGCAAGTTGTGGTCCATCTGTTTATCACAGAAACAGCCTTTAAACCGTAATTCTCCTGTGAGTCAAAATGACTTGATCATGAATCAACTTCAGTGAAACAGCTTGACTGGGTTTTAATAAAGGAAAATATGAACAACATGAAAAGGCTTCTGTGGGAAAAGGAGTGGTTTCTCAGAATCTGACAGAGGCTCCTCTCATTCTCTCACTTTTTGTTAATCTCATGCCAACTTGCCAAGGCACATTTATGCTAACTAACAAGTTACAAAAGTAAAAAAAAAAAAAAAAAAAAGCTGTTACAGATGGTGCA
>JAVDPK010001284.1:704584-717142 GCA_034780415.1 Cichlasoma orientale | reverse complement strand
GATAGTTTGGGAGCGTTTAACAACCAAAGTGTCAAATATTAGCAGGTTCCAATTTCTCATACTTGAGTCGTTTTTTTTTTTCTTTTTATTTTTTAAATTTAAAAAATTAAAAAAAAAAAAAAAAAAAGCTGTTACAGATGCTGCAAAGGTTTCTTTGGAACCTTTTCAGCTGAGCCTCAGCATGTCCATTCAAAATGATATCATTCTGAGTAAATGGTACATTTAAACAAACAAAATAAAACCAGAATTTCACACATGATTAGGCATCAAAGTGGCTTCTCATTAAAATTCACTTCAGCAGAGCTCACTGCATTTCTGTCTTGCTTTAGTTGGCATAAAAATAAACTAAAAAATACACTATCCACATAAACAGATGTGTTCTGCATGTATTTAGTTACTTCTTCATTAGTTTGTTTTGTGCTATAACAGGTAATGACGCAAGACACTTTTTGAAAAGTTTGACAGGGTCTAAGTTTACATTTGTCTTTTAATCACTTCCAATAGTCTCTGTTCCCCGAAGAGACGTTATGCTCCCAGTTTGCAGTTATGTTCACAGGCTCTTGGCTTTTTTTTTTTAATTTTCCACAGCAGGAGGACTGCAGGTGTTACTCATAGCAGTGACTATGGCATTACTGTATCAAAGTTCTCTAGTGCCACAGTAAATAATAATCATATTCATAGCAGACCATTTGGCTTGCCACCTTTAAGAAAGGTGCACGTGGCATTAATGATGACGCAGTATCCTCATCATTAACATGCCCGTGCTATCTGAGGCTGCTGAGAAAAGCAGCTAATTTTTGAGTTTAAAAGTGCACATTTCTTAAATCACCTCAAGCAATAAAAAATGACAATGTTTTGATGGATGAGCCACATCAGCTAGAAGAAGCTAAGATACCCCTTAGTTCCACTAAGCTTCTACAATACACAGCTATTGAGAAAGATCTGTAACCTTACCTGCCGGCCGGCTGTTTCCACTGGCTTCATTTTCCTCCCATTCTGTCACATACTGTCTCTGGGAGCGGGGGGGTGTTGTGGTACTGTTTGAGTCAGCAGGTCAGAGGTCAGCTTTGCTACACTGACTGATTAGTTGTTTCCTATAGAGTGATTTAGCACCCCTGTGGTTGGTGTACACAAGCAGTTCTGAGCAGGTTCTTTTAGAGAGATAAAAGTGTAAAAGTCCCCTTTATACAGAACACTTTTACTGGAGGCAGGTTTCTCTGGAGTACCTGTGAACTCAAGGCCATAACTGACCCTTTCTGGCCTGTGAGAAGGGATGAAGCTGGTATTGATGTCTACCAACATGTCCAAAGAGCCAGTGATCAGATTCTAATTGCAAAACTGTCACATTGACACTAATGAAACAGCTATCCACTCAGATCCAGCTCAGTTTGTGTTAGAAAGCCGCAATACATCATACTCACAGAATGCAGCTAAAGACGCCTTGTGGAAACGGGTTCCTGGCCTTGTATTTTGTGGTTCTTTTTATTCCCTTATTCCACTGAACAGAGCATTTTAGGGTGTTATTTTAGGATCAGATGTCTTTGCAGTCACATAACGCTGTCATTTAAATAATTCGTCCAATTTATTGAAACCTCCAGCAATGAGTGATGCATCACCTCCTGCCAAGTATTGTGTTATTTACTTACCAACCGAACCACCTTATAACTGAAGGTGGAGTCAAACTGCCTGACAGTATGGCTCTTGCACTACTTTACACGAAATTAAACACCAAAGTGAATCAGTGTATTCTATATACTGGGGATGCAGCTAGTGTATTAATCCCTACAACATATGTATGTGTATGTCACACATACCACTAATGTGAATATCTCGGGATTTTGGACAAGACAAAACAAGGAATTTTAAGACATCACTTTGATCTGTGGTTTTCACTATTTACTGTTCAGGGTTTCTGCCAGTGTGTTCAAGCCAAGGTGTTCAAGTTTATATTCCATGTGCGAGGCAGCTGTTGAAATGGCAATGGAAGTTAAATTCAGTGTTCAAAACACTGCTACAGTCTTAACGTTTGTCTCGCGCATCCTTAACATTTCGAATGGGACATCAACCGCTCAGCCTGCAGGTGAAGCACAACGTTTAATTAAATACCAACATTCAGCTTGAGTGGAAACTGTGTCATGTGCGCAACAGTTAACAGCCAGATTAGCTTGAGCTACATTTCACAGGCTGTGATGGAGGCGTTTTTCTTCTGTGTGACAGAAAACGGCCTGCGCAGTATTAAGATGAATTCAGAGATCACAGAAGAGCAACAGAAGGATCTGGGGTTGTTTTATCACAAAAACAGCACACACATATCAGACTCTCGCATATGTGAAGTTTTTGCACACGTGCTCTACCGTTTAATGTATGCATGTCTCCCATAAGATGAACACAGGTGGAGGAGGACGAACACGGTTCAGTTCTGGGTGAAGAATTTGACTGGAGATCCAGCAGGGTTGGTGATAAATCTTAGTATCAAAAAGTATGTGAGACTAATCTGGTTTATTGTTTTATATAATGTCAAATGGCCTCTAAAATGTTTGCCAATTTCTACAAGCACTGCAAAAAAGTATACTCCCCTAACTCAGAGTAGTTTACTGAATTTCCCTTTGTTGTTTGCACAGGTAACATTTTAAAAGTAAAATTGAATTACCCTGTTTTACATCACAGACACAGTGTGGTATCTCTAAGATATTCTCCTTATGTAGATGAGGCTGCAGAACTGTATGGAAACTAATGAGCAGCACCCTTTAACAGTGTATATTATTCTCTAGCTCCCTCTTGAGGGTAAAAGTTGCACATGCGTAATACAGAATCACTGCAGTGCATTTTATCATGGTTCAACACAGTAAGATAATTCAAGGATGGGTGAGCAGTGTTTTCCTTTTCCCTCCTTTTCTCTGAAAAGCTTTAATATTAAATAAATTATAATAAATCAATTCACTTGAGAGAAGCAAAAAAAGACAAAGCAGAGCCAAATCAGCGTCTTTATTTTACAAACGCATTATTCTATTGACATTTTTTTAATATAATAAAAAAGCAATTTACAAGCTTAAGAACCAAAATGAAGCAGCACTGAATGATTATGAGTAAAATATATAATTTGAATAAATATATTTTATTTCATGCTATAAAATAAATTCATAAATGGCAATAGATACAACATCAGCTCTAGCTAGCTTCATTTACTTCATAGTTGTACAAAACAGTAGAGTTCTGAGGTTCACAGTTGGGTTGTGAGGTTGTGTGTAGAGTGGACAAAACAGGAGTGGAGACATTTCTGCTATCATGGTTCGGTTCGTGGGCTCCAGTGCACCTCATGCTTCAGCTCTGTGGAAAATATGGGCTCATTGAGACCTTGAGGCAGAATGTTTGGGACTGAGGACTCGTTTCCCCACCTGAAGAGAAGTGCACAATTATACTATGGACATGTGGTAGAATGTATGTCCAATGAGACCACTTTTAATGCTATATACCCTGAGTTCTACATTTTTTTTTAATGGTGTTTTTTGCCTTGTCACCAAATGCACATGAACCAGAGACATAATAGTGCAGCGTTAAGGGGGATACAAAAAGAAAAAGCAACAATAGTTAGACTGAAAACTTCCCCTCTGATCCTGAACAACTGCACCTACTGTCTCGGAGCCTGAGGAGCCAAAGGAGACCACTGAACTTCAACATGGCAACAGAGAGTCCGCTCCCAAACAGTGGCTATATAGCCCAAAATCCCTTTCATTATTTCACTCAGCTGGAGGTGCAACTCTGAACAGTGCCACTGAGTTTGATGACTGAATCACGCGCTCAGTTCTCGTGTTGCAGTTTACCAACTACCACTGGATTTTAATCGAGCATTTCATCAAGCAACGCCGCTTTTTCACTTATATATTTTTTTTTCCTAAAAAGAAGTCAACCTGTCCAAAGTTTCAGAAAATATATAAAAAATAAATCAATATCAAATTGTCCTGGTCCTACTTCAATTCAACAGCTCCCTGACTTTCAGTTTGCTTGATACATGACAGGCCAATATTTCAAAAGGTTTGATGATCCCAATACACCACTTTCACTTTTAAAAAGGTTATTGCTTCTCTTTTTAAAAAAAAAGAAAAAAAAAAAAAGAATACACAGTGGACAGAAACTGACAGAAAAACTATGGAAGACTTACGATTTTTTTTCTAAGCCTGTATCAGTGTTCGTAAACTACCTGAAGTGAGTTTCTTACAAAAGGAATAGGACGAGCTGCAATTACAAAAAAAAAAAAAGGAAAAAAAAAAGTAGTCCGACAGCCTTCCTTGTAAACACTTCTTTTTGAATACTTGTGGCCCAAAATGCATGTCCTGCCCCTCTCGGCGAGGTGGAACTAAGAGTTGACAAAGAGGGTCGATTCGAGTGTCTATCAAGTTTAGTTGGTTTCTGTAGGTTTTTACTGCCATGTAAGTAACTACATGAAAAACATTTAAACAATTACCCCTGTGTTCATCCACAACAAAAACATGGACTTAAGTACTGAGGAAGGACAAAAAACTGAATATAAAAGCACCATTTGAGGGGAGAGGTCCTTACAGAAGTGATTGAGGCCGTTATAACTGAGTCCCTAACAGGTAACTACAGAGATAAACGAGACTTACTGGATAGAACTGGTATGTAAAAAAAAAAAAGAAAAAGAAACAAAAAAACTAAGTGCACAATCAATGACACAAATACAAGAAAACGCAAGTTAAAAAATGATCAGTTGGCAATTGTATACAATTTTGTGGCTGAGCAGCGTGCAATTCAGCTACAGTATATGTGGGTAAGCTATTTTTCTGCACAGATACTCAGTTTACTATCAGCTAAATATCTAGGCAGCTGGTTCCCCGTCTGTTCTCAAAGAGAACAGAAAGGAAGTAGATTTGTGTTCTCGTGCATCTCCTGCCTTCATTAAAACGCATAAACTACAGTACATTGCTTAGATTGTCCTCGTCGTTAAAGAGGAGGGGACACAATATAGCCTCTGACTGTGGGGCAGCGGCTTGCAGGGAACAAGTCTGCCTCATCTGATTGTAATCAAATGCTACAAAATCAGTTATGCTTTAAAATCAGTTGCCCATTATGTAACCAAAAATAAAATAAAAACAAAAACACAGGGGCAGAGCTTAAGTAGGTTACTACAAAATGGACAAGAATGACATGAATTAATTTCTATTCATTCTTGGCACCACTTCACAATAAACGATGCAGCCATATTTCATCATAATCTCTCCATTTAATGCATTTCAAAATTAAAGAGGCACAAAAATACAAGTGCCAGAGTCTGAAATATAAAGCTTGTGGCAAGGCACTAAGTTTAAGATGCCAGTTTTTGTGAAGTAGTCTCTCTCTTGTTTACACTGGCTTTAAACAATTACAATACCTACTGCACAACTTTTATATTGTCAGGTTTTCTATGGCTTAATATTGGATGTTACTTTCTACTGCTACTTAATTTCTGCTTGTTCAATTATTTTATTTTTTTTACGCAAGTGATTGTTATAAGCTGGGAAACATACATTCTTTTGCAAATAGCAATTAACTAGTCCTAAATTAAATTAAGAACCTATTGTTCCTAATGAGCATTCAATTACACAATCCAGTCAAAATTTACTGTAAAAAATCCCCTATTGGTCTTTGGTGTGGTCTCTTGGCACAAAAATATTTTAGCAGTTTGTATTTGTTGTTCACAAAAGTTTACTGACAATATTCCAAGAAGAAATTCTTCTTTTTTTTTTTGCGTCTTTTTTTTCTTTTCCAAACAAAAAGGGCAAAAAATCATCATAGTGAGGTTCAAATTAGTAAGGAACTGATTTTGTTGAGGTCAGATCAGCTGGCAACCCTGCACGTATCAGCCGCTGACAGAAATATAGCTGACTTGGTAAACATTCATCTAAAAAAGTACTGTATAGGCTGACAAACTGTTGGCGATGATGAACAAGAGTGTTTGTGATAGATTCGTACACTAAAGATAATGAAACGCTAGCTATACCGATTTTGCAAAATCATCCAAATTTTGGTTTGCTATCTTTAACTGTCAATGAGTAAAGACGATGAATGCACATTCAAAGGAATAAAAAGGACTGCACTCGTGATATAAAATCTGACATAAGCAACAAAACACAAGATTCTCCCACCAAATGCACACAACGTAGAAAATAATAAGAAAACAGTAAAATAGTCAATTCTCAATTGATTGACACAAATTCAGCATGGACCAGATGGGACAAAATAAAAGCATAAAGCAGGTGCTCTTGAAAAACAAAAGGCATTAACCAGCTGGATGGCAAATAAGAAAGCAAGATAGCACAAAATGAACCACCCAGCCGAGCTTTAAATTTGCAAATTATTATAAATCAGGCCTTTTAAGTGCCGTTTATATGTGAATATGTTTTTTTTAAAATCACAATGGAAATAAATCTCTATATTCTGACAACACCCCATCCCCGATTCCCATAATTCAAATAGTATAGATAAAATGTTACCATATACATGACTTGTAGCCAAAAGTATTTATGTGATTGCAGAGTCTCATCAAAGCTCACAACATATTTTTTTTTTTTTACTCAGAGTAAAAATCATCACAATTAAGACAGATCAACACATTTTTATCACCGGGACAGCACCCAACCCACCCACCAACTCTGCAAAGTGCATCGATACTTTGGATCATCAGCTACCTCTTAAAACATTTACCTCTTAACCTTGACAACACCATAAAGTAGGATTGACAAATGAGGAAAAACGTGTTCCAAGTCTGCACCTGACACTGAACAATGCAGAAAATGAATATCACAGATCAACTGTCCCATTGTACGGGACACAATGGAAAACAAACCCATAGCTCTTTCAAATAATGGAAGAAAAACCATGTCACAATGGCTGAGATTCCTTTGTTCTTTCTGCTTGCATATTGTTCAGACTAGTATAGTGATTTAGGTGAACAGATCCAGAGCTGTTCCTGGTGTGCTGAGTTGACAGTGAGTACTCACTGTCTCTGTTAGACACTGAGTATCAAACTGGAAGCCTACCTCAGGAGAAAACAAATACATATACAATAGTTCTGAATAAACCTCGCACGAGGCTATAGAGGAGTACAAATTACTTCACTGTATGGATGAGATTCACCCGTTACATGGATGGCAGCATCTAAAACCACACCTAGGCCAACATAGTGAGATCTCCAGTAGTGATGAGAGATAAAATCCTGAAGTGTTCTGAAGAATAAATGTTACAAGACAGTAAAATTTTATCTTGAAAAATAACAGAGTAATTTCTCTTACGCTATTCTCCATATTTGCCCAATAGCACACAAGTAGGCCAGCAAACTTTCTACCCCTAACATAGCACCTTCTTAATCATTTTATCCTGGCTAACCATGAAACATTTGACAAGGACTTTGTCCCTAATCCATACAATCAGCAAGGAATATTTCCCCTAAGTATCAAGGCTTTGTGTTGAAAGAATATTCTTTACAGGGTTTGGCAATAAGATACTGTACAAAAAAACCTAGAACGGATTTCAAACGTTGAACACATCTGTGCCTGGTAGGTTCTTGGCTATGAGGTAGAACCTGGTGAGTTTCATTTAAGTTAAAATACTGTCTGTTATGAGTATGTAGTTGCATCATGAGGTATTGAACAGATATGTCACACGAAGCTTTGCACTGGCAGAAAAATCATTCCTTGTGTGTAAGTGGCCTCCTGTGGCCACATGTGCAAAAACAGGTTAGGTAAAAAGGTGATATGACAAGCATCTTACCAGAGCTTTCACATTATCAATTATTGCAACATGCCTATATAACTCTGTAAATATGTTTTAAAAAACATGGAAAGATAAAAAGAGAAATCAATCCGGGGGTCTTGATTATTGGGACCACCTTAAAAATAGTAAGTCGTTACTCCCTTTACTTGAAAGAATCTGATTTCCATAAAGCACCCATTTTCTCTCTGTATTTAGCATCTAACTTTCACAAAATTGACAGAAACCCTTGAAGAAAGAAATGTCCATAGTAGCGGGAGCTGATTCAAAAAGAAGAGAGTCCTTTAAATTGCGTTGAAATAAACATTTCTTAAAGCTTCCTTAACCTGAAGCAGGACCTAAAAATCACATCTTGATGCTTGAGCCTCCTCCGGACTGCATTTTGAACTCTCCTCCATATCATTGGCTGGTGCCTCTTCTGCATATTGTGCCTCAAAGGCCATCCCCTCAGACGTATCCTCTTGGTCCTTCTGACCTGAGCTTCCCTCCATCCTTTCTGGAGAGTCCATATGATTGCTGCCCTCTGATGCTCCCAGGTGCTTCTTCCTCAGGTGCTGGTTAAGGGTGCCCTGAAATGGGAAGCATTTCCCACAGATCTGACAGTGAAAGGGCTTGTTGTCTGTGTGGCCACGGATGTGGTACTCCAGCTGGTCTTTCCTTGTGTACTTCTTGCCACAGAATTTACAAACAAATGGGGTGATTCCCATGTGCAGGCGCATGTGGCGGTCCAGGCTCCCTTTCTGATTGAAGGTCTTTCCACAGTAGATGCAAATGAGTCTCTCACTGTAGGGGTACCACTGGCTCCGTAGGCTACGCTCTCGCACATCGTTCTCCAAACCTGCGGTTCCCACAGCTGATTCACCATCTTCTGAGCCTTGTTTAACATGACTCAGCACCCCTGCTGGGATAGCCAATGGACGCTTTGCCCTGGCTCGGCCACCTCTGAAGCCACTGAGAATGGAACGAGAAGGACTGGTGTTGCTAAGGTTAACAAAGCATGAGGAGGACAGCCCTGAGTAAGAATAGGAAGCAGACTGGATTACAGGACCATAAGAACCCACAGTGACAGCCACTACCTGCTCTCCATCCACCAACTCTGTGTGGTAACCATCATCACCAGCTGAGGAACTGTCTGAGTAAGTGGGCCTGTCGGTCTTTTCTATCTTCACATGCACATCTGTTACTTGCCCATCTTTGCCAATCAGTTCCACTTGCTCCGTTTCTCCCTCCATGGGGGCATCATGCTCTGACACACTATCGCTACTGCCACGATCCGACTGGCCTTCCTCTTGCTGCTGTCTCACCCGGCTCAGGCTTTTTCCTCCCAGCTCCAAGCGCACTTCATTCCCTGCCTGATTCTGTCGGGAGTAGTAAGGGGGGGAGATCTGGGTAGGATTTATAAAGAGGTTGCTGTCATTGACCCCATTGCGGCTGGTCTGCAAGCTGTCTTTCTCTGGGCTGCTGACACTGGATGGGAGGCTGATCTTGGAATGGAGGCTCTCCAGGATTTGGGTGCACTTGTCAATGATCGCTTGCATCTGCAGAAAGCTGGCAGCGGTGAGGAAACTGATAATATCCTTGAGCTGCAGAGACATGTGACCTGTGTAGCAGAAAGCAAGAAGCTGTTCAAACACCTCAGGGCTTTTGATGACCGAAATGGAAAGGCCACTCATAGTGCTCAAAGCTGAGTGGTCACGGAAGTAGGGTGAACTAGCTGCCAGCACAGCTTTGTGGGCTCGAAACGGCTGGCCCTGAACGTGAACGATGATGTCACACAGCTTCCCCTGCAGCCGCAGCTCATTGAGTTGGGTCAGAACAGTGTTGCTGAACTCCGGCACATCAAACTCGATGTAGCTGCCGTCGTCCATTTCTTGGATATGTTTCTCCAGTTTGCTGACAGCCTGATGGAAGGGGGGGAGGGGGGAAAGAGACAAAACATTAGATTTTGTCACACTTTATGCACATCAGACTGCATCATTTTTATAGTTTCAAGGTAAAAACAAGCACTGGGCCATGTACATATTCGGTTGCAATCTTAAACTAATGCAGTGTCATTAAAGTCCTGCACTAAATCCTACCTTCATTAAGATTCTAATGTTCAGGTTTAAACTGCTCTTCAGAGAAGTTCATTTTTTAACAGAACAACCTTTAAACCTTAAAGCGTTCATGCATTTCATGCTGGTATTAACCACCGACAGTCCCACATGGCTCAGTGGCATAAGCAAGATGAGCATGTGGGTAGTTAACGTGTCATTACATATGCATTAGGGTGACTGGACTAATATAGTTGCTACAGGTAAGTAGCTGAGTCGACAACCAGTTGTTTTATTTGGTAGCACTGCATGTACACGCACACACACTTATCTGTTGCTGGAATGATTGTGACATGTAAATTTTTAACTTGTGCGCATTACTAAAGCCATTTCTCAACAGATAATTTTCAACCTATAATTACACACATGCTGTTTAAAACTAACACAAACTGAGCTCTTCACAACAATGTGAAAAGAGATGCTCGGTTAAACTTTGTAATTCACCGACATTTTTGCAAAGCAATGCCTCTGCAATAATTACAGTGATGAAGCGATTATCAATTTCTCAGCTATAGCTTTCACATAATCCTCCTGATGTGACTGCCAGATAATCCTCTGTCAGGTTTTTGTAGTTTGCGCTGTGGATGACACACTGAGTCACTTTAGTTTCACTTAACTTTGAGAACGTCTCCTCTAAAAAAAATGTTCTATCGACTTCTGGAGCAGTGCAACTAATGCAGTAAGACAGGTGAAGCACCTGAGCCTACTGTAAGTGCATCTCTAAAAGCAAGATGGACAGACACTGAAAAGATCACAAGTGTCAGGAAGTATGATGGCAGGGAAGCTATTCCTGTCCAGGGCTTTTGCAAATCTACTGCTCAGTTGCAGATGAACCACCCAACCAACCTAAGGCATAGAAGGCAACACTTTTGAACATATGGTCAAAATAAAACAATCAAATGAAACCATATGTGACCTGATCTGGCAAAATGTGTCAGAAGTCGCAGGGGCCAATAACATATGAATCAGTGCAATGTGTTGCGGGTCATTTCCGGGTTCACCGGCTGTTCTTAGCAACAAAGAAGGGATCGCTTAAAGGGCTTTGAGCGCTTTTATCAGCTACCAGTGATGTTCTTATTAAAATTACTTTGCGTATACAGTACCAGTCAAAATCTTGACACACTTAACCATTCATATGCTTTGGAAATGAACAATATAGAATTAATTTCAGACTTTCAGCTTTGAAGTGTGTAGTGTTATGACAAGATCTAAAAAGCGCTCTAAAGCCTTCAGAAAAAAAAGGTTGTAAAAGCCCTGGAGAAGAGCTCCAAATCATTTCAAATAAATCACTTCACTGTAAGGACAAACAGCCACCAGTGAGCTCAAACGACTGGCAGTTTGTCCAAGACTTGCAGCCCTGTTGACATCAAAGTGCACGCATTTACATTCAAAAAGAGACAGAATGAACTTGACCTGCATGGAAGGCACGCCAGCTATTAGCCTTTGCAAACTACAGATTGACAGTAAATATGGCCAAGATCACGCTTCCTGCAATAATTTGCTCTGGGCAGGCAAACCAAAGAGAAGTTTATGGCAAAAGTAAAATCGAACACAGACCAAAGGCAGATTTTCAGGAGAACAACCTCATACCAACACAAACACAGTAGTGGAAGTGTCTTGGGATCGGGAAGCTTGCAGTCGCTGATTCAACTATAAATTTTGCATCATCTCGAAAAGCAGTTAATGATAATTTGAGGTATTGTGTTCATTAAATGGAAGTATTTTTTTGAACAGAATTGTATACTGGATACTGGTGGACAATTAGGCAAAAAAGTCCACAACTTTTTTCTGCCGAGTTGCTCAAGTACTGTACAAAACGTTTTTCTCTAGCAACTGTTTCAGAGGGTCTAATATTTGCTTGTACTCATATGACCAAAAAAAAAAAGAAGAATACAACAGCTTCCTTGGGATCCACTTATTTTCTCATGTGACCATGTAAAGTGAATTTCAGTTCCACATATTTCATCCTTCAGGTTAATGTATTTAATTACGTTCATTACATTTTGCTTGTTGCTTATTCACTGCTATTAGTAAAGAGGGAGCTGAAAAGAAAGTAACTGAAAGAACTGAAAGTGATAGAGCATGTTGCTCCAGCGTTCCACATATATCAACTACATTGGAGCACATCAGGCAGTTAGTGAAGCCATAAAGATATGTATATACTTCATTTGGCAGCGAAAGAGGAAAATCTGGTTATACCAGGACGGCGAGTGCAGGATAACCGTTCCTAAAAAGTCTCTTACAAAGCCTGCCTTCACAACAAAAAACATGAGCATCGGGAAGTACACTGTTTTTTTTCTTTGCCGTTTGAGCTTTTCATTCCTGACAAGCACACCTCTAACAGCTTAATCAACACAGTCCACAACCTAAACACTTTCAGGCCTTCACTTTTATATACAGTACCAGTCACTCATGGGTGGGTGTGTCCAAACTTTTGACGGGTACAGTAGTATTCAATACCTTCATCAAAGTGGAGGTACCAATGTTTACAACTGGCATACTAGTAGGCCTGTCGCGATAAACAATAAGTCAATTAATCGTACGATAACTTAAAATGAGGTAGATAATTTTTATTTATCGGCTTTATCGTTTCTTCGTGTCTCTCTCTCTACTGAAGACGCTGAAGCGCCATCCTCTGGCGCTCTCCACTGACCCCTCCCTTTCTCATTTCCTTAGCGTAAGGGGGAGTGAACTATCGCGT
>JAVDPK010001284.1:691574-703770 GCA_034780415.1 Cichlasoma orientale | reverse complement strand
TTCAAATAAAACATTTTCTCGCACACACACACACACACACACACACACACACACACACACACACACACACACACACACACACAAAAACATACCACAAATGGCTGCCAACAGCATGCATGTGAGATGGAGCCAAGTGTAAGGGCAGCCAAAGAATGCATGCTCAGTAGTTGAGATGCACATGCTGAGTGAGGGTCACATGCTTGGCTCACATGGGAAAGCTGAAAATGTTTAAACTCAGCTCAAAAATTCCATCTGTGGTTCAAGTTCCTCGTCTGGTAAAAGACCAATCTGATACAGCTGCTTAATGTCGGCAGGTAAAAAGAATGTGATATTTTACATGACCGAAACATCAGCGGAACAGTAATGGAAAGATGTCACCCAAAGTCTGGATTCCAAAATGCTACCATTTCACTGGAAATCTAATTCAGCAGGCAAACTCCGTATGCTTTCTTCAACATTAGGACAGAAGTGCTTAACAAGCAAAGGCTGGGGGAGCAGTTTAAATTAGATTTTTTTTTAAATATATATGTATAGACACAAAAATAAACCAGATTGTTACACACCTAGGGGAGGGTGCGAATCTTTGGAGTGAAAATAACGCACATTCTGAAAAATGTTAAGGCTTAGTATGAGATCGGAGAGCAGAGCTAAATATTGGATGCTTAGCCTTTGGGTGTGTTCGCTTATTAAATTTGTTTGGAGTGCATAAGTGGAATTCAAGAAAATGCTCATCCTTCATTTCTGCCCACTCACATGCTTATCAGATGAACACAGTGGAAAACTTTATAGTCGAAACCATCCACATTTATAATCTTACTGTATTCTCTCTCTCTCTCTCACACACACACACACACACACACAAATACTTGCATTCATAAAATGCTAATGAGAAATAACTGACTAACACAATCATATAGAAATGTAAGTATGACATGTATCACATGCCATGAAGTTCTTGTTGGAGACACTGCTGCCCAAGGATAAGGCTCCAGATAACATAAGAAGTAAATGTCCCTTTTCCATCATCTGCAAACACTACAAGAACCAGCTGGCGAATTTAGCTGAGTATAACTAGTTAAAAGGCAACCTAGTTGATACGCAATACTCTATGACTCCCCCACACCCTTGCATCAGTTGTCACGCATTCCTTCTGCTACCAATCCTTGACAGATTTTCCAAATCTTGTTTGCAGAATGAACAGCACTTTTAAAGACCAGCAGTAATTAGCTGAGCCATCATAGCACTACACAGTTTTTATACCTGGAGCAAATCGGCAGTGATTACACTGTTACAACAACTGATGGCGGTGAAGCGTTTGATGCAATGTCCATATTTCACTTTGTTGTATATCCTGTGCAATTCAAGATATCAAGACGGGCAGCAATAATTTTCTGCTGAGATGTAATAAACCCCCCTGTAAGACAGACAGGTTCCCTATATTTTCCAAAATAAAATAAATAATTAAACACATCACAAAATCATGAGCAAAATACAAATATTTACATCAGAAAAACAAAACAAAACAAAACAAAACAGAGAGGCAATTGGCTTTGTATTGGAACTGACAGACAAAATGACTACAAGCGACCCCTACAGTTATACCTGAAATATTTTCTTAATGACCAGCTTACAACTCAGGCCTCACAAAAGCCCTGTTTTTACTACATAGCAATTTGCACACCTAGCTTCTCATGTTAAATGTCATGTACTGCATAACGCAATGCTGCTGCCTCTCCAAAACGGAAACCAAAGATTAAAAAAAAAGGGATGGCTGCGCGGTATTGAAACTATACTGCCACTCTAACCGGTTTAGCCCCATTCTGTTCTGACATGTCTTATAGATAAATAAGATACTGTTTTCTGGTTCAGTTGTTAAGGAATAACATGTTGGTGGTCCCTTGGTGAGTTCTGTATATATCTAAACTGGAAATATAATAGTAATAAACACAGTTCTTGGTGACTCTGGTAAGCCCAGGTATCCCTTACAAAGTGCGTGATAACTCGTCATGATGTCTCTGTACTTTGCCCTTCCTAGTCATAACATCACTAACTAAAACATGCCCTATGAAAAGCTAACGCAATTTAAGGTGTATTAACTATTATCTGATATGTAAAATACATGGGGACCCGATGGCACCCTAGGCACGAACAATGGGGTTAAACATAAGTCGTACCGTTACAGTAAATTTGGTGCGTTCACTTAAATATTGGGAGTTCCGTATACCTCTGTCAGCCTGGCATGTGCATGGGAGAATATTAGTCGATCTAATCCTACATGCACATGTCTTTACAATGCGGAGCAAATGCAGGGTGTCTAAAACTTTACTGCAAACGCTTCGTTAGTAGTTACTGATTGGGGGGGCTGTCTGCCCAGTGGAGCAGCTAATGTTAGCGCTAGCTTGACGATTTACAGCCGCTGCCTTTTTGTTTACATCTCCACCACTTCTCGCTTCTGCGGTATCTTCTAGTTAGATTAAGGTGGGTTACAAATTTGCTTCGGTTCACCGGGCCGAGCCATCCGAACTATCAAGCACCACTCAAGCAGTGGCTAACTAGCCACATTAGCTCCCCTAGAATCGAGCTTTATTTCAGAAAAAATGCGTAACTTTCAAACAGACTTCAGTCGTGTGTAAGCTAACGGGTTGAATATGTTTTCCCTGACTTGACAAATGCTTGACAACCTCATATGTTTTAACAACTAAGCAACAACGTCGAACGCGGACACAAACTATGTCGGCTGTCATATGAAAGAGCTACCGTGCTAGTTAGCTTATGCTAGCAGAACTAGCTTTAAAAGCTGCTACTCCGTAGTGCTAGGAAGAAGCCAGTGCTAGGTAGAAGCTAACGTTAACTAGCAATTAGTTGCTAGCGGTCGCGGGGTAATTACTCGTCATTACTTACACTGCGAGAGCACAGAAGTGCCGACTTTACAAGCGCATTTATGGTCACCATTCCATGCCAAAGCTGGAGTCCACCAAACTCACCGTCTTGCAGATTAGCATTAAACGTTGTCCATTCCCCTCAGTGGTTCGCTAACGCTACAGCCAGGCCTCCCCCCCCTCTCCAGTCCAGATGTGTCAGACAGTTGCTGCTGCAATTTTTGCATCAACAGGAAGTGTTCTTTAGGCTCTTTACATTCATTCTATCAGTGTGGTTTGCAGCAGCCCCTCCCTTGCTTCATGTCAGCGTTGCATACTGTAACATCGTGTTCCCAGTATAGGACGTGATGGAGGACGCGCACAGGCGGAAAAATAAATGTAAAATACCCTATAGCTGCGCTCCGATTGTTTTCAGTAGATAACGTGGCTATACATTCTCTTATCTGACTACGCCCATACCGCGGCGGTGTGCGTCAGATTCGTGTGCTTTCACTTTCGGTAAGCCCTAAAATCTAAATGTTTTACCTTTGGTGACGCTGTCGTTTTTGTTTATTACACTCAACTTATACCGGCACTTTCCAGCTGTGTACAGGACCCCCACCCCGCCGCCCCCAACACACACACACACACACACACACACACACACACACACACACACACACACACACACACACACACACAAATATTTGGATTAATTTGCTATTCCAGTCAACGCAGCCTGCTTAATTTACAGGCAGAGGATTATTACCCAAACAGCTGTTTCAGTATTGCAGTATCGCCCACCTTGAAATTTTTTTCGTTTGGCCTGACTCAAACAACTTCGACGGCCTTAGCCAACTCTGCACTCATAAGACGATTTTATATATTTTTATATACTTTACTTTACTATGTTTTGCCAATGTTCTTTGTAAATGCTTTTAGTAAGTATACGATTATCTGGCGGTATACATTGAAAACGATTCATTCATTTCTCTATAGATACCACAAAGGGGCGCCAGAGACTAAATTGATGAAACACCAACTTTTTATCCCAGCTTTCATTATAATGCACAGCCTTCAGAAGGGTGAGGTACATCGGGATAACAAGGGAAATATCTACTTCCAAAAATGGTTTTAAAATAATAGTAATAAATTATTCAACTGAATGTAAGCAATGCACAAAAATGGAAAGTTCTTTGTGTGGCTTTATTTTGTGCCTCATGGCTGGTGAATGCACACGGACAAATGAGGAAAACACAGGAGAATGAGGAATTCTCCGGTATGTGAAAGTTCAGTGTTGACTCAGACAGTGGGGGAAAAAACATTGTTGGTCATAATTCTTATATTTATTCAATAAAATGACAAATAATGGCACAGTGTAAAAGCCTGTCAGTGGAGCAGGAGCTTAGTAAACATGACTTCAATTTTGCTCTATGATGTTTGGCCCTCACACATATAAAAATGATTTCTTTACTGCTGTAATCTGTTTTATGTCTACTGAAGGGTGCTCAGTATTCAGAGAAGCACCCCAAGTATATTTATTTGAAAACACTTTGCACAAAAGCTTTACTCATATTTTATATATCATATGTGTAAAAGTCATATTTAACCTCCCCAGATGTTAATATTAATGCTGTTTTTTTTAATTTATTTTACTTGATATGTTGTCTGTCTTTCCGTTGGTTAAAGGGACATGCACACCTGTCTTCAGTCTCCTCTTAGGAGGACTTTATGTGCTACTTTTAGTGGAGAGGAATGAATGTGCACTGTGTGTATGTGTGTGTGTGTGTGTGTGTGTGTTTTTACTGAGTGTGAGTGACAGGTTGGCAGCTCAGGTGAATATCTGACCTAATCTGTGTGCAGGTGGGTGATCAGCGCAGAGAAAGGAATCGCTTTGTCATTGCACGTGCTTCTTGTTAAACAAGTCACTCCTCTATCCTCGACCATGATTTGCTTTTTTCCTTCTTTTTTTTTTTTTTTCCTTTCCAGGAGCTTGATGCACAACTGAAGGTGCAGCCAAGGTATGGTGATTAGAGATGGTTTTGTTGATCCGCGGGAATGATCATGGTATTGATAACATTTCAAACAAACTCATAATCAAAGGGTTTCCTGTTGAAGTTGTAATCTTTTCTGAAATGGGGCTTTGTTAGCTCGGTGTCATTTGGTTGACCGGGAATTATTTGGTGGTAAGCTAATGGGGCTGGTTTTGAGTGGTGCAGCGCCAGGGATCGTATAGGGGCTCCAGGTGGTGTGGCCTGGGGCTCTGATGTGCTGCTCCTTTTTAATCCCAGATGACATTGCAAAATCCCCAAACCCTGCCCCTGTGCGAGACTGTATAGGAGCACAGAGCAGATGATTTGCTTAAAGAGCGCATATCATGTATCAAACTGAGGGAATAAGGAGCTCCACTGTTTTATGTTAAGCCTGAGACCAGATTATACTTTATATTAAAGATAGGTATTTATATTCTTTGTCTGAATAAAGGACATTTGTGTGATTCTGCTCATATAGTATCCTGATATAACACGTCATGGTTTTGCTTCAGTGTGATTTAATGAAAATTTGAGCTTTTAATTGGTAAATGCGTGGAATATTGTGATACGGAAAAAAATTCTGCTGTTCTAAAACCTGTAATTTTGTGTGACTTACTCCAAGCAGTTTGTTAGTTAATGTTAAATAAGTAGCCCAATTTTCAGGCTTAACATGAATAACACATTGTCTTCTATGTGTGCCAAGAGTCCCAGAATACCTTGGCTGTCGGTGCTGGTGAGAACAATGGCCTCCCAGTGCTCCTGTCCAGAAATAGTCTATAGCTCACTGATGGAGAACATATTTCCCAATAGCAGGTGTCTTAGCCAGTCACTGCTTGATCCTCACCATGACTGTAAATGAAAGGGCCAGCTCGTCCAGGTGCGGGAGCACCCCTCTGGCCCTCTCAGGTTTCTCCTTGATGGAGGAGCTGTTTGTGGAAGAATGAGCTAGAAAAATAATGGCATTAAACTATGTGCATTGCTATTAAAATACATTTATTATCCACTTTAGAATGTGCAGATTTCTGCATAAGGATAATCTGCTAAATTAGGGTAATGACACCAATTGTTACACTTTGTATAGATCATTTATTAAAATAAGAATAAACCTTCTTGCCTTACAAAAGGCCGGGTGTACGATTGTTGTACTTCTTTGGTGTATGTTCTATTTTGGACAAACGTTCGAAGCAACATAAATTAAAATTGTCTTGTACTTAACATTCCCCATTAAGGCAAACACAGTATAATCTTATGAAATATTCATATACCACACTGATAGTCAGTTTGGCATATCTTTATTTCATTTTAGAAATCAGCTGGACTCCAACCAAAGCCATTCAAGACAAACCCGCAAATGCTAAAAGAGTTTTAGCAGTAAGTCCACTGCAAGGATAATGAGCTCTCAGATGTGTCATGTATTTGCCTGAGAAATTAAGCCAATTTGTGGAAATGGTGGCCTGGGGTTGAGGGAATACAGAGTGGCTTGTAAAGATGAGTGATATCTGGCACAGCATGAAGAGAATGAGAGGTGTGCTGCCCGGTGCTTAGCTCAAATGAAAGCTCTGATTAGTGGAGCAAAGATCAAAATGACAGAGCGGTGGAGGCTTCAGCTGGGCCTTTGTTATTGATAAGTCTGTCATCTCTGCTGATATTGGAGCAGTAATGGCAGCTGATGATTAGGCCACTCCTGAGCTATTAACTACATTTCTTATCCTTTTACTGGGGCCCAAGAGAGCCTGCTCGAGAGACAAAGGCGTCCTTTATGAAGCTGGCTTCTTAAACGGCGTCCACCTGACCTAAAAGGCACAACTGTTACGTCTTTCTGCCAGGCCAAAGAAGTCAGGGACGAGATGCATGTCAGAGGTCGCGGCGCGCTGCTGTTTGAAATGAAGGGGTTCTGAGTGAGTAAGCTGCTGAAAGAGGGCTGCAGCAAAATTACAGAAAATTGGCTGTTTTGTCAACATTTCATCAGAAGATTTACAGAAAGCTGACCCCGACCCTTTCTCTCCCCCTCTTTCACAAGGCTAAGGAGATTGAGTGGGTCCGAATTGACTGACAAACAAATCTCTTCTTTATTTTTTTCTCGCTTTCTCTTTCCCTTTCTAGAAGTGATATTCAATATGATCTCTTTTTAATGATCCTAAGCGGCTGAAATTACATATCCTCAACGCATATTGTTGAGGTTGTTTCAGTCTCATACCAGCGCACACTAAGGGCATAAAAAGTAATTATCAAAATGGCTTAATTCTCCAGTGAAAAGAGAAATATGCCATTTATTTTGTGTTATTATACCATAGTGTATGTAGATCAAGTACATTCTTTTTAATATTTCTGTTTATGTGATGGTACACCGTGACAGTGTCAGTGATAATTATCATGTGTGACCTGGGAATAATAAGAAAGGCAATCATTTTTAACTCGGCTTGCCAGGGTGCATTAGATTGGTGATTCCCAACCAGGGGTACTTGCACTCCAGAGAGTTTTACAGGTGAGAGGAAGGACATGGAAAATGAAGATGAAGAAGTTTAACTAATAATTTTTAAAAAAGACAAAAAAAAAAAAAAAAAAATCAAACACATGTTAAATGCAAAAATCTTCTAAAAGGAAGGAGAGATAAATTGTTAGCTGAAACCAAGATACAATCCGAAGTGAAGTTAGTTTGGTATAACTAGGATAGTGTGCAATTTTATGATATGCAGAAATAAAAGTAGTGGACAAATTATTGAGGATAAATTGTTTAGCTGAACATGGTAAAAAAAAATAGTTAACTGACATTTTTTAAAGGGCAAGTAGCTTAATATCAGTTATTGATAAATACATAGTTTAAAATAGCTAAGAGAAGAGGGCAAAGGGTTGAACTCTCTAGCTTCTTCTACTGCCAATCAAAATGCACTCAAAGCATTTCTGTATTACAACACCCACTTACACAACAGTTATTCATCCAATTTAAATGTTTGGGACATGACAGGTGGTGTCAGTGCAGGGGTATTTGAGTTCATACGACAGGCTTCTGGGTCTGACAAAAGCAGTTGGGGGGCTGCTACATAACCTTGTTTTGGGCGCAGCATTTCCGTCTTCAGCTCCACGCTTTGTCTCTGACCTCAGCTCAGCCTGCTCTCTGTCTTTGGTATTCCCCTACAAAGGCCAACAGGAATCCTAGGCTTGTTGATTTAGCCCCCAGTGGCCGGAGGCAAAGCATCTTTCATTAACGTCTAAAACCTCAGGAATGAGATACTGGCCTCATGATAAGATCTGGTAATGCAGTAACATGGAATTATGGAAGAAGAAAATTGCCATTTTGTATATAAGCACCTGTGATCTCCCATGAAAGCTCCCTGTTCCCTGGCTTGGGTCAGTCCCAGGAGAGAAGACGGTCCTGGAACTCAATCAGTCCAGCAGGGGAGGGATTTTCAGGCTGAAGGCCTGGAGCAATGGCAGGTGCTACTGTCTGCGGAGGGGTCAGCGCAGAGGACCAGACAGTGAACCTGTGTGCCTGTCAGAGAATATCACTCTCAGGAGAAATACCCCTGCTGTTTCATGGTTCTGTTTGTGGTCAGCAAATGCTTTAAGGTCAGTACAAAGCATTTATGAGACACTCTGGAGATATCACACACTGCTTAGCAATAAACGTGGAAAATCAAAGCGCTGCAGTGAGAATATGGGAGTTCTTGTTTTCTTCATTGCACTTAGAAAGGTATGTCAAAGTCACCGCTTTGAGAAAGACATTACTTTATCTGGGCCTCTATCAAAAGAAATGTCAGCAACAATAGAGTTATGTGGCATTCTGACATTTCAAAGAAGTTACATACCCTTTTACTACAGAGCTGAGGTCAGATTCAGAGCACTTGAAGCCTGAGAGCAGTGCAGGTGTTCTGCTTGCAGCAAATGGCCTGAAGGAAAAAAAAATCTCTCCCTTTACTCTCGAGCCACCTTCATCCTGCAGTTTGTGACAAAGCGCAGGCAAAGCTGTGCACGTGGCGATCGCAGTGACGAAGTTTGTAGTAAAATTTGGTTTGCAAACTTGGCACGTAGAGCATGTTGGTCGCCTACACACGATTGTATTAAAAAGCAAACTATTAGAAGCTCAGCCAGTGATTTCATCATTCCTACAGGGTTTTACTGAGAAAGGTTCATCTGATTTTCCCATGCTTTCCGAAGACATATCCACAACCGCATCTTTGAATGCGGAGCTGTCCTAATATAAAAATAAGGCCGCTATAATGACTGTTCAGGTGAAGACAGATCAACTGGAAAGAAGAGGCTAGAAGGAAGCTGGAGGAAGGTCTTATTGTGGCAGAACTGATGTGTTTTTGCCTTCTCTGGATAGTTTCTTCATCACCTCTTTAAATTTTAAAGCATTTGGCATGCAGCCTGTGGCAGGTTCTCTTGAGGAAGCAGGAAAGCAATGAGGGTCAATGGTGCCATAAATCTTAGACTGTCCACTCTGGAATCTGACATGGACACTTGAGATATGCATATTTAATAGGAATGTTCATGTCGACGTGTCTTGGATGGTGAAGTCAAATGCATTTTATATGAGGGAACTGTTGCTAGATGTTAACAAGTGAACACAAACGTATCTATCAGCTGGGGAGACACATCACCAAAGGGTCTTTATTTTGTGTCCTCCTGTAATACAAAATAGATTGTGTGCGTAAAATAGCACATCAGTCCCATCTGTGGGTTTTTCAAGGGCTGAGGGGGGAAAGAGCTAGCAGCCATGTTTTTGCACCTCATTCCAGACAATGCAATAAATAACCTTTGGTTTAAACTAATCTTTCTGCCCATCACACTGATTTATGCACAGCTCTCTTAATGTCACTGCATTTCAATCAGGTTGAGATCTGGACTTTGACTGGATCATTGCAGCACATTTGCTGCTGTGCTTGGAATTATGGTCCTGCTTCATACCCACTTTGAGCCAATCTTTAGCTGTCAGACAGATGGCTCCACATTTGACTCTAGAATACTTTTGTATTCAGAGGAGTTCATGATCAACCCAATGATTGCAAGGTGTCCAGGTCCTGTGGCTGCAAAAGAACCCCAAATTGTCACCCCTCCAACACCGTGCTTGACAGTTAGTGTGAGGTCCAATTTCTGTCCAAAGGACCTTATTGCAGAAGTCTTGTCGTTTGTGCAGATTCAACTTTGCAAACCTAAGTTACGCTGCAATGTTCGTTTTAGAATGAAGAGTCTGGCTTCTCCTGGCAAACCTTCCAAACAACCAAACAAGCCATAGTTGTTGAGCCTTTTTTAACTGCACTATCATCATGCTCACTGAAGCCTGTAGCGTCTCAGATGTAGCTCTGGGGGTTTTGCAGTTTCTCTGAGCGCTGCACAGTCTGACCTTGGGGTGAATTTGCTGGGATGCCCACTTCTGGGAAGATTGGCATCTGTCTTGAATGTTTTCCACCTATGGATAATCTTTATCACCGCAGAATGATGGACTTTAAATTGTTTGGAAATGGCCTTATAACAACTCCCAGCTCGAAGGGCTGCAACGTGGCTGATGTATTTCCTCCTTGGCATTGTCTTAACAGACTCCTGAATACACACTGCCAACGCTTCTGCTTTTATAGGAGGTGCTCACACTTGCTGATGATCAATTAATCAAGTGAATTTGATTATCTGCACCTGGCTGCAACTTACCCTCTTATTTCCTATGGAAGTTCTTTTTCAGACACAGCTTCTGCATTTTGGCATTTGAGGTTTTTTTTTTAAATAAATAATGGAACAGTGTAATATGTCGAGTGTTGTTGTTCATCTCAGGTGTCATTTACCTAATTTTAAGCTCCGTTAAGGGCCAGATTATTTTTTTATTAAGTCTTGACAAAACAAAAAAAACCTTTGTATTTAAAAGCTGTGCTTTCTTTTTATCATGACTCTATGTTCTCTTTATTATCTTTTGTACCCGACACAGTAGGTGTACCATGGATGTTCTCAGACAAACTTGCTTTGATTTCCCGTTCTAGAAAACAGCACTTTTATTACATATAGTGCCATCATTTTACTTTTGCGTAACAATTAGCCTCCATTTAATTACTGGACTTTTTATGCTTCAAATGTTTGATGCAGCGCCGTTTGTACTTGTTGATAAAGTGAAACAATTACGCTCTATTCCAAAGCCTGAAACTAATCTGTAGTTAAGCAGAAAAGGGGGGAAAACACTAGGCATATATAATGTAAACAGTTTCTGGCAACAGAGAGGGGTATAAGTTCAAAACAATATTTGGAAGCTAGAAGACTGACAGTAATTCAATTAGACAGGAATCCTCACTCGTTCTGTGGGTCAAAGTTATCCATGTTAATCAGCAGAGACCGGAGACATATAAGCTGCTGGTTTCCTGCTGGGGCTGCTCTGTCTGAATGTGTGCTCTTACCAGACTTTGCATTTAATATACAAACTTATTTCAGTGCAAACTTACCATTAAAAATGTGTATGTCATTAATACATTTAACAACACACCAAAAAGCAAGTATAATAGTAATGTTTTGCAGTGGTCAAAAATGTGTACAATTAAGTGAATTTTCAATCATAAATCAAATGTTTTTATGTGTTATAACAGGAAACACGGGTGTGAATTATAAATATATAACGCTGCTGTTATTTGCCATGCTGGCTTACTGTTATTGACCTTTCATTATCAGCTGGAAAGACCAGCTTTTTGACATTTATTCTGCTTTAATGTGCTTTTAATATATTGACAATATAATATATGGTAAGTACAGAAATGGGGAATTATGTTATTTGCAAGAACTGAATTATACATTTGTGAATAATCTGTGAAAAATGTAATAATCTTGTATTTGTTTAAAGAATAAGCACACATCTATCTATCTATATGAATATTACACAATTTATATTTATATAGTTCTTTATTACTTGTATGCTGTGTTGATATATTAATAGATAAACACTGCATTTCACTTTGTGCCAGTGAACCATTTTCACAAAGTTTTGACATCAGTTTTGTGTTTGTATTGGTCATTTTAATGCAGCACTCCCTTACACCTAAAATTTTGTACCACATTTAAAACCCTGAACACAGCTGGGTCGCACTCTTCCTCTAATTACTCGTCTAATAGGTTGCGACATTTTGTAATTTTCACAACCTGAAAGCAAATTGCAAATTTTCCTACTAAGCCTGAAAGTGGTGAGCATGATAGCGTTTGGCATTCATTGTAAAAAAAAAAAATCTTTAAGGTGCTTTCTTTGTATTTCAGGACATGTTTTTGAACACACACACACACACACACACACACACACACACACACACACACACACACACACACACACACACACACACA